>SJYA01000391.1:1120551-1180754 GCA_006410615.1 Neotragus moschatus
GATCGGGGTTGGGGGGGAGGGGAAGTTGACAAGTTATCTGGAAAGGTTTTCTGGGAGAAGAGGAACTTGATAAAACGGAGATAATAAAGGGGGTAGGAGAGAAATGAACACCCCTTGAGTTAAGAATAGGGAATTAACTATCACGCCTGGGCCTGAGGACACTAGAGTTTTGGAAGACTTTGAAGAATGGAGGAAGGATTTGGTTTCTTCCCTTGATCATTCACTATATAGTCCTTGATTGCCTGCTCCCTTCTAGCCATTGAGAACCACTGAGCGTAGAAGACTCTAGATATTTCCTTCAGCTAAAGGGAATGTTTCGTTGATACAAAGATTTGTGATTACTCAAACCTCTGTTCTACCATTAAGGCATGAAGAAAAAAAGATAAAGCCTCCCAGTAAAGTTGACCTGGAGGTTATATTTAAAGGTGGATTTGCTTTATTTAAGCAAAAGGAGAAAATGACGAATCAGTTGTTTGAAAAAAAAAAAAAAAAAAAAAGGTACTGTTGATTTGCCATGATTGTTTTCCTTTCAGCTTTTGAGTCTGAATCCCTTAGGAGATTTTCATGTGTCTTAGAATAGAAGACTTATAACCCTTCTCACACATTTGCTTTGAGCACAACAGCTTTCTTCTCTAAGAGTCATCGACCCCCTTAATCAAGTAGATCTCTGTGTCCTTTATTGATATGTGTGGGAGGCAGGGGCAAGGGATGAATACTGCACTGTCTCCATTTCCTCATTCAAACGTTCAGCGAAGGGCCACAAACAGAACGAGAAGCCAATAAGGCCTTATGATTTGTTTACATATTTGGAACAAAAAATGCCAGTGTTTAGAGAAGTAGAGCTGCCAGATGATAGGATAAATAATGAATTTACTAAGTGCTCAGTCATGTCCGACTTTACGGCCCCCATGTGCTGTAGCCCGCCAGGCTTCTCTGACCAGAAGATTTTCCAGGCAAGAGTACTGGAGAGGGTTGCCATTTCCTTCTCCAAGGGGATCTTCCCAACCCAGAGATCCAGCCCTTGTCTCCTGCATTGCAGGCAGATTCTTTACCACTGAGCCATCAAGTTTACTATAAGGTATATCCATTGTTAAACGGAACTTCCTCTTAGTTTCCATACCAAGGCCTTTTGCTTGGCTCAAATGAAACGAAGCAGACTGCTTTATTTTTACGCTGACCTCCTGGAAGCTCATAAATTGGCTCAAAGTGTTGATTCCTTAAGCAGGAACTGGAAGTTAATAACCTGCCCTTAGAATGAGAAGGGATTTGGTTAAAGCATGTGCCTACTTAGGAAATTACAGGTGGCCAACAAGCAGAATTGATTGTGGAATCTCACTGATCCATTTTTCTGATCTTTTAATAGGATACATTTAACTATCTTGGTGACAGTCGATGGTCGTTTGAAATTTCCCTTGCAAACACTATAATACCGTTGGTTTGTCTCAATGAGTTCCTCTCTGAAAGAGCACTGGCTGTACCTTGAAAAAGGAAAAGGGTCAGTGATGGCAGCTAGAGGTTCTTGCTTCTGACACCCTTTCCTTTTATTTGTTTTTTGGCTGTTTCAAGTGGCTTGTGGAATCTTAGTTCCCTGACCAGTGGTTAAACCTGGGCCCAGTGCAGTGGAAGCTTGGAGCCCTAACCACTGGTACATGCTCAGTTGCTCAGTCATGTCTGACTGACTGCAACTCCCCTGTGTTGTAACTCACCAGGTTCCTCTGTACAGGGAATTTCCAATCCAAGAATGCTGGAGTGGGTTGCCATTTCCTCCAGGGGATCTTCCTGACCCAGGGCTTGAACTCATGTCTCCTGCATTGGTAGGTGAGTTCTTTATCACTGAGCCACCTGGGAAGCTCCCTAACCACTGGACCACCAGGAAACTCCCCTGACACATTTTCTTTCTTTCTTTCTTTTTTTAATATTTATTTATTTGACTGTGCCAGGTCGTAGTCACAGCATGTGGGATCTAGTTTCCTGACCAGGGATTGAACCCAGGCCCCTCTGCATTGGGAGCTCTGAGTCTTAGCCACTGGACCACCAGGGAAGTCCCCACCTCTGGCTCATTTTCATTGGGAAATTCTGCATGCAGTCTCTCCTCATTCATCCGTCCCTTCATTAAGGAGACATTTGTCCTTCAGTCTCTACTTTGCTGACAGGACCATCAGGTCCTGGCCTTTGTTCAAATACAGAATTCTCTTTGAGTTTGAATAACTGGTGGCTCAGCACGACTGAAGTGACTTAGCAATAGCAGCAGCAGCAGCTGGTAAAGAATCTGCCTGCAATGTGGGAGACCTGGGTTTGATCCTTGGGTTGAGAAGATTCCCTGGAGAAGGGAATGACTACCCACTCCAGTATTCTGGCCTGGAGAAATCCATGGACTATATAATCCACGGGGTCACAGAGAATTGGACATGACTGAGCGCCTTTCACACTTTTGAATAGCTGCAGTGTAAAAAGTAAAAATAAAATACATGTCTAGATGAAGTGTTTTTGTCTATATCTAGATACATAAAAATTGTTTAGATCAGATATAGGTGTGCTACAACTAAGTGGATATAACTGTGATTGTTTTTTGTTCTTTAAAAAAAGAATAAAAGCTTTTCATATGCATCAGTGAAGGAAAAGGGTATCAATACAAACCTGCCCTGAGTTGCAAGGCAAATGTACTTATTTGTGCCAGAAGTATATTTTTATATTTTTCATTTCTATCATGGTTCAATCTTGAATTAGAATATCTTTTTTTTTTTTCTTTTACTTTCATTTGTGATTACTATGAAATTCTTGCCTGAGGACTGCCAAAAATCTTATCAAAAGAATACAATGCAAACTTCTTTAAAAGAGGATTCTGAGTCCCAACCATCCTGGCTCTTTAACCTTAAAAAGTACACATGGCATTTGCAAACAGAAACAAGTCTAATGCTTTGAAGGATTTAAGAAATGATTAGTGTTTCAGAGACATTGAACTGGTTAATCTGTTAATCTATACTAGGGTAATAAATCCTAGTATGAACACTTTCTAACTAGATTTTGGTGTTGTAGGCTTAAGTAATAGAGACCTGAATGTTAATTTTCTAATTTTTCAGTTTTTGATACCAAGTTTGGTTAGAAGGGGGCTTCCCAGGTGGCTCCGTGGTAAAGAGTCTGCCTGCCAATGCAGGAAATTCAGAAGCAAGTTTGATCCTTGAGTTGGGAAGATTCCCTGGAGAAGGGAATGGTTACCCACTCCAGTATTCTTGCCTGGGAAAATCCCATGGACAGAGGATCCTGGCAGGCTACAGCCCGTGGGGGTTGCAAAGAGTCAAGAACAACTGAGCACACACATGCACATGGTTAGAAGCCCACACGGGACTTTGCTAGTAGCTATTTTTTCTTGACTTTGCCTTCTTGAGTTGTCTTGGCGTGTGTGTGCTAAGTCGCTTCAGTCATGGCCTTGAAGGGACTTAGCGTGGGTTGCCGTGCCCTTCTTCAGAGGATCTTCCCGACCCAGGGATTGAATCTGTGTCTCTTACATTTCCTGAGTTGTCTTGAAGTGAAGTAAAAGTTGTTCAGTCATGTCCAACTCTTTGCTACTCATGGACTGTAGCCTGCCAGGCTCCTCTGTCCATGGGATTATCTCAGGCAAGAATACTAGAGTGGGTTGCCATTTCCTTCTCCAGAGGATCTTCCCAAGCCAGGGATTGAACCCCGGTCTCCTGCGTTGTGGGCAGATTCTTTATTATCTGAGCCACCAGGGAAACCCTGAGTTGTCTTAGAACATACTTGCTGCAGTTGAAGCAGTTGTATCTTAACTCATTCTTTTCTTAACTTGATTGTAGCTGGGTACAATAGGGCTGATCATGTGACTCCAAATTAACATTTTTAAGTTAGTTCCCAGGCCTTGGAGGTGTCAGTTCTGTCTTCAGCCACTTACAACTGGCATTTGAAGGACTTCCAGGGTACCCAGGAATGGAGGCAGGTGCTCAGAGAATTGCATTTACCCATAACACAGTGGAGTAATGGAATCCGAGCTGAGTGTAGGATGTACTACTTTCTGGACAAAAAAAAAAAAAAAAAAAATGTCTTCCTGCTGACTGCAAATGTCCTGCTATAATTCTTCCCTTCCTGGCTCTCCCAGGGCTGCAGAGTACCCAGTGGAGCTGGAAAACAGGCTTTCTCCTGTCCCCCATTCCCAAGTCATAAACATCAAGCCCTCAGCCCACGTGTTTAAGGATGCTGAGCCCAGCAGCTTTTCCTAGCAGCTGTTCTCCTTCTGAGAAGGATGCCCAGGGCCCCTTGAGTCCCTGTTCCCCTGCAGGATTCTACTGTGTGAGTCACCTCCTGTCCCATGCCAGGCTCAGATCTTCACCCATCCCTAAGTCCTTCCATGCATCTGTGGTTACCTGCTGCTGCGTTATTTCATTTAGAATTGGCTTCCAACTGCCCTCAAATGCTTCACTGTGAACTGCTATCTCCTCCCTAATGGATGCTGCTGAACACGAAGGCAGTTGAAAGTAACAGTGTGATCAAATCCTTTCTCTTCCTGTTCTGCTGCATGAGTCAGTCTCCTGGCTTTATGTTTACACAGATCCTTAATAACAAATAACAGCTGATGGCGACTTGCTGAGACATGTACAATAAGGAAAGAAATTACGTATTAAAGATTTGGGCCGCGTCCCAATTTTTTTTTTTTGAAAGGGGGAGGGGGAAGCAGGGAGGGAGAGAAGCCCTGTGATAATAGCCAGTTTGTGAAACAGTGTTCTTTTTTTCAAACCTAATGAGGTCCGATTCCCACAAGTGTTTTGATTTATTACCTGCTCCTGCTGGCCTGTCTGCTTTGCGTGTTTATTATTTTGACATTCAGTTAATATCACACTTGAAATGCTTTCACTTTCTGAATCTGTTTTTCTCCCTTTTCATGAGTGGGTTTGTGGGAGGTCAGACTCCCTCCTGTGAATGTAACACTCAGGTTAAAACACATTTTCCATTTCTGGTGCTCTGTCTTCAGATTGAGGAAACCATATTTGTGAGTTTGCCCAGTTGTTGGATTAGGGTCTAAAGGCTCCATGTGTCACAGCTGGTGACTGAAATTTCTGCCACGTTCAGTTCTGTGAATGTGGGGCCACTGAGAGTTGGAGAGGTTATGCTCTTTGGCAGCATCTCAAGTGTTGCTTTTAAGTCTGGACTTCAAGACCAGGTACAATGACCTCTGAGATGCTTTTTTTTTTCTGAGATGCTTTTGAGTCAGATCTGATACCGGGGGGATCTCGAAGCATTAGGTCAAAATAATTAGCTCTGCCTAAGGGGATAATCAACCCTGTCTCTGCCCAGATCCAAGCAGTCTTTAAACTTGTTTTAAAGGATAGGCTTTCTCTGTTGGTACAAGTCAGCACGTTTAGATGTGGAAAGGGTTGGTAGCCCTTAGGGAGGGGCAGCTGGTTCCCAGAAGTCAGAGCCTCTGGTGGAGAGAGGGAGCTGTCCACTCAGTTTCCCTGCCCCACCATGTGCTCTGGGGATGGTGGGTGCCACCTTCACCCCCTACAGCCCCTACATGACCCAGCAAGATAAGTTCCTTTCCTTCCTTCCTCAAGAGACAGAACATCTCAATGTTTTCATGGCTTAACATTTTAAAAAGTGATTTTTCCCTCCAGTGTCAGTATGTGATATATATTGATTATAGAAAATTTAGAAAGTATAAAGTATCTGATGAAGAAAATTATAATCCCATCACTCACTGAGGCGCACTAGTACTAGACTGTGTATATTCTTGAAGTATATTTTCTCCCTTTTTGGCGGGGAGGGGTGAGCGTGGAGGAGCATATGGGGATGGTTTTTAATGCTCTCTGCTTTTAATTTCGGAGAAGGCGATGGCACCCCACTCCAGTACTCTTGCCTGGAAAATCCCATGGATGGAGGAGCCTGGTAGGCTGCAGTCCATGAGGTCACTAGGAGTCGGACACGACTGAGTGACTTCACTTTCACTTTTCACTTTCATGCATTGGAGGAGGAAATGGCAACCCACTCCAGTGTTCTTGCCTGGAGAATCCCGGGGACGGGGGAGCCTGGTGGGCTGCCGTCTATGGGGTTGCACAAAGTCAGACACGACTGAAACGACTTAGCAGCGGCAGCAGCTTTTAATTTATTTGAGACTGCACGAGCTAATTTGATTCTTGATCTGGTTGTTTCAGAGGGGCATATCTGATCCAGGCTAAGATCATGCCTTTAGTTGTGTAAGTGAGTGAACACTGTTGGAAATTCTGGGATGTAGCAATTTGGGAATGACACAGAAGAAAATAGAACCAGAAGGCTGGGATGCAGGAAGAAGAGTGTGGAGGTGGCCATCAAAGGGACCGAAAGTGGTGAAATGGGGACAGCAGTGGATTTATTATAGAATCTGCAGATCAGCTTCCTGCTCTCTGGGCTGGGTAACCTCCCTAAAGCTCTATTTCCCAATCTGGGAAATGGGAGAACTCCAGCTTTTCTGGGTTGTACCGATGATTCAGTTTATTGTATGAGGTACTGTTTGTGCAAGTGATTTGTAAGTAGGCACTGCAAGAATCAGATAATAATAATGGCATCATAATAAAAAAGGTGTTCGGGCTGGCCCTGGTGATTCAAAGGGAATAAGAATGAAGCGACCAAAGGAGGTGACTGGGAGTTTTAGGCAAGTGAGTAGATAAGAGGTTTAATTGTCGGGTTTGATTTTTTTCTTGTTGTTAATGCATTTAATGGTTAATGTGGACTTTCTGTGGAGGTGGTTATCTGGCCTGCAAGTAGGTTGATTTTCTTTGCTATTCCATTCTGGTCACTCCTCCTTTTCTCATCTGTGTGTTTTTAACTCAATAAGTACATTCTCCTGTAAAGCTAATATGTTTGCTCTTTCACCTAAGAGACCCATATCAGAGTTTTGCTGAGGGATTACAGGCCTCCATATCGGAAATCTCCCTGCATTTACACAAGGGTGAGCTGGACAGGTAGAGCCCTGTGTTTTAAACAACAGATAAGGTTTGTGTTGTGTGTGTAGAAGGCTGAGAGAGGGAAGAGGGAGTAACTGGGTGGGGGTAGGGCCTGGGAAAGGTGTCTAAACACATTTAATATGTGAAAGAATTTCCCTGTCTCTGCTCCCGAGTTTCAGAAATGGAAGGAATATGAAAAGAAGGCGTTTGCAGGGCAGCCTCAAGAGCTCCCTGGCGGTTCAGATGATAAAGAATCTGCCCACAATACAGGAGACGCGGGTTCGATCCCTGGGTCCAGATGATGCCCTAAGGAGGAAATTCTCCAGTATTCTTACTTGGAGAATTTCATGGACAGAGGAGCCTGGTGGGCTGCAGTCCATGGAGTTGCCAAGTGTCAGGCATAAGGGACTAATGCTTTCACTTGAGAGCTCTGGAGTGAAATTGCCTCAGTCTACACACGCTGTCCCGTCCAGAGCTTAGCTGTGTGACAGGCAAGTTACTTCATCTTTACGTGCATCAGTTTCCTCTTTGGTAAATGGTGGTAACCATAGTATCCAACTCCTAGGGCTGTTGTGGGTTAAGTATGCCATTGATATATCTTCGGGACCGCCTCTTGCCAACTTTGCCTTGACTCCTCTGGAAGGATTTGAGGAATGGTCCTGAGGCAGTATGGGCTTCCAGGGTCTGTTATTCTGAGCAGACGTGAGTGGGGCACAGACCCTTGTGGGCCTCCCTTGTGCAGGGGGCTGCCCAACCTGGCGGTACACTTCTAGGCAGGGAGGGGGTGGAGGGTCAGGGCTACACCTTGAGCAGTGACCCCTTCGAACTGTGGGGCTGGGTCTTATCCTAAATCTGGACATTATCAAGATCTGTCCAGGGTATCTTTTGAGGAATGCATGTGTGCTAAGTCACTTCAGTCATGTCTGACTCTCTGTGACCCTATGGACTGTAGCCCGCCAGGCTCCTCTGTCCAAGGGATTCTCTAGGCAAGAATACTGGAATGAGTTGCCATGCCCTCCTCCAGGGGATCTTCCCGACCTGGGGATCAAACTCATGTCTCTTGTGTCTCCTGCATTGGCACGCAGGTTCTTTACCGCTAGGGCCACCTGGATAATACATTCGATAGTTTCAGCTGCCTCTTCCCCGCATCATGGTTAAGTATTTCTCCTTTCCTATTCCCTTTCTCTTCACATTTTTCAAGGAGAAACTGGGCTGGTAGCTCTACGCATATGGATGTTAACCAAAGACACTTATTGAAGAGTTGAACATGTTTTTAATAAGAATCCTCTGAACCAAGAAAAGACGGGGGCTTGTTGAGTTTACTGTAGTTTCCACACCATTTTAGATTTTTTTCCTTATGCTATTCCAAAGCAGATTAGTAGACTGGGACTTTTAACTTTTTAAAAGTGTTTCCCAGGGGACTTCCCTGGTGGTCCAGTGGCTAAGACTCAGAGCTCCCAATGCAGAGGGGCCTGGGTTCAATCCCTGGTCAGGAAACTAGATCCTACATGCTGTGACTAAGACCTGGCACAGTCAAATAGATAAACATTAAAAAAATAAATAAATAAAAGTGTTTCCCATTTTAAATGCGCGCATGTGTGTGCACGCATCTATTAGGTATATGTGTGTGTGTATGTGGTGTATGTGTGTGTATAAAGTGAGTGTGGGTGGGTGTGGGTGTGGGAAGGTATATGTGAATTTTTCTTGACTTTGGAACCTATTATTTACTGAGCACACGGGAAAGAGAAGCTTTCGAGACATGCATGGTTCTGGAATTATATTTCTTTGTTTCACATACTGACACTAAAATTTATTACCCACATTCCAGCACTTGCTTAACTCTACATGCCTCAGTTTCCGTAGTCTAAAATAGAGGTCGTACATTTTCTTATTCATCAGGTTGTCTCAAGTACTTTGCAAGATTATGCATGTAAGATTCTGAGCCATGATCATTCAATAAATATTAGTTATAGTTATTTTTAGAATGTTGCAACCCTCAATTTGACTTACGCTTTGGCCATTTTTAATGAACTGGAACCTTTGTTTGAAACTCTGTTTTCTCATCTAGAAAATAAAATGGGGAAAACGGTATCTAATTCCGAGTTGTAAAGAGCATTTTGGGGGACGCACGTCTAAAAGCACTCCATAGGTTT
The DNA here is from genome assembly GCA_006410615.1 of Neotragus moschatus. Taxonomy (NCBI): domain Eukaryota; kingdom Metazoa; phylum Chordata; class Mammalia; order Artiodactyla; family Bovidae; genus Neotragus; species Neotragus moschatus. The sequence goes on from SJYA01000391.1 coordinate 1,129,634, forward strand.
TTTTCCCTCCTCACTCCTAGCCGCTTTCCTTGGCAACGTGTTTTCAGGAAATGTCACTCTCAGGAAGACGCACTTCTGTATAGAGGACATAGGCTCCCCGTTTATGTTTCCTGCCGAGGCCCTCAGGGCAGCCTGGTAGCAGTGTGTTTTGAGTGCCCTGCCAAATACTTGGTGGGCAGTCTTCCAGTCTTCCTCACGCAGTGTTGCCCCAGTTTCCCTGGGGAAGTGGCAGCTGAGGGTTAAGCCTCACAACTCATTGTTGAGCATCAGCTCCACCCTTTGAGTCTGTCTGACTTGTGTGCTTAACCCCTGAGTCGTCCTAATGCCGCTGTGGAAACACAGGGGAAACCAGGAGCACGGGCATTCCCACCGCTGGAACTAATGGAGCGAAGTAGAGGCCACATCTCTTGGTCACCTCCTGGTCTTGTTTCATTGCAAAGTAATTTAAGAAGCACAGGATAGCTCCTTTTGCTCCACAGCCCTACTATCCAGACCACGAGTCAGAAAGTTTACATTTTAACTTAATATATATGTCGTTTGCCAGTTTTCATCCACCTCGGTGGTAGGTTTCACGCAGCTTAATGAATGGCCTCGGTGTGTACACATTAGAGGGGATGTGCGGCTCGCAGCTGCTTTGCCCTGAGGCCATTGTGAATGCCACGTTACTTGACAGATGGGGTTAGTTTACATCATCAATTTTTATCACATTCTTTTATGAAATAGGAATTTCTATCAGGGGCATGTAATTTGGTGAGTATTGAAAATAGTAAGCTCTTTCAGAAAGCTGTAAAATTACATATTTATAGACTTATGAAATTTGCCTTGTTTTTCCTCTCTCCTTCGCCATTTATCTCACGTGAATCAGACAATAGATAGGGCAGTTTGGGAAATTTAAAGAGGTATAAAATCATAATCATTATTCGAAAAACTTTGTTGTAAATCTCTGAACTGGGGAAATGTGTATCTCAAATATGAGCCCGTTTGTAGTAATTCACTGGCAATAGCCATTAAAATGTGATCAAATCAAATCTGGCTTTGAAATGCTAAGGAAGATCTTTTATGTGGCAATAGATTCAGGTTGTGTTTAGTAATCTGAATGGACCCTGAGCTGTTGTAAGTATTGAGAAGTCCAAGTACAAATTTCTTACATGTTGTGTCTTTCTAGCTTAAGTAAAGCCATTAAGATGTATTTAAATTTTAGGTAGATGGTGAAGCATTTGGGAAATTCTGAAAGGTCAGTCTCTAGGACTGCGCTGCCTTACCTTCTCTAGTTTGCCTTTTCATTTGATACAGGCTTCATTCAGAAGTGGCAGTTGTATTTCCCAGGTAGCATTCTTCTTCATGTAAGACTAGTTGTAAGTCTAACTCAGTGGGTCATGATGACATACAGCTATATTCTCATTCTCGTTTTAGCAAAAACACCTGCAAAGAAAGGCAAACACTTGGAGAAATGATCATTTAACTTACCACTTACCTTATTGACTACACATGATTACACTTTCTCAAGTTTCATGTTTCTTTCTTCCACCCAGCAGCCTGGCATTAAAGTGCACTCAGGCAGAATCTGGTGGGTTTACTACTTAAATTCTTGTGGAGTTCTGGTGCTGAGGAGGGAGGGGGGCACCTGGCAGGAAGCAGTACGTAGGAGAGATGAGAGTCTTGACTCTGGAGCCATTCTCTCTGCATCTGATCTCCCATCCACTACTTAATAAATATTTTATTGCCTCTCCCAGTCAAGCCTGGTTTAGGCACCTCATTTTTCTCGATTGAAATATATCTTTTGGGAGGCCTATTGATGATATTGAGGTTCTCAAGTTCTAGGTGGTGATGCCGAGTTTTAAAATAATGTAACAGAATTTTATTTTTACTATCACCTTCAATTTATGTCAGGGGATATTGGGTTTTAAGAAATTAAGTATATGATTGAACTTTCAGAAGATAAAACTGAAAATGGAATATGAGTCAGTGAAGTGTGGTGGATCCTGCTAGAGCCATGTGTTGGAGTGGGTGTTTATTGGGTATGTTGATTAGGCTTAAATCCCTGTAATAGGGGGTTTACTTAGACAATTAACCTATTGTCTTAATGTAATTTCTAGATTGGTCATTGCATAAGTATTGTTACTAACTCTTTGATCTACTGTATTTTATCAACAGGACCAATCTTACAATTTAGCTGCTCCCCCATCACTCACCAGAGACTCTGCTCAAAGAATACAGACATGTTGACAATCCAAGTCTCTCCCTATGCCTTTTCCTCCTGAATAATTTCCTTGGCTGTTTGAAATTCTGATCTCCTTTAGCTTTCTTTGTGCACCATCCTGTTTCTTCCACAGTGAATGTAGCATTTGATCTGTGGCAGTGGGCACTGAAATTTTCAGGTGCTTTCACACACAATGGGCATAATTGGCAACAAGAGCAAATTGTGGGGATTAAATATGATCACATATTTAAGTGCCTAGCCTAGTCCCTGGTGGTGGCCAATAAATGCCAGTTCCCTTTCTGTTATCTGTCTTGCCTTTTTAATTCAATTTTTTTTCCAGTTGTCTTTGAAAGATATTTTCAAGATTCTTCCCTAAACTTCTTCTGAATCCACAACGTCTCCACTCCTGAGATTCTTTTTCTCTTTGCAGATGTTTTCTAAATCTCCACCTCTAATTGGCTGACCTCCAGACCTGTATTTCCAATTGCTTCCTGAACATGTCAATTCAAACATCTCAGATCCAGTGACCACCTAGTGACCTCATGCCCTTCCTTGCAAAACCAGCTCCTCTTCCTCTAGTCCTATTCTGGTTATGGTATCTTTTCTCTCAGGTATTTGGTCTAGAAACCTTAGTACTAGTTTCAGTTCCACTTTTTCTATATCCTGCAACATCTCATCAGAACTATTGGTTTGCTCCTGGATAGAGCTTTCTTCTTTTCCTCATCCAAGGACAAGTTTAGAAGTAAAGTTGCCTGCTTGAAGTTTGGCCAAGCAATGGCTACTTGATTGAGATTTACAGTAGTACACCACAGAGTCAGTGGAGTTGAGAATAGGCTAGGAATTACTGCAAAATGTGCCTGGTTAAAGCTGTATGGATGAGGCCAAACCTTGTTCTATATGGAGTCTCTCACAATCTAGTTTTCAAATATATGCAGGTGCTACTATAATTAATAAAATGGAAATGTTTTTTAAAGAGTTATTGAATGTGTAGTAGCCTTTTGTCATTGTATAACTTGAAATAATTCCTATTGAAGGTGCAAGTGTTTGGAGGTTTCATCAAGTGTTATGATGTCATATCATAAAACATGGATTTCAAGGATTATTGATTTGTCACTTGTTCAGAGTCACAAATGCATAGGAAAAAGAAAAGTCAGAGATTATATGAGCTTTCAAAAATTAGATTTTGGGGAAGAGAAATCAGAATTGAAAATCTCAAAACACTTGCCTAGTAAATTTAGAACTCTCACCTGTTTTCACCAAGATAAGTTTTGTGTACGTGTGTGTGTGTGTGTAAGAGTTTCTGTTGAAAAGAACAAATGAAAACAACAACAACAACAAAAAAAAACACCCCAAAACTACATAGTTGAACAGCAAGAGGTTATTGCTGACCACAAAAAACAGACATCTTAAGTGAACAGTTTAGTGCTTGTCTATGTATGGGGAGATGCAAGAGTGTGGGCTCATCAGAACTCTTCCTTAGATAGAAATCTTAACTGTTTTGGGTTTAGTATCATGTTTTTCAACATCCTGACTTCCCCACAGGGTACACTGTCATTGATGATTGGCTGCTTGATAGTGGGCAACATTCCTTGTCTATTGAAATTGTAGACAACACATTTTTGTTCTGCAGAAGAGAGGTTAAGATTTTATCATTTGAAAGTGATGGAGAATGTGTAAACCATTCAAGTGAGAACAAATGCTACACAATCTGATATGATTGAAGTGTAGGATATCTGAGGGACAAACTGGGGGCTGGATATGAGGTTTTTGAGTATCTCGACTCTTCTGTTGGAATTTGATGGAGTACGTAGTGGGACATCTCGAAAGATTTTAAACGGCCATGAGATGATCAGTGTGACATTGTATTTTATTTGTTACCCAAAATGGGTATTTAAAAGTTACCTTGAAAGCTAGATGATTACCAATGAAAGAAGTGGAAGCATAAAGTAGATATTAAAAGGAGAGAGAAAAACTGAGAAATTATAGTGGAAGTAAAAAGATGTTGGTTGAGGAGTCAGAAAGAATATGGTTGGAACTCTAGGTTGTGTTGGAGGTAGCCTGCTTTTGTTTATTTGGCCTGGGAGTTTAGAATGCTATCTTTGCCCTGCATTTGAAAGGTCAATTTGTTTGTCTACCACTATGCCCAAATCTTTTCATATTCTTTTATTCTTAAACCCTGAGAGGCTCCTTTCCTAGGGGTTGGTTAGTTGTATAAACTTTGAGTGGCAATGCCAGCAGCATTAACACCTTCCAAGACCAGTCTCCTAGGTGGGATGTCTTTATAGCTGGTTCACAAGAAAGATGTTCCATTGGATTAGCCTGAAGAGCTGAAGAAAAGGAAATGAGTTTTCCTATTCTCTCTCTCTTTCTTCCCTCTGATTCTTGCTCTGAAGCACCATGTGTTTCCCACCTCACAGTGCATTTGGAGTGAATGTCAGCTCTGCAGTCTGTGACTCAAGGTCCAAACACCCTTTATTAAAAACTACGTCATTTAAAATACTTTGAGGAAATTTGAGTTTTCTTTGCGGCCATAGGACTCTAACACTCTCAGTATTCTTGTATTCTTAAACCATGGATCATGTTTTGTTATATTCTACCCCCTTTGATGTTTTCTTTCTTTCTTTTTTTTTTTTTTAATTTAAAACTACATTTATGGGCACCCTAGCTGTTACACTTCACTGTTTTGTTTAAAACATGTGCCTGCTTTGTTAGTAAAGGAACCTTTGCCAAGAGAATTGTGTGTAGGTGGGTGTGACTAACTTAGCCAAGAGACTTATCTCTTCTCCTATCTGCCTGAGGCCTCAAGGCTGCCTTTGATATGACTTATTCTCCTCTCACTGGCCCTGCCCCTTCCAACATTTATTACTTTTTTCTCCCCATTTTTATATCTAAACATTTTAACTTTTCAAAATGAATCAGCTCTCTGGATTCATTTTCTGGTGGGTGACCTGAACCATGAGTTTCCTACTGCTTTGAGTGCCAAGTACTCAAAGCAGAACATTCAAATTTTGCCTCCCCACACCCCTCACCCTTAAAGTTTTATCAGCAAACCTTTTTGCCTGCCTGGGTTGAGATTGTCTTGTTTCCCTTTTGGCAACTTTCAGCAGAAGCTGTAATATTACTAGGCTATTTGAAGGGAAATCTGAGTCCCAGTGACCAATAAACATAGGAATAGGAAAAGGAGCCCCAAATGATCTTTATAAAGCTTTAGTTCCCTGGTGACTCAGATGGTGGAGAATCTGCTTGCAATATGGGAAGCCCAGGTTGCATCCCTGGGTCAGGAAGATCCCCTGGAGAAGGGAATGGAAACCCATTCCAGTATTCTTGCCTGGAGAAGTCCATGGACAGGGGAACCTGGGGGGCTGCAGTTCATTGGGTCACAAATTGTCGGACATGACTGAGTGACTAACACACAAACCTTGGTTCACAGAGTCAAGGGTGGTCTGGTTATGTGTTTAGCCTTCTAGGGCTGATCATCAAGGTTTAGATGCTAAAGGCGATTCAGCTGTTCATTTATCCAGTCTGCCAAATGTCCTGAACAGCTTCTGATATAAGATGCTATACTCGGTGCTAGAGATACCATCACAAACAGAACAGGCACATTTACCACTGCTGTTGCTCAGAGGATGCATTCTACCGGGGGAGATGGGCAAGGAACCTCTAAACACACAGTTTATTACTGAATGATAGTCGTGCAGAAGGTGGGGGTGAAAAGGCAGTCTGTAAGGGAGAGGCTTTTCTTGTGGCTGGTGTCAGCAACCAAGACATTTCCTTTTTTTCTTATAAGCTGGAGATGACTGTTTTGCACTGTGGGCTAAGGACTGAGCTATACGACCACAAAAACTATCAGGAAAAAAGGTACCAGATCTGAAAATTCTACTCTCATCTTTTCAGTTTACTTGGAAACCAGCTAGCTGTCTGCAGTCTCCCAATTAGGTCAGCATCAGCTCTGTGCAGAAACACGAAATTAAAGACCTCACAGAGCCTGCCCACACCAACAGCTGCTTAATGTCAACTCAAAACCTAAGAGCTCTTCCTTTCCTTCTGCTGCTGTTGACAATGTCTTGTCAGTTGCATTCCTAGTTGCAGTTTGTGTCATGCTCGGGAATCCGGCCCCTAGGCAGGTTTCTTTGAGTAAGTGAGCGTCATCATGCAGTTGCTATCAAGGTGTGGCACCTCTAAGTGGTCAGAACCCTGGACCTGATTACCCTCCCCAAAGAGACATTGTGTTCGCAGGCGGTATTGTGTCATCAGCGGTGGGAGCGATGGCCCAGTCTGCTCAGGTGGTTCTAGACATGACTCATGTAGAAGGACAGAGACAAGGGGGAAACCAAGATTTGCTCCTTATGTCACTTGTTTGGTATCTTGAGTTCACACCCAGGAATATTTTGTGACCACAGTGAAGAAAACAGTGAGTCCTTTATGTCACTCACTTGGAACCCAAGCGCTGATCCCAGCTTTTCTGCCCCCACCCCGGTCCAGGTCACCGTCATCTCTTCCTGGTCTCCCTCAACAGCCTCCTTACTGGTGACCCTTCTTCTACTGGTGCTTCCTACCTCCCACCTCCCATGTGTGTATGCTGCTGCTGCTGCTAAGTCGCTTCAGTCGTGTGTCCAACCCTGTGCAACCCCATAGCCGGCAGCCCACCAGGCCCCCCCATCCCTGGGATTCTCCAGGCAAGAACACTGGAGTGGGGTGCCGTTTCCTTCTCCAATGCATGAAGGTGAAAAGAGAAAGTGAAGTCACTCAGTCGTGTCCGACTCTCAGCGACCCCATGGACTGCAGCCCTCCAGGCTCCTCCATACATGGGATTTTCAAGGCAAGAATACTGGAGTGGGGTGCCATTTCCTCCTCCAAGGGATCTTCCTGACCCAGAGATTGAACCCATGTCTTTTATGTCTCCTGCATTGGCAGGTGGGTTCTTTACCACTGAGCCACTGGGGAAGCCCTAAATACACCAGCTCTAAGCCACTCCTCCACCACTACTGCCCCTCCCTTTTACTTCACCATTTTGTTCCCCTGTAATTATGTTAATATGTGAACCACTGGAGTGGGTGCCCTTTCACAGTACAAACCCCTCGTCCGTCCTCCCCTTCCTGTGCCAGGCATATGTAGCTGCTCAACTGTGCATGTGGAGTGAGTAACCTTGACCCACAAGCTTTCTTTTCTTCCTTCTCTTTTCTGATTTAAGTAAGTGGAAAAAAGCACGCAGGGATATTCAGGAATCTCTGCTAGGAGAGGTAAGAGAAAATTCGGTAAACAGTTTAAAGTTATGGGGACTTCCCTGGTGGAGTGGTTGGGACTTCAGCTTCAAATGCAGGGAGTGTGGGTTCAATTCCTGGTCGGGGAGCTAAAAAATAAAGATCCCACATGCCTCTAGGCCAAACCTTCCCCCCCACCCGAAAACCCAAGACATAAAACAGAAACCATATTGTAACAAATTCAGTAAAGACTTTAAAAATGATCCACATCAAAATAATCTTTTAAAAAAGAGCTTCAAGTTATGAATTTATAGGGAGAAGTTGTTTAGATAAGCCCATAATCAGCCTTTCACTCACTCATGTTCTCATGGTTGGTAAGTGGCTGAGCTCAGGTACTGAGTTCAGTGGCAGAGCCCTCATCAGGCCTGGAAAGGAAGGTAAATATTCTGAACTCTTCTGCTGAACAGGCTTTGAATCAATTGTAAATTACTTTAGTGTGTATTAAACAGGGCTTCCCTGGTGGCTCAGATGGTAAAGAATCCACCTGCAGTGCAGGGGATATGGACTCAATCCCAGGGTCGGGAAGATACCCTGGAGAATGTAGTGGCTACCCACTCCAGTATTCTTGCCAGGAGAATCCCATGGGCAGAGGAGCCTGGTGCTTGGCAGTCAGAATCATTGTGTCTATGAGATCACAGGAGGAATATAGACGTAGAACTTTAGAAGTTTAAAAAGAGACTTTATAAATTATGTAGTCTGGTGTCCTCAGAGGAAACTGAGGCCCAGAGACCTTCAGTTGGAGAAGGCTGGGACTGGAACCCAGGTCTGGTCGCCCCACAGCCTGGCCTTTGGACTCTTTTCATGCACTTGTACATAGGCTGGGAATGAATTCCCGGTCGTGTTTCTGACATACCAAGTGTAGCCTTGACATAGCCGTGAGGAAAAAAGATTCATTTTGTTCATGGAGATGATCACCCACCTGCTAAATTTTTTTAATGCTTTCCTTTTTTTGTCTTCTGGGAGGAGGATTTATGACTTTTTTTTTAATGTCTTCAAATCTGGACCTCATTCAGAATGATCCTGCCTCAGGGCTAGGAAAAAGTTTTCTATTCTAATAAATAAAATACAGCTTTTTTCCTGGTCTCAGCTTTCCAGACACAAAACTGATGTACTTTTGACAGCTGTTCCAAGGGACGTTTAATGATTTTCAACTGTTCTGTGATGTGCAGAAAGGAAGTGTAATTAGTAAAGAAATTAAACCATTTCCCAAAATCCAGGTTGGCTGCAGTCTTATAAATACCTGTAGAATCCTAACAAAAAGTTTTGTTTCCCATGCTGCTTATAATCATTTTTGAAAGGTACTCCAGAAATTTGCTTTAGATCAATAAGGACTTTGGTCTGTCTGAAATGAATTTAGGTTATGTTGGTAAAATTCAGTTCCTTTGTATTTGTCAATAGACCTAATTTGTTCTATTCCTGGCTTTAAATGGGTTAATTCTCACTGTCATCCCATCTATATGTTACGCACAAGAGTTGCCCCACTCTTTCCTCATGACCCAACACTGTGGGAACTTGTCAGCATCATAGACTTGTTTTTGTTTTTATTAGCATCAGTTTTCATCGTGATTACTTGTGTTTGATATTTGGGATGAGATACAAACAGATTATGACTTCTATTTCCCCTGGCATTCTTGCTGGTGATTTATAATTTATACCTGGAAGAGATTTACTGACCTAACTGATAATCCTTCCCAACATAAGATAAACACCCATATAAGTCATCTGTGTAAGTCAGATGCACTTGAAAGGGACAAAGAATTCACCTGCAAGCACTTTTGGCGTCTTGCCCTTTCCCATGAATTCAAACTGATGACAGAGAAAGCTGAGTCTGCCAGAACACTTTCAGCCAAAGAACCTCCCAGAGCCCCTGAGGCTGGGGCCCACCTGACCTGTCATACCATAAGGAGGACCTGGAGACTGGCCCTTACCAGCCCCACCTGCCGTACTGTAAGGACCAAATACTGTAAAGGAGGTCTGCTCTTTGTGCTTTAACTAGAGGAGGTCTGATGAAAACAAAGAGATTGTCCCAGTGCTATGGAGCTCAGATCTGTGAACATGCAGCTTGGCTGCTTCCCTTTTGTCCAAGTGGTCCTCTGGAAAACCCAGAGGGGAGCCCAGGCCACTTGTTAGGTCTTCGTTGCCCAAGTGGATGCACGCGGGCTCTCCCTGTTAAGTTACGTATTCCTGCTAGCAATTCAAACTGATTTCTTGGGACCCTGATCTGTCAACCTGTGTTCAAAAACCATTAGATAAGTGATCAGATCCACCCCATCCCCTGCCCTGCAGCTTGCAGGAGTATAACTGAGTCAGTGGGAGAGAGTGAGTTGGTATTAGCACCATCCGATTAGAAAGTATAGTGCTAGTACACTATTTTATCTTACGGGACTCCAGTTGCTTTACAATGTTGTGTTAGTTTCTACTGTTCAGCAAAGTGAACCCCCACACGTATATATATACCCCATCTTCCTTGGATTTCCTTCCCATTTAGGTCACCACGGAGCATTGAGTAGACTTCCCTGTGCTATATAGTCAGTTCTCATTGGTTATGTATTTTATATGTAGTAGTGTATATATGCCAATCCCAGTCTCCCAATTCATTGTACCTCTCTTTTCCCCTTGGTATCCATATGTTTGTTCTCCATGTCTGGGTCTCTATTTCTGCTCTCCAGATAATTTCATCCATACTATTTTTCTAAATTCTACATGTGTAGGTTAATCTGCGATATTTGTTTTTTTGCACTATTCTGTATAACAGTGAAGTCATGGTTCTTGCTCTGATGTCTCATACGGTTTGTATACCGCACCAAAAACAGACGGTGCACATAACCCATAAATTTCACTTAGTCTAGACTAGACCTCTGGAAGGAGTTCCTTGGGATTTTGTGTTTGTTCTCCTCAGATGTGAGCAATGTTGAAGTAGTTAGACATCTGTAATATTCAATTCTGGCAGATAGTTAAATAAAATCATTGATCTACTACATGCAATACCAAAAACAAAACAACTGTTTAACCCAATCATATCCATTCTCTATAAATCCCTTTTTAGTCATGAGTACTCAGAATTTTAAAACTCCCTCGAAAAATATTCAATACAATGCAGTAATATTCAAGAAGTAAATGTGAAGAGACTCACAATCAAAAACCTCACCAAAGAATTGTAATGTGCCAGTAATAACTGCAGTGGTGAATCTTGTAAAGCTTCTTTTTCTTCCTCTTCTTCTGAGCTCTTCTGGCCCTGTCAACAAAAAAGACGAGGGGGCACTGAGCAGTTATTACTGTAGTCATTTCAGCCACATGAATCATGATTTGTGACAATTCAGGCTGGCAAGTCATTGGATGACAATGACTGGTGACATTGTCGGAGTTAATCAAATGATTATTTAACATGTGTTTCTCTTGGTCTGGCCTTGGCTTTGGAACATATTTCATTCATTCCCTTATAACCTTTGCTTCTAAATGGAGAAACAGCAAGTGTAGGATGTATATTGAGTTAATGAGAGAATCCCTAACTGGGCTGTGATCCCCCTAAAAAGAGGGGACTTGTCTAAATCAGTCGGATAAAAACTTAGAGTGCCCACCACCATGATCTATCCCTGGCTAGCAATCACTAAGTCTTGTTTTATTTTCTTCTGGGTAGAACCAGCTTTGTGGCCTCTTTTTCCTTCAGGAACACTCTGCTTAAAGGGTCACCCATTCTTATAGATGCTATCTTTCTACTCAAGTTCCTTCTATGAGCAGATAGTCTTGGGTTAGGTGCATAGGAAAGGCCCCCGTAAAGGATGCCCTCTACCAGAAAGCATTATTGAGACGGGAGTGTGAGCCGTGGTCTGCTCCCTTCCTGAAGGCAACAGCTTCACATTTCCCAACCCTGTTGCACTTAGTATGTGCTCAACAAATAACTTGCTATCAGTGTTACTAAGACTGTTATTATAAAGGCTTAACAAAAGTGTAATAATAATTAATTAATGTTTCTTTGAACATGAATGGTCAAATGAATGAACAGATGTGCATACCTACTAATGGATGACTTTTTTACGTAATGATTCAAGTATTAAATTCAGACGAGGTAGTGTGAGGAGTGGAAGAAAACATAGCTGCTTCCTTTATTCAGTGCTCTGACCTTGTATTTGAAATCAGTGGATGTGTAATGAACCGCTAGTCTTTATGTACCCCAAATATCAAGGGGCAAAGAAGGCAGTAGCACAACTCGTTAAAAAGGTGGTCCTTCTTTGAAATGCCAGGGGTAATCAAGTTCAGTGTTAATGGCTTCAGAGTCGCATGTCATCACTGTGATTAATGTATTATCAGTGGTGAGGATGGAGCATTATATAGTAGCATTTATTGCTGCTATATAAACCCATATATTTTCAGTAATTTTGTATTCAAGTTCAAGGCAGGGATTATGTGTTTTTAAAAACACAGTTAGGGAATTCCCTGGCATCCAGTGGTTAGGACTAAGCTTTTTCACTGTTAGGGCTCAGCTTCAGTCCCTGCTTGGAGAACTAAGATCCCAGAAGCTGTATGCTTAGCAGTAAAGAATCTGCATGCCATTGCAAGAGACTCGGGTTCTATCCCTAGGTCAGGAAGATCCTTGGAGAAGGAAATGGCAAGTTGCTCCAATATTCTTGCCTGGGAAATCCCATGGACAGAAGAGCCTGGCGGGTTATAGTCCGTGGCATTGTAAATAGTTGGGCGTGACTTTGTGACTAAACAATGACAACATAATGATAATAATAAAAAGTAAAAACATAATTACACCCTTTCTACATTGAGTTTATCTTCACTATTTGGTTTTCTTGATATTTTTTCTTTATATTACGGATGGTTGTAATTTTTTTTTCCTTACACTTGTTTCCTTTCTTGAACTTTTGTGCACATGTGCTCAGTTGCTCAGACATGTCCAGCTCTTTACAAACCCATGAGTGCTAGCCCGCCAGACTCCTCTGTCTGGAATGTTCCAGCCGAGAATGCTGGAGTGGGTTGCCATTTCCTCCTCCAGGGAATCTTCCCGACCCAGGGACTGAACTCACATCTCCTGCATCTTCTGCATTCCCAGGCAAATTCTTTACCACTGAGCCACCTGGGAAGCCCCAGTACAAGCTTTTATATATTAGAAAAATAAGAAACAAGAAAGACTTATCAAAATAAATCTTTCAAGTTCTGCTCAACACACTCATATGTGTATCTTCAATAAATCTGGAACAACAAAATAAATTGAAAAGAAATCAATCTTTAATCTCAAATTTTACCAAAGAAAGTCACGGTTGTTAATATGTGAAATCTAGTTTGAAATAAAAAGAAAATATCCACAAAATTTGTAGAGCTCTGGGGTTTAGATTTTTTCCTTGAAACAGTCTAATTGTTTTTGAAGGCAATATTGAAATCCATGATTTTTTTTAAACATAGCAAATATTCATTGTCTTAAGGGGGAGCATAAGAACAAAGGATAGAGGTGAGAATAAAGAATCTTTATTTAACAAACTACACATTAAATATGTATGTAGTGATTTGCATAGTTTGCATGCTGCCTTCTATTTTAACATTGTTGTCCCCTATAAAGTTGAAATAACTTATTTGTGTCTAGCAGTTCTCTGCTCTGATTTATTATAAATACGTATTAATAACTTGTGTCTTAGAAAATTGTAAAGGTCAAGCTAAAGTTTCTAGCTTCAGTGTGATCAATTCTGGTAGTAACCTCTGGGCTTTAAGATTAGAATGGATTCTAGTCTCTTTCAAAAATACTGAAGCCCTTCATTTGTCCTACCAGTCAAGTCACTTACATCTAAATTTGGAAGCCTAACTGCCTATGTTGGAGCCCTTAACAATTCTCCCCTGAGAGAGAATCCCAAATTGATACCGCCAAAGATTAGAGCTAGCAGCCTTCATCTGAGTCAGTTCCTCTACCGGTATTCAGAGGAGGGCTTCTTCTAAGCAGTTTCTGGTAGTGGAATTATGCCTTATGCTGAGTCTACTAATTAATTTTCTTCTCCTCCGTGTTTGTCTTCTTTGGAACTTCCACTTTGTCTTCTTTGGGACTTCTGCTGTTCACACTGAATCCCAGCAAATTCACCAAAGAGAAATAGCTCCCCAAGTAATTAGACTGTCTGCTTTTGAGGCAGGCAGGGAAAATAATAAGTCATTTCTCTACTGCATTCTTTTTGCTTGTGTTCAATAATTTTTATGGAGCTAATTTAAATTTAGCAGGCTTTATGTGAACTTGCTTCTGGAGGATTTATTGCATCTTATGTGAAAACCGTCTACGACTGACATTTTAGAATTACCTACCTATTTATGGGATTATGCTGCATTCTGTTCTCAAAAGAACAAGTCAATTTTTGGTGTAGATTTTTCTGTCATTTTTCCCCCTCTTTGTCTATTTTTATGAAAGCTTACTCCAAGGTAGGAGTGGAAACAATGGAAGGAAATAGAGGGTAGAAAATAGGATGGAACTGTGGTTTGCTATAGGAGATCATCTGCCTCATCAACTATTGATAGAAAAAAGAAACCTCAAAACCCAACTCAGTGATTTACTTAATTTTAAAAATGTGTTTACATATTTTTAAAATAAAATGATCTTGTCCAAATAAGCTGCCAATGCTGTGAGTCAGAATTCAATCCAAGGTTTTCCATGTCATGTTAACAAGGGAAATAAAACACTGAACATGTTATCTCACAATGGTTTTGAAATTATATCCAGTTCTATTAAAAAAGAGACAAAAACTGGAGCTTGATATATTTATTATATGTTTTTAAGTGTATGGATTATCTGCACCTTGGCAGCCTGTTACATCCTACTTTAGTATAAGTTACCCTTTTAATGAGCAGCTAATACACACTGGATACTGTACTTTACTTCATATTTATTATCTCACTTAATCAGCACATCAACCCTCAAATCAGGCTCCATTCCTTTCTTAAACCGTTGGTACAAAAGAATAAACTTTTTATTAATTATCTCACCTCCCGGGTTTGACTAATTTGACTCAGTACTAGATTAAGGACATTCACTTTTAATTTGGTTTTCCAGGAAGGTTTTTGAAAGGCAATGTTTGGAGTGACTGCTACAGGGTGTATGACATTCTTCTGATTGGTTAGTGGTGAGGTAGTGTTCCAGGAATCATAATTATTAACTTTCTGATTCCAGTCAGGCTGGGATCTCTGGAGTTCCTGTTTTCCATCTGGGTGGGAACCTGAGTTCCTAAAGACCTCAGAGATGTCTATCCGATTGTCCTGTATAGCCCTGGAGGAGGAACCTGGGCTCTGTTTTATCTCTGAACTATTGTTCAAGTAATTTTGCTCAGTTGCCTTCCCTTTGCCTCTGCATTCTATCATGTCTCAGATTAGTAGCTGCTTGGAACTCCAGGAGACACTGCAGGATAACAGAGATCTAGGAACCTTGGATTCCAGGCTTGATCCTGGCATGCTGCAGAAGGAGTGGGGTGGTCAAGTCATTCATCTCAAAAATAAATATGTTGCACTAGATTTAATGTTGGCAAAGTGTGACCCCCAGATCTGACACCTGTTTTTATGATCTAAGAGCTAAGAATGATTTTTATAGATGGCATTTGCAATTGATTTAATAATAAGGAACACTTTCTTTGAACCCCAATTGTGTAAAATATCCCTTCAGTTAGTAATTCCATCTCATGAGCAAATAGCACTTAATTGTTACTATTATATTTTGAATTCTATCAGTAAAAACTTGTAAAAATTTCTCAGAATTTTATCTTGTTATATGAGTGCCTTCTTAATATCCTTGGTCTTCCCCTTGGCCTGCAAAGCCTAAATTATTTACTATCTAGCTCTTTACAGGGCTTCCCAGCTGGTTCAGTGTAAAGAATCTGCCTGCCGTTGCAGGAGACTCAAGAGACTCAGGTTCGATCCCTGGGTTGGGAAGATCCCCTGGAGGAGGAAATGGCAACCCACTCCAGTATTCTTGCCCAGAGAATCGTATGAGCAGGGCAGCCGTGGTTTCGCAAATAATCGAATGCGACTGAGCACTCAGGAGAGCTCTTCACAGAGATGTTTGCCTACTCCTGGATTAGATGATCAGGAAATTTTCTTAAAATAGTTAATTCAAACATGTATCAGGAAAACCAGCTATGGAAGGCAGAGGACTGGACGTTTGCCACTGTTTTGCTTTTTCTGAATGAAATAGAGTCGGGTGATCCCAAAGCATAGCCCCATTTCCCTGTAACAACTGTGCATCTTTACCTATAGCTTTCAAAAGCATGAGAAGAGATTTATACGCCTGATTTATAGCTTCAACTACTCTGCCTAGGTTAGAAAAGCAGCCTTGCCTGGGGCACATCATTAACCTCTCTGCCTCAGTTTTCCCATCTGTACTGTGGGGGATCTGTTAATGTTCACAGGTTCCCCAAAGATGGCTGGAGATTGCACAGTTTAGCAAAAATCTGAAAGCAGAAACCCTCTTTCCCACTGCTATCCACTAAGTCACTTCAGCTGTGTCTAGCTCTTTGTGACCCCAAGGACTATAGCCTTCCAGGCTCCTCTGTCCATGGGATTCTCCAGGCAAGAACACTGGAGTGGGCTGCCATTTCCTTCTCCAGACAATCTTTCCAACCCCGGGATCGAAGGCATGTCTCTTATGTCTCTGGCAACAGCACTGACAGGCAGGTTCTTTACCACTAGCACCTCCTGGGAAGCCCAGAAACCCTCTTTAGAGACCTCATTTTATTTTTGTTTTTATGTTTTTAAACTTTTATTTTTGTATATATTTTTCTTTTCTTTTGGCTGTGCTGTGTGGCATGCAGGATCTTAGTTCCCTGACCAGGCACTGAACTCTTTGTCCCCGGCACTGGGAGCACACAGTCTTAACCAGTAGACCACCAAGGAAGTCCCCAGAAACTTGCTATGACAGATTTCTTTCCTCTTGAGAAATCCTCTTAGTCATATAATATACAGTTTAACAAGTGAGTCAATTAATCTGAAACTACCTTGGTAACAATAGCTTCCCTGGTGGCTCAGAGGGTAAAGAATCTGCCCACAGTGCAGGAGACTGGGATTCAATCCCTGAGTCAGAAAGGTCCCCTGGAGAAGGGAATGGCTACCCACTCCCGGATTCTTGCCCAGAGAATCCCATGGACAGAGAAGCCTGGTGGGCTACAATCCGTGGGGTCGCAAAGATTTGGACACATCTGAGTGATGCTTTCACTTTCACCTTGGTAATGGCCATTACTTAACTTTGATATATTTAAAACAAATTCCCAAGCATATTGAAGCTACTGTATATTCAGTACACAACTTCCTGCAATATGGACTCCATGCACGCATGCTCTATCGATTCAGTCATAGCCTATCCCTTCTCCAGCGGATCTTCCCAACCCAGAAATCTGTCCAGGGTCTCCGACACTGCAGGCAGATTCTTTACCAACTGAGCTATCAGGGAAGCCCACAGATCTGGAAGCGTGTGCCTAATGTCCCACCCACACGATGCAGTTAGAGGGACCCACACGCCTCCCAGAGCGAAATGATCCCCCAGAATCAGTTTGTATAAACGGCTCAGATTTCCCCAAAGGAGCCACTGTTGGAATTTCAGCTTTGACCTTCTGGAGACTCCAAATTAAAATGCAAATTCATTACCTAGGAAGGTAATTTTTAACACACTAATGTTTATTTGTTAGTACTTTAGCACAAATTAGGTTTTTTTTCAAATTAGCCAGCTGCCTAAGAGCAGTGCTTAAATGGAAGTGAATCAGCCTCCCAGAGGTGGGTTCAGGGTCAGTTTGAATAAAAGTCCTTGGGTGATGGTGTTAAATCCCCCACCAGAGTCAGACCCCATCATTTGCAAGAGAGTCGCACACTCTCACTTGCACACACACACACACACACACACACACGAGACTTCATAGTCCAGACTCTAGCATAACATTGCCCAATAGAAATATAGAGTATGGAGTTTAGTAGCCAAATTAAAAAACGTGAAATTTAAAAGGTTAAATTAAACTTAATGGTTATTTTATTTAACTTAGCATATCCAGAATATTGCTTCAATATATAATCAATATAAAAATTATTGTTATTTCTCCTTTTTGAGTACTAAAGCTTTGAATTGTGTGTGTGTGTGTGTGTATGTGTGTGTGTGTGTGTGTGTGTGTGTGTGTGTGTGTGTGTGTGCTGAGTCCTGTCTGACTCTTTGTGACCCCATGAACTGTAGCCCACCAGGCTCCTCTGTCCGTGGGATTTGCCAGGCAAGAATACTGGAGTGGGTTGCCATTTCCTTTCCCAGGCAATCTTCCTGACCTGGGGATCAAATACTCATCTCTTGCCTTTGAAATCTTCTGTGTATTTCACACTTATTTGGACCTTCCACATTTCAAGTGCCCTGGGGCCACCTGTGGCCAGTCGTTACCTTATTAAATAGGGCAGCTTTGAAGGATGTGGACCTGGAAAGTGGGTCACAGATATGTGACTGATGGAGGTAGCAACCGGATGGCCTTAGGGTGAACAAATAGAAAAGTACCACCTCTGTTTCCCCAGCACTCAATTATATCAATGTCACATTTTTGCTTGAAGTCGGTCATAACTTTGTATAACTACATGAAAATTTTTAGAAGAACCTGATGTTGACCCTGCCACTTAATTGTGTGACCTTGGACACATTACCCAAAACCCTCAATTGTTTCCTTTGCCAAATGGAAAATGAAAAGCTTCAATGTTGCAGGATTGTTGTGAAGATTAAATGAAATAATGCATGTAAGCATTATAAATGCTCAATGAATGTTTGCTATTTCATCACAATTGATATCATCATTAGCAAGTTTTTAAAAAATAGCTTAAAAGATGAACTATAAAGGCAATCAGAGACTGTAAATCTTTCTGTATTTCTCTAAAAAGGAGAAAAATGACAAAATATTTATATGTAATGACTAGTTCCTTAAATTGAGTAGTACACCTCGTGTGTGTGTGTGTGTGTGTGTGTGTGTGTGTGTGTGTTAGTCGTTTAGTCATGTCTGACTCTTTGTGACCCCATGAACTGTAGCCTGCCAGGCTCTTCTGTCCATGGAATTCTCCAGGCAAGAATACGGGATTGGGTAGCCATTCTCTTCTCCAGGGAATCTTCCTGACCCAGGGATCCAACCCAAGTCTCCTGCATTGAAGGCATATTCTTTATCATCTGAGCCACCAGGGAAATCCATACCTCATCCTTACACTAAGAAATCCTGCAGATACTACCTTGCCTTAAGAACTATTTTGTTACTGTTTTTAAACAAAAGTAGTTATATGTAAGTGCTGTATTCCACAAGGAAATGTGTACAGAAGATTATCCTGCTACTGCATGGTACTGGGTGAGCCAATGATAGAAAAGTTTTTGTTTCTCTTCTGCACTCTCATTTATTAATAGCTTCTTTTATTTAATGACAGCAGAAAAATGTTATTAAGGCAAAGCTAAAGGAAAAGAAAGCTTTGCATGGCATATGTGAACTCATTTTCCCACAATGGCATATATGAACTGTCCAATAAAACATTCCTACTGCACCCCATCTAGTGAATCCTCACCAGCAAGAGGGCAGAAGGAAAGCATCTCTTGGGTGTGCTCTCTCCAAACACACTTACCAAGTCCCCATCCTTCAAAACTTTAGTGGAATGGTTCCCACCTAAAACAGAATGATGGAAAAGCCTAGCACATGTCAATGCTTGCTATACACGTTTCATGGAAATTTTGTTTAGAGTGGAAGATGTAGTGTAGATTTTAAGATGCAAATAAGTGGTGAATAAACATGGGATGTACTTACACATTCATGCACCAAATGCTGCAAGGCTGTGAACCACACAGAGCAAAGAAATGTACTCAGCCATCAATTTAGAAGGTCATTTTGAGTGTAGGCAGGGAAATGGCTGTGTGCATGAAAAACTACTACTATATTTTTGAGAGATCCTTTCTAAGGATCCTGAAATATTAATAACATGATCTTAATGTAGTTGAAGACAAAAGAATGTGGTAAGGGTAGCAAGGGTTGCTGAGAGGTACACAACGACAATTTTGTGTTTTGTACTCCTGCTTATAAAAGCAAGAGGAAAAGAGAGTAAAAATAGTCAGTGTGTTTAAAGAACAGCAGCTTTCAATATCCCCAGTAGATATAAAATTCAGTATTCCTCAAATGAATTCACAAATACTTGCTCTTGGTAACATTAATATACTAGCTTCAAGGAAACAGAAAAGAAGTATAAAATTGAAAACTTTTTCTTCCTTAAATGAACATGCATATACACAACTAATTTTTGAACTTGAAGAAATTCAGGACATCCTTCAATTTTATTTTTGTCAATTGGGAATTTAATTTTCTAACTGAAAGTATTCTTATCAGAATAGACATTGGGGAAGCCGCAATACCTTTTTTCCTTAACAAGTTTTTAAATGTGTTCTGTTTTCACAGGGCAGTGAATCAGTCATAGACCAAATTTTTGTTTTCAATATTCCACTCCCATTTTAAGTTTTTACATTTGATGCCTGATGAAAGAATGTTCACAAGGATCAGTCAGGAACATGGAAAGCTTTCCTCCAATATCCGGATGTGAACAAATAAAAGCAATTTATCGCTTTGGCCAGTCCCAGCCCAGAGCGACCAGTTTCCACAAGTTGCCTTTGTGGGCTGTGACTGACTGAGTGACAGGTGACCCAGTGAGTTTGTGTCAAGTTCAAGGAACCATTATGTTTGAAGTAGGAAGGTCAAGTTGAACCCTCAGTGCTTCTTCCCGCCTAAGCTGGAGTTTTTTATTTTAATCGAAAATGCAGGGTCATCTTCAAGCATGACCAGAAAGTACCTTGTATGTTGAACCTTATCTAATGATATGATGTGTATAAACTTGAGACAGCATAAATCTCAGCCGCTGGGGCAACTTGTTTTTCTAAGATGCTCCGGTCCAGTGAAAGACAAAAGCAAATAAGGGAGAGATTGATCTCCGAGCGCTTTTATTGTCGGCGCTACACACATCATAAAGTTTTGGCTCGTTAAAGGAAGTTCCATAAACAACGTTAGTTAATAATGGTGAAGTCACTGTGGACCTTTCTGGAGCTTCTGCTCCACTCCCTTTCCGCTTGCCTGTTAGCGGAGCATGATTAAGAAGATGCCAACAGGATGTGCTGGAGGGAGGAACAGACTTCAGCGGGAAGCCATATGGATGCTTCATGGATGAGTCACGAGATGGGGAATGTGGCCGTATCTCTCAGAGAATCACACAGTTCTGTGGATCTCTTTTTCTTCTGGTTTGAGTAAAATCTGCTGGCTGCTGGCACCGTTGTTCTCTTGCGGTGGTCACACTGATGCAAAAAGGCCTTCTCCCAGATGATGTTTTTGATAGTATGGAAATACCCAAAGTGTGTGATAAATGGAAAAAAAATTGAGAATGAATCATACTGGAAAGATTGTAACTGTCACATTTTTAATGGTACCTCTGGTCTTATAAAATAACTGTATTTTTAGTGGCCTTGTCACTGTGGGTTTAATGCAGATGGTGTGGGTCAATTTTTATGTGAGGTTGAGACTGATTTGGGAGGTGATCTTGAAGGGCAGAGGGGAGAGAAAAAGGGAGAGCAAGACCCTATTAATTATTTTTTACTGTGAAGTTTCCCAGAATTATCGAGGTTTTCCACATTAGTCAAAGCAGTCCTCAGTGTCAGCATGATGTTTATAAAGATGAAGTCATGGAAAGTGTGTCAGGTGCATGAAGAACTATATGGTCCATGTTCTCCCCACCAGTCACTTGGGCTGTGTGTGCAGAGGGAGGGAGGTGTTGAAAAATGGAGAAAGGGGAAAACAGGAGGGTTTTATGAAGTTGAAAATAAACACAGAGTATCTGCTGATCTTAAAAAAACCTTAACATATTATATTCCAAAATGTTCTGTGGGTAGTTTGTATTACTTGCCCCTGAAATCATGATCTACGTCTTACCAACTCTTTTATGCTTGGTTGCTTATATTGGTCTTTCACTTTAGCTATAATTAAGAAATAATCACCTACCAATTTTTGGTTGGCACTGAGCTACACTTCCAGCTGGTTGGTTCAAGACCATGCTCTTAGATTCCATAGCATGGGGCCAAACGTATAGGCTTTGGGGGCCGAACACTTGCAGTCAAAACTGGTCCCTGACATTTACCAGATGCGTGGTCTGGTGCCGACAATTTACTGCTCAAAGCTGGTATTCCTCATTTCTAAGGTGAGGTTAATAACAGTGCCTGTGGAAACGGAGAGCTGTAAAGATCAAACAGCGTTGTGCATATACGCATGTAGGAAGCACTTGGGTAAACTTTAGGTGTGATTTTATTGATACAACTGGTTTTAAGAAAAATTTTTTCATAGGGCTTTGCCACCTGACCAGTCATGTTAAAGACTGTTAAAGGGTGGTTGTTATCAATGAATATTTTGGGTTGTTTTACCTGCACCTCCAGCCAGATGCTCACTTGTTGTTCAGTCACTCAGCCGTGTCCGACTCTTTGCGACCCCATGCACTGCAGCACGCCAGGCTTGCCTGTCCTTCACCGTCTCCTAGAGCTTGCTCAAACTCATGTCCGTTGAGTCAGTGAGAATAGCAAAAAATATCTCCTTCTGAATCAAGGAAGTGACATCTTGCTTTGCTTTGTTAACCAGGGGTTTATATCGGTTTGTTTTTTCTGCTTCCCTTTAGCTTGCAAAATCGGATATTATAAGGCCCTCTCCACGGATGCCGCCTGTGCCAAGTGCCCGCCACACAGCTATTCTGTCTGGGAAGGCGCCACGTCATGTACCTGTGACCGAGGCTTCTTCAGAGCGGACAATGATGCCGCCTCCATGCCCTGCACCCGTAAGTTATACACTCATCTCCCATGTCTTAGATGCCAGCAGCTTCCATTACCATCATTGGGGCACTTGTCAGCCCTTCTTCCAGGATAAGGGTGCAGGGGAACAAATGAAATCAAACGTGTGTCTTTTCTCACTCAGAGCAGGAGAAATGCTTAGGAAAAGAATGGCTCATTCTCACTGAGTTTGTTGACTTCAGAGCGCACAGCTGCCAACAGACTAGTTTTTGTAGCAGAGATGGTATGTTCAGGGGTTGTGAGACAGTGTAATTAGAGCTGAGATGGGAATTTATAAACGGTTTTAACATGTCATCATGGACTCTTGGGAAGTTTGACAGCTGCAGGGGAAACCGGTAAAGGATGGCATCACGTGTGGGCAGGTGGTTTCAGTTCTGTGTGCTGACCTCATGGCTTGCGATGTCATTTCCCTTCACTACTTTTCTTCTTTCCTCATAGTTTTGTGTTCATAACATTTAGGCCTGGATCCTTGTGAATGCTTGTTGAATGATGAGCACTGAACACACGCTGGGTTAAGGAATGAATGGGGTTGGCACCTTGGGATGCAAGGGAACAGAGAACTCTTTCTCACACTTTATATGGACAGTGGTCCTAAAGGTTACTATTGCTTTCATTCATACTCTGGGATTCATAGATACTGCAATGGCTATGACCTTGACCAGAAGACGGAGTGGTGGGCCTGGGTGCCCTTGTGTTCTCATTGGCCAAGTCTGTGTTTGGAGGGTCAGAATTGAGTGGCCAGGCACAGAGGCTTTGCACAGGTTTTGGCTGTTTCCCAGCCCACTGTTTAGTACCCACGTGACTGTGGAGCCTTTTAAGTCTCAGTCTCCTCATCTGTCAAATGGAGTAATAATAGTACCTCCTTCACGGTTGCTCCTACTCAACGCCTTCATGTTGTTTATATACTGTGCAAAATGCATAAAATCATGCCACTTGATAGATTTTAGCTTTTACTATCACTAAGACTTCCATTATATTGTTTCTTAACTACCATATAGTCTACCTTGGCTGGTCTGGAAATAACACTGCAGACAGAAGTATTTTCTGGTTTGGAGATATTTGGATCAGTGGTGGGGGCATTTTCTTGCCCAGTCAAGAACCACATTTAAAAGGAGCAGGTGGAGAAACTTCAGGGCAGTCCCAAATTTGTGCTGAAATTGCCCTACCCTCAGGAGTTTCTCAGAGAAAGCAATGGAACTCCATTGCAATACTCTTACCTAGAAAATCCCATGGACGAAGGAGCCTGGTGGGCTGCAGTCCATGAAGTCACTAAAAGTCGGACACGACTGAGGGACTTCACTTTCACTTTTCACTTTGATGCATTGGAGAAGGAAATGGCAACCCACTCCAGTGTTCTTGTCTGGAGAATCCCAGGGACAGGGGAGCCTGGTGGGAGGCCGTCTATGGCGTCACACAAAGTCGGACATGACTGAAGCAACTTAGCAGCAACAGCAGCAGCAGCAGCAGGAGTTCCTTTCATAACCAGAGATGATAGTAATTATAATCATGATAACAGCAACCTTTTTATCATCACATCCAGGTAATATATTAGACACTTTCCATTAACCTTATCATAGGGCTCACAAGATAACAAATATATGAGATAGATATTATCTTCATTTTAGAGAGTAACTGCCAGCCCCAGCATCCACCCCAGCTGAGTGATGGCTCTGCAAGACCAGAAGACTCTTGCAGTTTCTATTTATTTGGAGTCACTCTTACCCCTCCCCTAGCTCAAGCTCAAACTTCCAGAAGGAAGGTTATTAGGGCCAGCCTTAGGGGTGAGCACAATTGGGCAAAGATTTCCTCATTTTTCTCTATTACTTCCATAGACTACCTGCTTCCCTGGATGCCAGGTCGATTTGACATGCTCCAGTCCCAGTCTTTTTCTTTTCCAATCTAAATATCCTTCTCTAATGTTCCATTGTGTGAGATTAACTTAATAATAAATTCTGTCTCCAGTTGATTCTCCAATGATTCTTCAGTTGTGATTTTAGGTCACAGTGGCAAACTCAAAGGGAAACTCTGTGGGACAACAATGTGCTAATTGCCCTCATTTTGCATCATGCAGCCCAACTCCTACTTTTCAAACAGATAAAGTCTTTCTCTAGACCAGGGCTTGACTGTGTCATGAACCTCATAAAAGTCTCCTCTGATGTCAAGACAACCTGGCTTTTTCTCCCAGGTGTTTTTAGTCTTATGATTCTGATCTCTTGTCTAGCATCCGAGGGGACCATGGGCCGATCGCTTAATTCCTGCAGCTTTCCATGTGGGAGTTTAGGGAGACCCCAAAAGTTGGTACATGCCTGAGTTACTGGCACATTTGCCATATGTGTACAAGTGGTTTCTGAACCCTTGAAATTTTATGTTTTTGTAGGAATTAAATTGTCAGCTTTACCTTAACTATGCAAATAAGAAAAGGAAAATATTGATTTTAGCCTGTGGGTAGACCTGAGAGTTTTAACACTAAAGTAACTTTTGCATTTTTCAGAGACTGGTTTCATCAATGAAAGAAAAATGGCTTTTTTTGTCATTGATTAGAGACCCATGAAAGTACCAAAGCAACATGCGAGTCTGTGACATTTTCCTAATGGGATCCTTGCGTTTATTTCATCTCTGACTCTGAGTTAAGAGGAAACATGGTACTGATGTTAACACCGCACACTTGCGAGGCTATTTAATCTCTTCAAGCCCCAGTTTCAGTTCAATTCAGTCGCTCAGTCATGTCAGACTCTATGCGACCTCATGGACTGTAGCACACCAGGCTTCCCTGTCCATCACCAACTCCTGGAGCTTGCTCAAATTCATTTCCATTGAGTTGGTGAGGCCATCTAACTATCTCATCTTCTGTTGTCCCCTTCTCCCACCTTCAGTCTTTCCCAGCATCAGGGTCTTTTCCAATGAGTCAGTTCTTTGCATCAGGTGGCCAAAGTATTGGAATTTCAGCTTCAGCATCAGTCCTTCCAATGAATATTCAGGACTGATTTCCTTTCAGATGGACTAGTTTGGTCTCCTTGCAGGCCAAGGGACTCTCAAGAGTCTTCTCCAACACCACAGTTCAAAAGTGTCAATTCTTTGGTGCTCAGCTTTCTTTATGGTGTGACTCTCACATCCATACATGATGTGATGGGTCATGGAAAAAGCCATACTGGAAAAGCCATAGCTTTGACTGGATGGACCTTTGTTGTTGGCAAAGTAATGTCTCTGCTTTTTAATATACTGTCTAGATTGGTCATAACTTTTCTTCCAAGGCACAAGTGTCTTTTAATTTCATGGCTGCAGTCACCATCTGCAGTGATTCTTGAGGCCCAAGAAAATAAAGTCGGTCACTGTTTCCATTGTTTCCCCATTGTTTTCCCATTTGCCATGAAGTGATGGGACCGGATGCCATGATCTTAGTTTTTTGAATGTTGAGTGTCAAGCCAGCATCAGAGGGCAGACAGAATGAAAGCCCCAGTTTACTCATCTGTAAAATGGGATTCTTCACTAACTACCTGTGGAGTCATTTTAAAAATTAAACAAGAAGATATTTGGAAAAGTCTGGCACAAGATAGGGATCTAATAATTGTTTTCTTTTCTTTTATTCCCAGCTGGCCACTCCCTTCTCCAAACTACCTCCACAGCAGATGGCCCATGCACCTCATTGCCCCTCTAAAGAGCTTTTCTCACTTGACTACACTACTCAGCTACCAATGGCTGTACAGTACTCCAGAAGCCCTGGGGGGTAGGACTCAGACATCAGTATTTTCAAAAGTTGCCCTCCTCATTCTACTGTACAGACAAGGTTGAGATCACTCCTCTGTGAAGTTAAAATTTTAATTTTTTTAAATTTGATAAATATTAACTACGCAAAAGACTCTTAAGACTCTTTGAGATATGGCTAATCTGTGAGGTGACCATATTTTGCTAATGGATGGACTAGTGAATTAACCAGCAGAATTAGAATCCACTCTGGCCTGTTCCTCTTCCTCTAGATTTCTCCCATCCTGGTGAAGAGTGGACCTGCATTGTCCAGCATATTAGCCACGAGGCCTATTTTAATTGGCACATTGCAAGGACTCAGTAGCTACATGTGGTGAGCATACTGAATGGCACTGCTAGAAAATATTTCTGCCGTCACAGAAAGTTCCAGGGGACAGACCGTACGGTAGCAGATTTTTCAATGGCGAAAGACAGTGGGAGTTTCTCGGAGAACCTTTTGTTCGAATAACCCATAAACTGAAGCCCTTCCCCTTTGCCCCACCCCCAGGTTTATTGGCTTCTCTTGACAAGATGGGGGGATGGAGAGGAACAGAAACATCAAGGATCCTTTCAAAGTGATTCCAACCTCTAATCAGCTCTTCCCAGTTGGTTAAGCCAGGTGACAAACCCAATTCCCTTGCGCTGACAGCCATGGTAATCAGGGACCTTCTTTTGTTCATTATGCTGTCTTTAACCCCAACATTCTTATGCAGCCCTGCGTTTAGTGATCACTCACTGTGACGGCACACTAATGAAGAAATAAAACACACTCTCTGAGACTCATTCTTCTAGCCAGAGAGAGACACTGCTCCACTGGCTTGTAAAATCAGGTTTTTGTTCACTTGGCGAATGATTAGACCAGGTGAATACAAGTCGTATTGGCTAATTTAGAAGGAAACGCCTAANACTGAGGGACTTCACTTTCACTTTTCACTTTGATGCATTGGAGAAGGAAATGGCAACCCACTCCAGTGTTCTTGTCTGGAGAATCCCAGGGACAGGGGAGCCTGGTGGGAGGCCGTCTATGGCGTCACACAAAGTCGGACATGACTGAAGCAACTTAGCAGCAACAGCAGCAGCAGCAGCAGGAGTTCCTTTCATAACCAGAGATGATAGTAATTATAATCATGATAACAGCAACCTTTTTATCATCACATCCAGGTAATATATTAGACACTTTCCATTAACCTTATCATAGGGCTCACAAGATAACAAATATATGAGATAGATATTATCTTCATTTTAGAGAGTAACTGCCAGCCCCAGCATCCACCCCAGCTGAGTGATGGCTCTGCAAGACCAGAAGACTCTTGCAGTTTCTATTTATTTGGAGTCACTCTTACCCCTCCCCTAGCTCAAGCTCAAACTTCCAGAAGGAAGGTTATTAGGGCCAGCCTTAGGGGTGAGCACAATTGGGCAAAGATTTCCTCATTTTTCTCTATTACTTCCATAGACTACCTGCTTCCCTGGATGCCAGGTCGATTTGACATGCTCCAGTCCCAGTCTTTTTCTTTTCCAATCTAAATATCCTTCTCTAATGTTCCATTGTGTGAGATTAACTTAATAATAAATTCTGTCTCCAGTTGATTCTCCAATGATTCTTCAGTTGTGATTTTAGGTCACAGTGGCAAACTCAAAGGGAAACTCTGTGGGACAACAATGTGCTAATTGCCCTCATTTTGCATCATGCAGCCCAACTCCTACTTTTCAAACAGATAAAGTCTTTCTCTAGACCAGGGCTTGACTGTGTCATGAACCTCATAAAAGTCTCCTCTGATGTCAAGACAACCTGGCTTTTTCTCCCAGGTGTTTTTAGTCTTATGATTCTGATCTCTTGTCTAGCATCCGAGGGGACCATGGGCCGATCGCTTAATTCCTGCAGCTTTCCATGTGGGAGTTTAGGGAGACCCCAAAAGTTGGTACATGCCTGAGTTACTGGCACATTTGCCATATGTGTACAAGTGGTTTCTGAACCCTTGAAATTTTATGTTTTTGTAGGAATTAAATTGTCAGCTTTACCTTAACTATGCAAATAAGAAAAGGAAAATATTGATTTTAGCCTGTGGGTAGACCTGAGAGTTTTAACACTAAAGTAACTTTTGCATTTTTCAGAGACTGGTTTCATCAATGAAAGAAAAATGGCTTTTTTTGTCATTGATTAGAGACCCATGAAAGTACCAAAGCAACATGCGAGTCTGTGACATTTTCCTAATGGGATCCTTGCGTTTATTTCATCTCTGACTCTGAGTTAAGAGGAAACATGGTACTGATGTTAACACCGCACACTTGCGAGGCTATTTAATCTCTTCAAGCCCCAGTTTCAGTTCAATTCAGTCGCTCAGTCATGTCAGACTCTATGCGACCTCATGGACTGTAGCACACCAGGCTTCCCTGTCCATCACCAACTCCTGGAGCTTGCTCAAATTCATTTCCATTGAGTTGGTGAGGCCATCTAACTATCTCATCTTCTGTTGTCCCCTTCTCCCACCTTCAGTCTTTCCCAGCATCAGGGTCTTTTCCAATGAGTCAGTTCTTTGCATCAGGTGGCCAAAGTATTGGAATTTCAGCTTCAGCATCAGTCCTTCCAATGAATATTCAGGACTGATTTCCTTTCAGATGGACTAGTTTGGTCTCCTTGCAGGCCAAGGGACTCTCAAGAGTCTTCTCCAACACCACAGTTCAAAAGTGTCAATTCTTTGGTGCTCAGCTTTCTTTATGGTGTGACTCTCACATCCATACATGATGTGATGGGTCATGGAAAAAGCCATACTGGAAAAGCCATAGCTTTGACTGGATGGACCTTTGTTGTTGGCAAAGTAATGTCTCTGCTTTTTAATATACTGTCTAGATTGGTCATAACTTTTCTTCCAAGGCACAAGTGTCTTTTAATTTCATGGCTGCAGTCACCATCTGCAGTGATTCTTGAGGCCCAAGAAAATAAAGTCGGTCACTGTTTCCATTGTTTCCCCATTGTTTTCCCATTTGCCATGAAGTGATGGGACCGGATGCCATGATCTTAGTTTTTTGAATGTTGAGTGTCAAGCCAGCATCAGAGGGCAGACAGAATGAAAGCCCCAGTTTACTCATCTGTAAAATGGGATTCTTCACTAACTACCTGTGGAGTCATTTTAAAAATTAAACAAGAAGATATTTGGAAAAGTCTGGCACAAGATAGGGATCTAATAATTGTTTTCTTTTCTTTTATTCCCAGCTGGCCACTCCCTTCTCCAAACTACCTCCACAGCAGATGGCCCATGCACCTCATTGCCCCTCTAAAGAGCTTTTCTCACTTGACTACACTACTCAGCTACCAATGGCTGTACAGTACTCCAGAAGCCCTGGGGGGTAGGACTCAGACATCAGTATTTTCAAAAGTTGCCCTCCTCATTCTACTGTACAGACAAGGTTGAGATCACTCCTCTGTGAAGTTAAAATTTTAATTTTTTTAAATTTGATAAATATTAACTACGCAAAAGACTCTTAAGACTCTTTGAGATATGGCTAATCTGTGAGGTGACCATATTTTGCTAATGGATGGACTAGTGAATTAACCAGCAGAATTAGAATCCACTCTGGCCTGTTCCTCTTCCTCTAGATTTCTCCCATCCTGGTGAAGAGTGGACCTGCATTGTCCAGCATATTAGCCACGAGGCCTATTTTAATTGGCACATTGCAAGGACTCAGTAGCTACATGTGGTGAGCATACTGAATGGCACTGCTAGAAAATATTTCTGCCGTCACAGAAAGTTCCAGGGGACAGACCGTACGGTAGCAGATTTTTCAATGGCGAAAGACAGTGGGAGTTTCTCGGAGAACCTTTTGTTCGAATAACCCATAAACTGAAGCCCTTCCCCTTTGCCCCACCCCCAGGTTTATTGGCTTCTCTTGACAAGATGGGGGGATGGAGAGGAACAGAAACATCAAGGATCCTTTCAAAGTGATTCCAACCTCTAATCAGCTCTTCCCAGTTGGTTAAGCCAGGTGACAAACCCAATTCCCTTGCGCTGACAGCCATGGTAATCAGGGACCTTCTTTTGTTCATTATGCTGTCTTTAACCCCAACATTCTTATGCAGCCCTGCGTTTAGTGATCACTCACTGTGACGGCACACTAATGAAGAAATAAAACACACTCTCTGAGACTCATTCTTCTAGCCAGAGAGAGACACTGCTCCACTGGCTTGTAAAATCAGGTTTTTGTTCACTTGGCGAATGATTAGACCAGGTGAATACAAGTCGTATTGGCTAATTTAGAAGGAAACGCCTAAGACGTTCTTCATACCATCAGCATTGCTGGAAACCCTCAGAGAATTTAATGGCGAATAAACTTTATCTCGTGGAGGACTTTTTGACTGGAGCCTCTGGTTAGGTGGATGTAAATGGCTATGAGTGAGATAGGCAGGGTTTCAATGGAAGCATCAGATAATTCAAGAAAATAATCCATTCCCATCCATCCAATCCATGGGATTCTAATCCATGCCATTAGAATAAACAGTTTTAACAATGCTTCTTAAAGGTAAATGTGCATAGAAATCATGTGAAGTCACCTAAGGATTGGTTGGAGAGGTCAAGTCTGACTTTCTGCATTTCTCACAGGTCCCCAGATGCTGCTGTTGCAGTGGACTGTCTTTGTTTTGTTGTTTAGTCACTAAGTCATGTCCGACTCTTGGTGACCCCATAGACTGTAACCTGCCAGGCTTCTCTGTCCATGGAATTCTCCAGGCAAGAGTACTGGAGTGGGTTGCCATTTCCTTCTCCAGGGGATCTTCCTGACCCAAGGATAGAACCCCAGTCTCCCGCAATGACCGACAGATTCTTTACCGTTAAGCCACCTGGGGAGCCTGGACCATCTTTAGGCAGTAGGAATTTAGAGCCTCCCTGATGGATGGNTCCAGGCAAGAGTACTGGAGTGGGTTGCCATTTCCTTCTCCAGGGGATCTTCCTGACCCAAGGATAGAACCCCAGTCTCCCGCAATGACCGACAGATTCTTTACCGTTAAGCCACCTGGGGAGCCTGGACCATCTTTAGGCAGTAGGAATTTAGAGCCTCCCTGATGGATGGCACGTGATGGGAGATGTGCTCTTCAATACCTGTCACTTACAGGCCATTTCTTTAGTTCAGTGGTAGCTCTAGTGGAGATATTTCGAAGGTTATGAACATTCTCCCTCAATGGAAACCGAGTACTTCCTTTGTCCCTCAGATGAATAAAATCTCCTGGCTTGGAGTTGCATAATCAAACACGGGCACTGTAGTGTCCACAGGTTACTAGGTTACAGCCAGAGAGTGGAAATGTCAGTCTTCTCAGACACACTCATCAATTAAAAAGTCAACAGGGTTTTTGGTGACTTTGCCAGCAAAACAGACCTCCATAATACAAGGATGCCATCTAAGCTGATGAAGCAGTTTTGATTTCATGAATCACTTCTTAGAAGAAATTTCAATGTGATTTTGAAAAATGGAAGTATAGGTGATTTACAGTGTTTTAGGTGTACCCCAGAGTGACTTGCTTCTATATCTGTATCTCTTTTCAGATTCCTTTCCATTGTGAGTTTCTACAAGATATTAAATGTAGTTCCCAGTGCTACACTGTAGGCCCCTCTGGTTTGTCTATTTTATGTATAGTCGTGTGTATCTGTTAATCCCAAATTCACAACATATCCTTCCTTCCATCCTTTCCCCTTTGGTAACCATAAATTTGATTTCTATGTCTGTGACTCTGTTTCTGTTTTGTAAATAAGTTCATTTGTATCATTTTTTAAGATCCACATATAAATGGTGTTATATATTTGTCTCTCTCTGACTTATTTCATTTAGTATGATAATCTCTAGGTCTATCCGTGTTGCTGCAAATGGCATTTCATTCTTTTTTATGGCTAATATTCCATTTAAATATGTCTGTGTATATATACACACACATGTATACACAAACACATATCTTTTTCCGTTCGTCTGTTTTCTTATCTTGGCTGTTGTAAATATTGCTGCTAGGAACATTGGGGTACATGTATTATAACTTTTCAGCTTAAGAGTTTTCATCTTCTCTGGAAATATGCCCAGAAGTGGGATTGCTGGATCATGTGATCATTCTATTTTTAATTTTTTAAGGAACCTCCATACTGTCCTCCATAGTGACTTCACCAATGAACATTCCCACCAACAGTGCAAGAGGATTCCCTTTTCTCCACACTCTCTCCAGCATTTATTATTTGTAGATGTTTTAATGATGGCCATTCTGACCAATAAGTGTGATTTCTGTTAATGAGATTAATGTCCTTTAACTCTGTTGATCAGCAACCCCTCCCTTCCAGATCTCTTTTCCTTTCTCTGTACCTTTCCTTGTAGTCAGGAATGTAATCTGGTGATCAGCAGTGCCAGGAGACCAATGCAGGACCTTAACGTCTTAGTCATTCAGTTGCTTGTTCAGTGATTCTAGTGAGTCTTCTTTTCCTTCTTTGGGAGACCAAACCAGTATTAGATTTAAGGTAACTTTCTGATTCTTTCTTGTGTTTCAAAAGGTATTGAAAAAACGCCTTATAGCAGAAGCAGATTGGCTTTGTATATCCAGAACAAGATAACTAATTTGTTATTTTGCCTCTTTGACTTCTGAGCACCATTACTAGAGTGGTTTTCCATCCTTTTCAATTGGAAATTAGTTCTTGTGTTGTGGGGTCTTTATTTAACTTGTTTGATGAAACTTATTAGGGCCTCGTGATTGGGGGCAAACCCACTCCAGGACTCTTACCTGGAAAATCCCATAGATGGAGGAGCCTGGTAGGCAAAAGTCCATGGGGTCGCAAAGAGTCGGACACGACTGAGCGGCTTCACTTAGTTTAGATTGCCAACACAAAGGGCCTTCACGAATCTATCTGTAAGTGAACACCCTTGAATAATTCAATCAGCTATGCCAAACAAACAAAGAACGATTGNAAAATCCCATAGATGGAGGAGCCTGGTAGGCAAAAGTCCATGGGGTCGCAAAGAGTCGGACACGACTGAGCGGCTTCACTTAGTTTAGATTGCCAACACAAAGGGCCTTCACGAATCTATCTGTAAGTGAACACCCTTGAATAATTCAATCAGCTATGCCAAACAAACAAAGAACGATTGATTGATACTTTGATATGGCCTAAAATATTCCAAAATTACAGCTTTTAAGACAATTTGTACTGGAGGAGCTTAGTGCTAATGAGGGCAAATTTACCAAGATCTGTGAGGAAAGGTCTTGATTTGAGAAAGCTTTCTGTAGGTATAGATTATCAAGAAATTGAAACAGTCTAGCTCCAAACAGCAAAACACCACTTACTCTATCTTTACTTTTGCCTTTTCTAATTGAATTTATTGCACCACTATATTTCCTCCAGAAAGTGTATTGTTTTAAAATTACCATTTCAGTTCTATTAGTCAAAGCCCCTCACTTCTAATGCTTTCTGACAGTTATCAACATAATGAACCGTAATGAAATGATGAGCAGTCTTCAGTGGAAACCCAACGTGGATCCCAGTGGTGCTGTGTGACTGTGCTGTTAACATCTGAATGCAAATTAAAATAACATCGTCCTTACTTGTTTCCAAGGTCAGGAGAAGAGAGAGATTTTTTTTTTTTAAGTGCTTTAATTTTGGAAATCTCATATCCATTTTCAAGCAAGCCCTTGAAGGTTCCACTGATGTTCAGTTCAGTTCCCTACCCCCAAAGATTTACACGCTCACATCGGCTATGCGATGTGTGGAGGGGTGTCTAACACAAAGCTTTGATGTTATAAAGCATAGGATAAAAGGTAGCCTTTGGTTTCAAGTAAAGTACATTTTCCCCCATCCCAAAGCATATTTCTTTTTGCTTTAGAACTACAAGTAACTAATAATATAATGATTGGCGGAAGGACATTTATGTGAAATTGATAAATGAGAGTGTAGTTCGTTCTGGTGACAGATCAGTTAGCAGCAGAGTGAGAATAAAGGCCAAATATTCCTAAAGTTTTGTCCATGGAAGTGTTTCAGAAGATCCATTGGTTGATCCCTAACCATTTCACATTTTATTATCCAGGTAATCATTTTTTTTAAGAACATATTTTTATGAAAATTCTTGTATCTAAGATTTGGTTATTTCATGTCATTTATCAAATTTACAATATTAGAGTGAAGTTTCATGCTACATTTCATTTGTCATAGGACAAAAACGCAAATTGAGACATCAGTTCCCTCCCCCCACCATTGCCAGGTCATGAGACATGGTTTTCCAGGCGGAACGTATGGTCCACTGCCTGTTAAGCCAGTTGATAGGCCAACAATGTGTCTGTCCTCTGGACCATAAAAGCTGGTCAAAGCAACCAAAGACATTTTCATGATTGAGATGCAACCTTCTATCCATTCTACTTCTAGACTGATTTTTTAGTTAGAGCTTTAGTTCAAGGTCTGATATCAGTTAGTGAGTAAACCACATCTGTGTTTCTTCCTTTTTCGGTTACCTTGTAGCATTTTGACTGTGAATAGGAAAAATTACCTCTGAAGAAATTAAGTGCGTAACTCTTGTCTAAATACAAGGATTTGGGGTGGATGGTGGTGGGAGGAGAAGCACAAGTGCTTAATGAAAAGCACTAGATGGACTGCAGACTGATCACTTGCCATTTGGTAAAATTTTTAAAGTTCTAGGTTATTTAAGGAAGATCAGGTATCATCTTATTGAATTATCTTTTGAAAATGCTCTTTTAGCCTCCATCTTATCCTCCAACCTACTTCTGGTTATATACAGATAAATAGTCCATTGTAGCCATTTTATCAGGACTAATAGTACATTGTAGATTCAGCTGGGAAATGCAGATGTTTGAGGGACAGGATTGTGAGCCCAAGTGAAAGACTTGACTCAACTGCCAGTATCATTTAGCCAGGTTATTAAAATTTTTCCATCACCATGAATAATTAAGAATGGTTTGTTATCACCCAGGCCCTGTCATTTCTGGGTAGCGTTTTTGACACTACTCATGGAAGTCATACCCTGGCTGTGCACAGCATGCTTCTGTGAAACAAGGTCAATTAGACACTTTCCTGAGATCCCCTGGGGTGAGAAGTGAATACCTTCTCTGCTATCAGCATTTTGATTTTGCCGTCATAGCGAACTCTTGTTCTACAAGCCATCTACAGCTTGGCAGAAGATGGACCGAGGGGAGAACCCTGTTGCATGGGTAGAATTGCTCCCTACCCTCCTGTGACCTTCCACCCAGGAAAGAGCCTTTAATAAAAACCCCTGCTCTGGACTGGAATGTAGGAACCAGGCAAACAGCACATCTTAGCTAAGACCGGAGCACCTGACAGAAAGTAATGCCAGTAAACATCAGCCTGAAGGGCAGAACAGCCAGGAGAAATGTGAGAGGTCCCAGCTGGGTCCACAGAGAATGCGTAGATACACTTCATTTTTTTCCTTTGGATTGTGCATATCTCTGGGAAGGGGATCCTTTAAGCCTTTGAATCAGGCTTTCTGATCCTATCATTGCA
Organism: Neotragus moschatus; assembly: GCA_006410615.1. Taxonomy (NCBI): domain Eukaryota; kingdom Metazoa; phylum Chordata; class Mammalia; order Artiodactyla; family Bovidae; genus Neotragus; species Neotragus moschatus. Next base: position 1,165,136 of record SJYA01000391.1, read on the forward strand.
CAGTATTGACTGGGTGAATTTGGATGAGTTGCTTCACTTCTCCTATCTTAGTTTTTGCTCATCAGATTGCTTCAGGTAACACATACTTTTCTACCAGATGTGATTATGGGGAGCAAAGGAGATTAAGAGTGAGAAAGAACTTTGCAAGAGATGAATTCACATACTAGCTAATTCTAAAGGAAAATGTTCATGCTTTTTTTTTTTTTAATTACTTCTAATGGGCTTCCTTATTGTGACTTCTTTCTGGATAACTGAGAGTTGACTGCATAGAGCACTTTAGCCATAAACTAGTCATCTTAGAGAAAATTCAACCACAGTTAACTTGGTAAAGAAAAAGCAAATGGTTCCTTGGTGTAGAATGGAAAAAAAAAAAAAAATACTAGATATACTGAAAAATAAGTGGTAGCAAAATTTCAGTAAGGAATGGCCTCGGCTGGGAACCCAAGGTTTTTTGGGGACAGCAGTAAAGGATTGATGTGTTTGCAAGACTCAGATTTTTAATAATGGGCCGTCCTGCTTTGGCTCTAGCCGTTGTTAAATGCATAAACTGCTGTGATAAAAGGTTATGCCCTGTGCCTACATTTCAGAAGAGGTGTCCCAGCAGCCGTCTTCATGTAAACTTACCCACAGCAGAAAAGGCTGAGAGAAGGCAATTAGCAGTGACAACATATACAGCTGTCAGGGAGGATGCACGACTTTGTTTGAGTCACAATTTACACACCCCAACTGTTTATTCTGCCTTATAACCTGTCTTACAGCTGGAGAGAAATTAACAAAGGCTGATCTGAAGGGTTAGAGGGTTTTACAGCTAAGGCACTGAAGTCTTATGGACTGTCAAAAAGTTGTCCATGATTAATGAAGCCTTATGGGACTCAAGACCCAAGGCACCTCTTCCTCAGAAGCTCTGTCTTGCACTGGTTGCCTCGGTGTATCAGAAGGGTGACAGGAGCACTTCAAGAAATGGATCACTTACGAGTTGCATTTCTGTCTGTGCTCTGGGAGAATGTTTCTTTCCATATCCAGAATTAATTTCATGACACAGGCACTGAGTTTTCATACTCTTCATGGAGTTCTTCAAGCAAGAATGCTGAAGTGGCTTGCCATTCCCTTTTCCAGTGGACCATGTTTTGTCAGAACTCTCCATCATAACCTCCACTGTCTTGGGTGGCCCTTCATGGCATGGCTCATAGCTTCATTGAATTACACAAAGCTGTGATCCATGTTATCATTTTGGTTATCTTTTTGTGATTGTGGCTGAGCACCGAAGAATTGATGCTTGCTAACTGCGGTGTTGGAGAAGACTCTTGAGACTCCCTTGGAGAGCAAGGAGATCAAACCAATCCATCCTAAAGGAAATCAGTCCTGAATATTCATTGGAAGGACTGATGCTGAAGCTGAAGCTCCAATACTTTGGCCATCTGATGCGAAGGGCTGGCTTATTGGAAGAAACGCTGACGCTGGGCAAGACTGAATGCAGATGAAGAGAGCAATGGAGAATGAAATGGTTAGATGCCGTCACTGACTCAAGAGGCATGAGTTTGAGCAAACTTTGAGAAATAGTGAGGGACAGGGAGCCCTGGGATGCTGTCGTGCATGGGGTCGCAAAGAGTCAGACACGACTGAGTGACTGAACAACAACAACACTGAATTTTAAAATGGTGATTAAAAATCAGTTCAGTATGAAAAGTCTGTGATAGATTTGGAAATTGCTTTATACAGGAGACTGGCTCCTTTGATGTCCTATCAACTATCTGCCAGCCCTGGTTGTGGACTTAAAAAAAAAAACAACCTTTCAGCACGTGATTGCCTTTTTTTCTTCATCAGCTTTTGTGATGTGATGTACCCGAGTGCCGTGGTGGTGACACTTCTGAGGAGTGAGCTGCACTGGGCTTAAGGAATCATCATTCATCCATTTATTTGTTCAGCAGATTCTCCATAAGCACCTACTACACCTTGGACTTCTTTCTAAGGGCTGGGGGACTCTCACAAATCAGAAAAAAAGATTGTTGTTCTCATGGAGCTTCTGCTCTAATGGTGGGAATATAAATGATACACAAGATAATGTAAAATTCTTACAAGAAGGAGGGGGGAAAAAGAGCATATCATAGGGATCAGTTCAGTTCAATTCAGTCTCCCAGAGTTCACTCAGACCCGCGTCCATAGGGTAAAACAGAGGAAAGGGAAGGATTTTATTTTGCAGGGAGTGGTCAGGACCAAGAAGCTGAGATTTGAGCTGAGACCCAGGGAGCAAGGAAAGAAACCAGGGGACAGAATTCCAGGTACAGCTACCAAGTCTAAAGAATTTGAGTTGCGTGTTTTAAAGTTTTGCTAACAATGTGAGTTTTAAAATGACTTATTTTAAACCTCTTGGTCCTGGAGTCTGTTGGCATTTTAATTTCAGTTGTTGTAAGAAACAGAAATTTCAGGCTTTTGTGGCACATTATGCCATGTGTCCATATAGATTTAAATATTTGGCAGTATCTACTTTTTTTTCTTAAGATTTTTGATGTAGACCACTTTTTCAAGTCTTAATTGAATTTGTTGCGATATTGCTTCTGTTTTTATGTTTTTTTGTTTGTTTGTTTGGTTGGTTGGTTCACGAGGCATGTGGGATCCTAGCTCCCCAATCAGGAGTCAAACTTGCATGCCCTGTGTTGGAAGGCAAAGTCTTAACCACTGAACGGCCAGGCCAGAGAGGTCCCTGGCAGAACATACTTTTAAATGCATTTCTCAAAGCAGGTGTCCATCTTTTGCTGAAATTTCAGTTTTCTGAAGTGAAATTTCAGAACAAAGAAGTGAATTTGACCTTATCTGTCACTTTGGAGTAAGGTATATAAGGTGCCCAGTGGCAGTTACCCTGGCCTAGACTTTCCATGGGATGATTTACACCAAACGCTTAGTTCACACTGGAGGCATTTTTTGCCTTTGGGTTTCGTGTTGGCTGACCTCTTTGATTGATTTTATTAAGGTTCCTATAGACTTCATGTGAATGTCGAAACATCAGGTTGCCTAAACGGTCTACTTTAAATCCTGGCATAAACCATCAAGCATATTTTCTAAACTACTCAGGAATTTCACTCAGGAATTTCTAATCCACAAGAGGGAAGAATTATGTTTTGTGGAATTACTAGAACTTTCTTTGATGCTTGGAATATTGCCCTTCTTAAATGTCACATTCGCTTAATTCCTCTAGATAGTGTAAAAGCTTGTCTTTTCCCAGAGGAAAGTATGTGGTAGGTTAAGGAAGATCAAAATTTCTTTTATGATGTAACATGATATGATGCAGTAGTCCTTTGCTTCTGCTGTAATTTGGCTATGGTTTCCTGGGAACTTCATGCTGTCAAACTCCTGTCAGCTGAATGCAAGTTGACATCCCACTAGAAAATAATAATTACCCACTGTAGCACCTTCCACCAGTACCTGCTGTGCGATATAGAAAGTATTTCACACCAGCGAAGCAAATGGATGTTCGTTAAATTTATCCGCAGTGGCAAGAAATACAGGGGCCATTGCTTTTAGAGCAATGAGAAAAACAAGACATAAACCATAATATGTACTGCATTTTATTCCTTCGTTAGTCACAAAATGTAAGTGTAATTTGGACTTTAGACGCCATAGTTGTTACCTGACGTGTGCGTGTATATGAGCTCAGTTGTTCAGTTTTGTCTGATTCTTTGTAACCCCATGGACTATAGCCCACCAGGCTCCTCTGTCCATGGGATTCTACAGGCAAGAATGCTGGAGAGAGGTGCCATTTTCTCCTCGACCACCTCTCCTCCTCCTCTTCTCGACCCAGGCATCAAGCTCAAGTCTCTTATGCCTCCTACATTGGCAGGCGAGTTCTTTACCACTAGCACGATCTGGGAGGCCTTGTATAAGTGTGTAAATCATGAGTGCAATCTCCTTAGATTAGTTCAGAGTATGCTTGAAGTCCCTAGAATTCTATGCCAAATCATTAGTGATAATCTTTCTAGGAAGAGGATATTTGCTCCCATCAAATTCTCCATAGCAGGGCTTGGTAAACTGTGGCCTGAAAATAAAATTCAACTGCCCTTGTTTTTGCAAATCAAATTTTCTTGGAACACAGTCATACCCATTTTTTAGGTATTGTCTGTGGTTGCTTTTGAGAGCCGTGCAGAGTTGAACATTTGCCAGAGACACCATATAGCCCATAAACCCTAAAATATTGACTATCTGTCTGACCCTTTACAGACAAGCTTGCTGAACACTGTTATCAAATGTTAGTAAGTTAAGGATTATTGCATTTGACTTTTGCTTCTGTTAGTTCAACTATTACCCATGTCACTAAATTATTTTTAAAATGTGAAAGGCATTCTAAACATGAGAACTTTGAAATAGCTAAGCATGCCAGACCCATTCTTTGATGAAAAAAGATAGAACCTTAGGCTTGTACATGAATATTAAGCAGGTTTTACAAAAAAAGCCAAAAATGTAAAGGGAGGACATTTATTATCCCTTTAAATATGCTTCACTACTTGATTGATTTGTATTTAAAATTGTCTTAATTTTGCTTGTAAAAGTAAAGTTGAAAGAAAAGCTAATAAGGAAAAGACCCATGAAATTAACTTGCTTCAGAGGTAAAGTTTGCCATAGTTCCTTGCTTGAAGAAATCATCACCTGAAATCAAGATGGAAACAGAAAGGTCATAGAAAACAATGTTAAATTAACAAAACTTAGATGGACAGAGCCCACATTTTAAATTTTCAGTTATCCTGGCGGCTTATGGAGCTCTAAAAACAAGAAGAAGGCAGGACGCTTACATTTCCATTCTCCTGAGGCTCACATTATCCGTATTTAACTTTCTTTAGTCTCTTCCTTCCCTCTTTAATTCCATGCCCCTTCCCTCAGCTATCCAGGGAAGTATCACAATGAATCAGAATATTTATTTTTCTTCCTTCTTCTAGAGCAGGTAAGTAGAACTGGACACAGTAGGTATCTGTTGAATAATTGTGTGGCTCCACAGTCCTTCCCAACAGATGTCACTAACTCTATATGAGGCATAGCCCTTCCTACTTGTTTAGACTGTCTTTAAATTGTAGCAAAGAGAAACTTGAATTAAACTAGCTACACTGAGACGCTCCATTACAGGGCTTAATGGAAATGAGTCTGTATGTGAAAAGCTGGCTCATACAGGTCTAGCCCAGAAAAGCCGGTATTAATTCAGTGCAGTTCAGTTGCTCAGTCATGTCCGACTCTTTGCGACCCCATGAATCGCAGCACGCCAGGCCTTCCTGTCCATCACCAACTCCCAGAGGTCACTCAGACTCACGCCCATCNGTTAGATAGACTCTCAGTTCAATCACTTAGTCGTGTCTGACTCTTTGCGACTCCATGAATCACAGCATGCCAGGCCTCCGTGTCCATCACCAACTCCTGGAGTTCACTCAGACTCATGTCCATCGAATCAGTGATGCCATCCAGCCATCTCACCCTCTGTTGTCCCTTTTTCCTCCTGCCCCCAATCCCTCCCAGCATCAGAGTCTTTTCCAATGAGTCAACTCTTCGCATGAGGTGGCCAAAGTACTGGAGTTTCAGCTTTAGCATCATTCCTTCCAAAGAAATCCCAGGGCTGATCTCCTTCAGAATGGACGGGTTGGATCTCCTTGCAGTCCAAGGGACTCTCAGGGGTCTTCTCCTAGACCACAGTTCAAAAACATTAATTCTTCAGCACCCAGCTTTCTTCACAGTCCAACTCTCACATCCATACATGACCACAGGAAAAACCACAGTCTTGACTAGATGGACCTTAGTCAGCAAAGTAATGTCTCTGCTTTTGAATATGCTATCTAGGTTGGTCATAACTTTTCTTCCAAGGAGTAAGTGTCTTTTAATTTCGTGCCCCGATAGACTCTGGGGCGCGTCTAATTCTACCTCCCATAAATGATCTTGAACTAAGTGACATTTAGTTTTTATCAAATGTACAGCTAAGATTGTGAGCATATATGCTTATGTATGTATGTGTGGCAGGAAGGGAGGTGGTGTTTAAAAGCTATGGCTTCTTACCATATCTCAATACCAGTGTTGTCATTTTTTTTTTATATTTTTCCTTTTCTGTAGTTTTATACTTCTGGAGTATACACTACTTGGATTGGATAGTGCATACCAGAGAGAATAGTCTCGTAGTGAGCATTTTAGTCTCAAGGGGTAAAAAAATGGAGAAAGATTGTTAAAAATTGATCTCCCACTATTAGGTTCTTCCCAGATGAAGCACACCTCCCTTTTATTGTTCTTTATCCTTTCCAATGTGATTCTATTTTCTGAAATTCAGTATTACATTTACTATAAAGAGGTTGTTGGGATACAACACATCCTTTACCATCTCTTAAAGAGATATTCCTGTCCTAAGTGACAACAAATCTATTGCTTTCATCAAGCAATTAATATGTTTATATTTTGTAGACATTTTATGCTGAGAGGCAGATCATGTTCCATTTGTTTTTGATTACCATATATAATATTTGAAAATGCAACTCTTTAATATTTAATAAACCTAATGACCTGTACACAACTGGTCTAGTTTTCACCCAGTCTGCATTTTCCCTTAGCTCTAATGTTGTATTTGGAAGGTAGCTTTAATTTTTTAATGAAGCAGTGTAAGACAAATGGCTTCCCAAGTGGCTCAGTGGTAAAGAATCTGTCTGCCAAGGCAGGAGACACAGATGACATGGGTTCGATACCTAAATTGGGAAGATGCTCTGGAGAAGGAAATGGTTACCCATTCCAGTATTCTTGCTTGGAAAATCCCATGAACAGATGAGCTGGGTGGGCTACAGTTCATGGGGTTGCAAAGAGGACATGACTTAAGCAACTGAGCATGCATAGTCTTGGGCACACAATCATTCCAGTATACATTGTTGTTTAATAAGATAATCAATAACTAGCACAACGATGATTTCATAATGATTTTCATTCAGTTGAACTAAACTACTTACATCCTTCCTGGGTTAAGGTCAGAAATGACCTTGGTGGCTGAGTCAAGCTAAGCGAGTAACCAGGATTTTCATGATTCCAGAGCTATAGCAGGAGGAGACAAGTCCTGAAAGATTGCTTCTATCAATATAGCCACATTAAACTCCAATCAATTAGTATGTTTCAAAGACAGGCTCTCCATGATTCTAAACTATGATGTCAGAATGTTTTTCTAGCTAACAGCACTCCAGTTAAAAGAATTTTCACAGCGTAGAAGTATGGGATCCTTCTGAAATCTTGGAGTGCAGCTTTGTTTTGAAATATAGCATAATTATTAAGTGAGACAGAGAGAGAAAATATGAATCTTGGTCACTGAGGAGCCCAAGCAATCTTATGATCAACATTTTGCCCTCATTCCCATTATTTAATTTTGAAAGATAATCTATGAAATCCTATCTGTTTTTTGGAGCTTAAGCTAGTGAAAAAAGATTCATATTTAAATACCATTATGGGTGAATATATTATATTTATTTCTTTGATACTAATCCATGAAATAAAATCTGGACTCATTCCCTGATTGACTTAATGAATAACAGAACTTATTGATTTTAAAAGAGACTGGCATGTTTTAGCATTTTCTTTCAATTACAGAAGTCATATAGGCTCATAATAGAAAATATGGAAACTTTAGAAGACTAAAGTTTAATCTATCTACCCAAAAGCCAGTACAGTTACTTTTCTGGCACTTTGCCATATATCTTTTAAAGGAAGACTTTAAACTTGAAAATATAACCTCAGAAACACCAAAAGATACACAGTATTAAGAGATAAGGCAGTTTACTAGAAGACCTAAGACTGCAAACTCACTGTGGTTTGGCAGAAACTGTGTGTCAATCATATAGCTTACAGAACACAGAATATTGAATATAGTTCCCTGCGCTATTCAAAATAGGACCTTGTTGTTTATCTATTCTGTATATAACAGTTTGCATCAGCTAAACTCACACTCCCAAGCCTTCTCTTCTCTTTATTCTTTTATTCCTAAATTTGCTTGTGTCTTCTTTCTAAGCATATGTCATACTTTGATTAGGCTCTCTACTGCTACTGCTACTGCTAAGTCACTTTAGTCTCTAATCTCTTATTTCTATTGTTCCATCTCTACCTTCCTCGTTAAATTTCTAATATCCCCCCAAGAGGCCTTGTGTCTTTTTCCAAACAACTCATAGAGTCTTTTAAAAATTCTCCATTTTTATCTCTGCTTGCTCTGATGTTGAATTTTGAATGTCAGTATCAGATGTGGAAACAGATACTTTTACATAATATATTTTATGCTACACAGCCCTGCAATCTCCAAATCAAAGCATATTGTAAAAATTCTTATAAGCCTAAAGTGAATGGAACTATCATTACACTCATCTATATGTCTTTAGATTTCAAATTACTGAATGTAATTTGAAAACAAGTCTGAAATTTTACATTGTGAAGATTAAGATTGTTGGTTTACAAGGCCTATGTATCTGAGATATGTAAAAAAAAATCAATAAAGTACCATATTTCTTATTGTTTACAATCTTATTTTAATTGTTTCATAACAGTAAAAGATGCTTTAAATAATGATTTTGTTAAATTTGCAGAGATGTTTTCCCCTCTTTCATGCTGAATATAATTATTGCACTCTCTTTTTCTGATATTAAAGTGTTTTTACCACCCACTCTATCCTCAGCTTCCTGAAATTATGATTGAAAGAAGAATTCTGGGTGGTCCATTAGCTTTCTGTTCAATTCCTTGAAGAAATTGTGAATATTTCATGGAATTGATATTTCAGTTGGCTCAGATGGTAAAGCATCTGCCTGCAATGCGGGAGACTCGGGCTTGATCCCTGGGTTGGGAAGATCTCCTGGAGAAGGAAATGGCAACCCGCTCCAGTACTCTTGCCTGGAGAATCCCACAGACGGAGGAGCCTGGTAGGCTACAGTCCATGGGGTTGCAAAGAGTCGGACACGACTGAGCGACTTCACTTTCACTTTTCTGCCTTATACGGGCTTCCCTGATAGCTCAGTTGACAAAGAATCCCTGGGTTGGGAAGATCCCCTGGAGAAGGGAACAACTACCCACTCCAGTTTTCTGGCCTGGAGAATTCTACGGACTGTATAGTCCATGTGGTTGCAAATAACTGGACACGATTGAATGACTTTCACTGCCTTATACAGAGAATCCTAAAGGAGAGATATTTCAAGGTAATGCTATGGAAAGAGTAATTGTGATGCTGATTGAAAGCAGAAAAGCGGAATGGAAGGCTTCTTTAAATTAAATTCGAGATATAGGATATTTAGAAATATAGTGTGATATTTAGCACTGATACCTTGAAGTATACTAGAGACTTATGACAAAAATTCAGAAGTCAGAGAAGTATATTTTTAGCCTTATCAATACATATTCATTAATGAGTATTAAAAAAAAAAAAACTTGAAAAGAAATATAGAGCAAGAAAAGCTCTTTATCTTTAAACTAAAGAGAATATCCACATTTGGGAAGTTGTAGGAGACAGAAAGAATAAAAGAAAAGCAGGCCCTGACAAGGGCCACAAAAGAAATTTATAATTATTGATAAACTGGATGCTATAAGGCATGAGACTCTTAGAACAAGTCCAGAGGGAACAGTTCATAATCTTGAAAACAAGATATGATCCTGGGTTCGGAAAACCAATCCCAGACTGTTTCTCAACTGGAGTCTCAGAGTCATGTTTTACGTATCTGGTGGAAAATCTATAGATAAGAATGTTAGTCATGGTTACTGATTTGTTATTGATTACTGTTTTCTAATTACTCAATGGTTAATGATCATTTTGTTCTTTGGCCCTGAAGGCCACATGAGTTATAGTTTAACTCCCCACATATTCTTTCATTCATGCTGAAAGTATAATAAAGCTGACTGGGATTCAGTTTCAGCACCTTCACCTTAGAGCAGTGTTGGTCCCTTGGTCCTCACTTTTCTCTAAATTCTTGTGTCTCGTCTTTCATTCTCTCACCATATCACACTTTCAAAAACCCTGCTTGTCAAGCTGATCTCGACAGGAAGTTAGCGAGGAGATAATGTAAAAGTTCTGAAAGGTAAGATTGGTAAAAGAAATGATTTTAGGGAAAAGATCTTTTTCAAGGATGAAGAGTTGGTCAGAGGTGACACTTACTTCAGTGAAATTTACAAAATCTAAAGCTAGAAGAAGAGTACATTTTATTATTTAGTAGAAAAGTAATTTGAGATTTAAAGTGGATATTTATGTATGGCAATATGTATATGATTGCATGCTCAGTTGTGTCCAACTCTTTGCGACCTCATGGTCTGTAGCCCACCAGGCCCCTCTGTTCATGGAATTTTCCAGACAACAATACTGAGTGCATTGCCATTTCTTCCTCCAGGAGATTTTCCCCACCCAGGGAATGAACTCTTGTCTGCCATACTTCTCCTGAATCTCCTGCATTGCAGGCAGATTCTTTACCACTAAGCCACCAGGAAAATCCTGCTTTGGATAGGTAAGCCAAATTAAGAATATTAAGAAGAAGAAGAAATTATAATAAAATAAAGATAGTTAGCACAGAACACTAAATTGAGAATTTTATGGACAAAGATTTCTATTTTTGCCTTTGACTGTTGAATATCATATCAGCCCTCTTGTATAAAGTTGTTCACACAGTACCTTTCTTTTCTTATATTTCTCTTCTTTTTTTCTTTTTTTTTTTTCAAGTCAGTGTGTCTAATCTGGGGACCATGCCTGTTTCTTGGCAGTAATGGGGGCTGAAATCATAAGGAAGGAAACTCCTTTCAACATATGAAGTGTGTTCTGAAAGTGCTAGATAGCTAAAAAAAAAAAGCTTTTTGACACTGTGTACTATGATATCATTTCTGTTCGGATGAAATATAAAACTCATTTTGTGGAAGAGTGTAAAATTCTAAAAATAGAGCTGAGATATTCAAATTCAGGAGAGTCTTAAGCATCAGACTAATGAATTGAGACTGTTTGGCAAATGATGTACTGTCGAGGAAACAAACAATATAATAGTGTATTTTTTTCAGAAGATTAATTTGGCAATAATGTATGAAAGAGAAATCAGAACAGAATCAAAGTAGTGAAGAGGTTTTTGCAACAGTGAAGTAACAATATCTCACAAGTTCTGTTTTTTTCAGTCTTGGTGGCAGCAGAAATAAAAAGAGACAGAGGACAGTACAATCATATGTAAACTGTACAAGTTGATTTTAAAAACTTGACAACGATGTGAAAAAAAATGGTTTAAAAGTTGAGGCTGGTTCACTATATTAAGTATATGAAAAAAGAGGAGAGCAAGGTGATGAATTAGATTTTTGTCTTAATAAAGGTTTGTAGTGGAACACTCAGGTGGATATTTAGTATTGGATAATAGACATTAGCAAGGAAGGGGCTAAGTATATGGTGAAGCAAACATTTTAAAATATAAATGTTGGAAAGAGAGAGACATCTTTTTCTGAGACTAGATGATAAAACAAGAGATAAATATGGTAAAAGAAATTTGCTGAGTTTGGGAGTATATTGCCTGAGAAAGTTCAGATTGGGAGTCATTATTACAGTGTGTGTAAATTGGGGATTTAAAGTGATATGTTAGTTGCTCAGTTGTGTCCAATTCCTTGCAACTCTGTGGACTGCAGCCAGCAAGGCTCCTCTGTACATGGGATTTCCCAGTCAAGAATGCTGGTGTGAGTTGCCATTCCTTTCTCCAGGGGATCTTCCTGGCCTAGGGATTGAACCCTTGTCTCCTGCATTGCAGGCAGATTCATAACCACTTGAGCTACCAGGGAAACCCTCTTAAAGTGATATGGTGATGTGTAAATTTTAGTATTACTTTCTTGGAAGTATGTTGGTGCTGCTGCTAAGTCAATTCAGTCATGTCTATGCGACTCCATAGATGGCAGCCCACCAGGCTCCCCCGTCCCTGGGATTCTCCAGGCAAGAACACTAGAGTGGGTTGCCATTTTCTTCTCCAATACATGAAAGTGAAAAGTGAAAGTGAAGTCGCTCAGTCGTGTCTGACTCTTGGCAACCCCATGGACTGCAGCCTACCAGGCTCCTTCATCCATGGGATTTTCCAGGCAAGAGTACTGGAGTGGGGTGCCATTGCCTTCTCCATGGAAGTATGTTAGGGAATGAGAAAAAATGTGTGAACTAAATATGTTTTGCAATAGTGAGTCCCACCAAAAAATGAATGCCATGTTTTTTGAAGGAGCATTTGCCAGATGGGTCAGCAGGCAAATAATCTGCCTGCGATGCAGGAGACACAGGAGACATGAGTTCAGTCCNGAAGTATGTTAGGGAATGAGAAAAAATGTGTGAACTAAATATGTTTTGCAATAGTGAGTCCCACCAAAAAATGAATGCCATGTTTTTTGAAGGAGCATTTGCCAGATGGGTCAGCAGGCAAATAATCTGCCTGCGATGCAGGAGACACAGGAGACATGAGTTCAGTCCCTGGGTTGGAAAGATCCCCTGGAGGAAGAAATGGCATCCCACTCCAGTATTCTTGCCTTGAAAATTCCATGGACATAGGAGCCTGACAAGTTATATAGTTCATGGAGTCACAGAGTCTGATACAACTAAGCTCATAGCACATATATATGACTTCATGGATTTAAATCTTTAATCAGCAATAATATATGGCCTAGAAATAGAGAAAGGGCAATAAACTGGGGAAATCTGAGCTTTGAATGGGTCCAGTGGTAGAAATATAGATCATGATGCATTCTGGAATCAATTATAGTTAGAAATTAAAGAGCTGAGTAAATTGGCAGAGTTGAGTGATGGGAAAGTGAAAGTGAAAGTCACTCAGTCATGTCCGACTCTTTGTGACCCCATGGAATTCTCTAGGCCAGAATATTGGACTGAGTAGCCTTTCCCTTCTCCAGAGGAACCTTCCAAACCTAGGGATTGAACCCAGGTCTCCCCTCTTGCAGGCAGATTCTTTACCAGCTGAGCCACAAGGGAAGCCCAAGAAAACTGAATTGGGTGGCCCATCTCTTCTCCAGGGGATCTTCCAGACCCAGGAATCAAACCAGGGTCTCCTGCATTGCAGATGGATTCTTTACCAACTGAATTTTGAGGGAAGAAATTGGAGTTTGTGATAAAAATACAAAGAATAAGTTTAGTGAACCTGAAAGAAAGAAATGATAAGAGGTTTATAATAAGAGAAAGCATCTAATATAAGATCTTGGAGGTGGAGAGGTTCTGTGTGAAGTTCAAGCTGATGAGAACATGATGTGGGGCTTGAAAAACATAACAGATGTTAAGAAGTTACTAAATAGATCATGGATTGGCAATAGGAAATATGGAATGAAAGGATGATGGGGAGCATGGAAGAACAACAAAAATGATCCAGGTTTCATTTTGTTTTAGCTGAAGTCACATTTCTGAGGGATTCCTTGTGTTTAGTAGATAAGAATGTTACAAAACCTCTAAAAGGATCCTAAACAGCCTGGTTTGACTTAAAAGTATCAGGAGAAGGCTGAGCTTTTAAAGTTGCAAATGAACACATTCACAAGTAAACGGGGTTTAAATAGGATGAGACAGACAGGATGAATATGAAGTTACAGTTTTGTCACTTGGGAATCCACCTTTTTATCCTTATCCCCTTTAGCAATATATCTCCTAATTGATATTGGAAGCCAGTGAAAAGATGAATTTTTTAAAATTTTTTTTATCATTTTACATTCCATGTTCTCTTGCTCTAAGGATGACTATGTATAAAATTAAGCCAATATATACATACTTTTAAAGGATACAATGTTAAATATAGAATGTATTTTTAAATGTATACTTTTATTCAATAATAATTTATCACCTAATTAACTTTTATATGTACACCTCCACCTACTTCTTTAAACATATCCTGTATTCTGAACTCTGTTGTTTTGCCTGTACCACGTGGCACACAGGATCTTAGTTCCCAGACCAGGGATCAAACTTGTGCCCCCTGCAGTGGAAATGTGGAGTCCTGATCACTGACATGTTTATGCTCAGTCACATCTGACTCCAATGTCTATGGAATTTTCCAAGCAAAAATACTGGAGTGGGTTGCCATTTTCTACTCCAGAGGATCTTCCCCACGCAGGGATGAAATCCATGTCTCCTGTGTCTCCTACTTGGGCAGGTGGATTCTTTACCAACTGCACCACCTGAGAAACTCCCTAACTGGACCTCCAAGGAATCCCCTCTCCATTCTCTTCTATTCTTTAGCCAAATTCATGTGATTTATAACTATCTTGATCCCTGGGTCTACTGGAAAAAAGCGCACAACCTAAAAATTGAGATATGTTTTAGCTGACAGACACTCTGAGGACTTCAAACCCTCAAGACAGTACTCTCAGGTCACTCTGAGGGGTGGCTCTAAAGAGGCAAGGGAGGAACCAGGCATCATAAGAGTTTTTGCAACAGAAGTCATGTAGTCAGAACATCCAATCAGTTCAGTGCCGGGGTCCAGCCCCCAGGGTGATTCGAAGGTGGAGACGGATAGGCGAGGAAAAACTTGCTTAATTACAGATATAGAGGGATTAGAAAATTAGCAGAGAAAAGAGGCTGAATAACTTGGCTTACATGGAATACCAATCACCACCTACGTAGGCGTCTTTCCGTTCTCCCGAGGGAGAGGAGGCACTGAGGCCCCCCTGGTCTGATCTTAGAAGCCCAGGTAGAATTAGTAGGCTTGGTGAGGACCCCCGAGCCAGATAGGAATTCAACCAGAAAATAGTAGAAGATGTTAGAGGAGAAAAAGAGGCTGAATAACTTGGTTTACATGGGATACCAATAAAATTCCAAGACAAGGAATTTGCACCATCTACATTGGGCCGCCAGTGCCACTTGAATATCGGAAAGTGCCCCTCCTTGGGCACCTTTTCGCGTGGGCTTGAAAGCCGGGGCAAGTAAGCAGACATGGTGGGCACCCATGCTCCAGATGGAAATTCAGCCAGAAATATGGAAAACAAAGAAGAACGACATGACATGAGGGAATCAGTCTTTCCGGAAACTGATCCGTTTTCTTTATTTTCAGTTTTGCTTATATACCTTTTGTTACACATAGGGATGAATACAGAGTCATGCAGGGGTCAGCAGTCCTGACCTTTATCAAAATTAGGTGCTTTGCATAAATGTATACAAAAAGGTCTTAGGGGTTTTACATCATCTTCTGGCCATGAGGCCTGCTGACATTTAATGATCCTTTCTTTCTGATAACCAAAAAACTTATTTTTTCCAAGGGTGTTTTTTCTTAAACCAGGCACCACCCTCCAAATAAAGTTGCATTCCTATAGGGTGAGGGTGTAGTGAGTTACAATCAAGAAAGGAATTTATTTAATCCAAGGTTAACATGATTAATCTTAAAGGTTAATACTTATTTCTCTTACATGCTAGTTATATTCACTATAAGGGCAGGGAATATGAAGATTCAGCAGCAAACATCAGCCCAACAAATGAAATCCCTTCACCAATGTTCCCCTTAAGATCTATTTAGTCTTAAGATAGTGATAAAGTTATATTTTTACATATCAAGGACACAGTGATTTATAACAAAGTACAGTGGTCTATAACAAAAGAGAAAATTCATTAACTCAAAAAGTCTAGTATTGCTAACATCAAAAACTACTATATTTCCTTTTCTATATTCCAAATAGATTG
>SJYA01000391.1:1182470-1217581 GCA_006410615.1 Neotragus moschatus
AGCAATCATTGACTCAACAATGAGAAAAGCCCTATGCTAATTAAGACCTTCAAAATACCCCAAACTCTCTGTGCTGTTTATGGTTGAGAGACAGTAAACAATCATGTGTGTGGATAATCAGGAGTATGGATAATCCTATCACACAAACTAGTCAGAGAGGTTTGACCTGAGACACCCTTGTCACACCCAGGGCAGGGAATTAGTAACAATTATTGACACAACAAATGAAATACCCTTCACCAATATACTTCTTAACCAATCCACTATACTAATAAATTCTAACTTCCCAAAAGAATCTGCCTTTAGTAAGCCTAAAACATCTCGTGCCTCTCACGGTTGGGAGGCTATAAACAATCACATGTGGCCTGATGAACCTATATAGGCAGGCTAGATAACCTTCATAGGAGTTCATAAGCTGGAACACTCTTGTCACGCCCAGGAATTTTTGTTAACTGGAGCTGTAGATTAGCTCCTTTTCCAAGAGAAATGGTTATGAGGGAGAGCCTCCCGTAAGGTCAGAGGTGTAGGTGAGAGCATAAAACAGACTTTGGTTTTGAGGGTAAATGCTCAGGAACAGGGGGTTTCCTGAGGCTTGATCACGCCTTTGTGTATGCCAAGCCTCCTTCCTCATGACCTTTGCCACGGGCAGAGTTCCTCACGCTGGCCCCCGGCAGTTCAGTATCAGTTCAGTCTCTCAGTAGTGTCTGATTCTTTGTGATCCCATGAACCACAGCATGCCAGGCCTCCCTGTCCATCACTAACTCCCAGAGTTCGCCCAAACCCATGTCCATTGAGTCAGTGATGTCATCCAACCATCTCATCCTCTGTCATCCCCTGCTCCTCCTGCCCTCAATCTTTCCCAGCATCAGAGTCTTTTCAAATGAGTCAGCTCTTCGCATTGGGTGGCCAAAGTATTGAAGTTTCAGCTTCAACATCAGTCCTTCCAATGAACACCCAGGACTGATTTTCTTTAGGATGGACTGGTTGGATCTCCTTGCAGTCCAAGGGACTCTCAAGAGTCTTCTCCAGCACCACAGTTCAAAAGCATCAATTCTTCCATGCTCAGCTTTCTTTATAGTCCAACTCTCACATCTATACATGACTACTGGAAAAACCATAGCCTTGACTAGATGGACCTTAGTCGGCAAAGTAATATCTCTGCTTTTGAATATGCTGTCTAGGTTGGTCATAACTTTCCTTCCAAGAAGTGAGTGTCTTTTATTTCATGGCTGCAGTCACCGTCTGCAGTGATTTTGGAGCCCAGGAAAATAAAGTCTGACACTGTTTCCCCATCTATTTCCCATGAAGTGATGGGACCGGATGCCATGATCTCATCCAAAGATTCCTGTTAACTGAAAACAAAACAAAACAAAACAAAACAAAACACATGCACGCACATGCACACACATATCTCGAGCTAAGAAATTTAGCGCTTTTTGGTGTATATGGAGATGCAAATGTCTGGGCTCTCTGAAATCATTCATTTGATATGCACCTTACCATCTGGAGCCAGTATCCTCCGTATCCTGTGTTTTCTCATCCTGAGTTTCCTCAGGGTGCACTATTGTGGTGGCTGCAGTGATTGACTGCTACAAGGGCAGAGGGAGTGCAGGCTGGGGGCAGGCATCCTGTGTCCATCTTGAGTTCTCTCAGGACTCATTGTCAGGGAGGCTGTGATGTGGTGGCTTGATGACTGCAACATCCTTTGTTTACTGATATGACAGCCAATATTTTTCATTCACACTTTCTAGTATTTGTTAGTATTTTTGTACTTAACATATTCTTCATTTCTCATACTTAAAATATATCCTGACTTTTTTATCCTTTTTCTTCCTTGCATATGAAATGGTAAATTTACTCATCTTTATATTCCCTGAATTGCCTTACATCAAGTTTTATAGATAATAAACTCTCATATTTGCTTGAAGATTCGTAATAATAGTGACTATAGTTTTTCATTTGATCCTGTGTCTCCTTTCAATTTATTCAACTATATTGTCTTTCAGTTGTACCATATATTCTGAACATATTAATGTAATGTCATTCATTTTCTTTATTTGTCTCCATACCTCAATGGCATCACTGATTCGATGGACACAAGTTTGAGCAAGCTCCAGGAGTTAGTGATGGACAGGGAAGCCTTGTGTGCTACAGGCCATGGAGGTCGCAAAGAGTCAGACATGCTTGAGCGACTGAATTGAACTGACACCTCAGAAAATGAGGTTTTAAATACACTAGAGAAAATACTTTTTTCTGATCATATTTATATTAACTCACTGGTGAATTTACCTTTAAATATTTATACTTCCTGTGGTAATATTTGAATTATAGTAACAATTCAAAAGCAGAGACATTACTTTGCTGACTAAGGTCCATCTAGTCAAGGCTATGGTTTTTGCAGTAGTCATGTATGGATGTGAAAGTTGGACTGTGAAGNGAGTGATCACACCATCATGATTATCTGGGTTGTGAAGATCTTTTTTGTACAGTTCTTCTATGTATTCTTAGGCTTAAAATAACATTGTAGGTGAAGGGACAGAAGATGCATTAGAGGACCTTCTTTCCAGCCAGTCATTCATAACTCCTCAAACAGCTATTGAGCTTGCTGTCAACTAGGGATCATAGGAGACACCAGGAAATGATGAAGACATCAATTCTGCTGTCATACAAACTGTAATAGAAACAGATATCAAATGTATGTTTGGTTCAGTTCAGTCGCTCAGTCATGTCCAACTCTTTGCGATTCCATGAACTGCAGCACACCTGGCCTCCCTGTCCACCACCAACTCCCGGAGTCCANTAGGGATCATAGGAGACACCAGGAAATGATGAAGACATCAATTCTGCTGTCATACAAACTGTAATAGAAACAGATATCAAATGTATGTTTGGTTCAGTTCAGTCGCTCAGTCATGTCCAACTCTTTGCGATTCCATGAACTGCAGCACACCTGGCCTCCCTGTCCACCACCAACTCCCGGAGTCCACCCAAACTCATGTCCATTGAATCGGTGATGCCATCCAACCATCTCATCCTCTGTCATCCCCTTCTCCTCCTGCCCTCAATCTTTCCCAGCGTCAGGGTTTTTTCAAATGAGTCAGCTCTTCGCATCAGGTGGCCAAAGTATTGGAGTTTCAGCTTCAACATCAGTCCTTCCAATGAATACCCAGGACTGATCTCCTTTAGAATGGACTGGTTTGATCTCCTTGCAGTCCAAGGCACTCTCAAGAGTCATCTCCAACATCACAGTTCAAAAGTGTCAATTCTTTGGCACTTAGCTTTCTTTATAATCCAACTCTCACATGCATACATGACCACTGGAAAAACCATAGCCTTGACTAGACAGACCACTGTTGACAAAGTAATGTCTCTGCTTTTTAAGTGTCTTTTAATTTCATGGCTGCAGTCACCATCTGCAGTGATTTTGGAGCCCAGAAAAATAAAGTCTGACACTGTTTCCACTGTTTCCCCATCTATTTCCCATGAAGTGTTGGGACCAGATTCCATGATATTCGTTTTCTGAATGTTGAGTTTTAAGCCAATTTTTTCACTGTTCTCTTCACTTCCATTAAGAGGCTCTTTAGTTCTTCATTTTCTGCCATAAGGGTGGTGTCATCTGCATTTCTGAAAGTGAAAGTGAAGTTGCTCAGTCATGTCTGACTCTTTGCAACCCTGTGGACTATATCTTGCCAGACTTCTTCATCCATGGGATTCTCCAGGCAAGAATACTGGAGTGGGTTGCCATTTCCTTCTCCACGGATCTTCCCAACACAGGGATCGAACCCAGGTCTCCCACATTGCAGGCAGATGCTTTAACCTCTGAGCCACCAGGGAAGCCCTCTACACTTCTGAGGTTATTGGTATTTCTCCCAGCAATCTTGATTCCAGCTTGTGCTTCTTCCAGTCCAGTGTTTCTCATGATGTACTCTGCATAGAAGTTAAATAAGCAGGGTGACAATATACAGCCTTGACGTACTCCTTTTCCTATTTGGAACCAGTCTGTGTTCCATGTCCAGTTCTAATTGTTGTTTGCTGACCTGCATACAGATTTCTCAAGAGGCAGGTCAGGTGGTCTGGTATTCCCATCTCTTTCAGGATTTTCCAGTGTATTGTGATCCACACAATCAAAGGCTTTGGCATAGTCAATAAAGCAGAAATAGATGTTTTTTGGAACTCTCTTGCTTTTTGATGATCCAGTGGATGTTGGCAATTTGATCTCTGGATCCTCTGCCTTTTCTAAAACCAGCTTAAGAAGACCTTTTTATCCTTTCATGTTCCAAAGAGAACCAGAAATATTGATAGCTGCCCTGAAATAGGAAATAATATAAGCAGGATAACTGCTAGTCCTACATTCAGGCCAGTAGTGGGGCAGTTCGGGAAGGCATAAAACATTATAATTCACAATGATCTACAGCTCCCTGATATTGGTGTGTGTTTGGATATGACATCAATATAGAGCCTAGAAAATTAAATAGTGTGATTATCTCTCTTAGTTATAAATCTCATATATGTAATTGGAGGCATATTTCTGATGAGAAAGGCAATCACTTGTCAGAAATTCAATTATTCCTAAATATCTAGATATGCTCTTACCAAACCAAATCTGTGCCTGCTTGCCTGACCCACAGAAAAGCAAATCTAGTGACACAAAGTTGTAGTAAAGGAAAGTACAGCATTTATAACCAGGCACCAAGTCCGTAGAATGGAGAGCTAACATTCAAAAACACTGAGGGAAGAGTTTCTCAAGACAGTGTAGGGGAGAGCGTCTTGGGGTATGTGATCAGCTCATGCTCAGTTCTCTGATTGGTTGATGGTGAGGTAACAGGGTAATGTATTCAGAATCTCAGTCTTCGATCTTCTGGTTCAAATTGGTCTGAGGTCTAGTGCTTATGGTCTCCATGCAATTAAGTTCTTCTACCTGATGAGGGTTTGTATCTGCAGAACTCAACGATATGGTTTAGGAAAGTATTCCACTTTTGAGGAGGAACACATGAAGATGTGGAGTGAAGAGATGGAGCCAAAGCAACCACAACACCCGTTGTGGACGTGACTAGTGATAGAAGTCAAGTCCAATGTTATAAAGAGCAATACTGCATAGGAACCTGGAGCATTAGGTCCATAAATCAAGGGAAGTTGAAAGTGGTCAAACAGGAGTTGACAAGAGTGAACATTGACATTTTAGGAATCAGTGAACTAAAATATGGATGTGAGAGTTGGACTGTGAAGAAAGCTGAGCACCGAAGAATTGATGCTTTTGAAGTGTGGTGTTGGAGAAGACTCTTGAGAGTCCCTTGGACTGCAAGGAGATCCAACCAGTCCATTCTGAAGGAGATCAGCCCTGGGGTTTCTTTGGAAGGAATGATGCTAAAGCTGAAACTCCAGTACTTCAGCCACCTCATGCGAAGAGTTGACTCATTGGAAAAGACTCTGATGCTGGGAGGGATTGGGGGCAGGAAGAAAAGGGGACGACAGAGGATGAGATGGCTGGATGGCTTCACTGACTCGATGGGTGTGAGTCTGAGTGAACTCTGGGAGTTGTTGATGGACAGGGAGGTCTGGCATGCTGCGATTCATGGGGTCACAAAGAGCCAGACATAACTGAGTGACTGAATGGAAGTGAACTAAAATGGACTGGAATGGATGAATTTAATTCAGATGACCATTATATCTACTATCTGCAAGAATCCCTTAGAAGAAATGGCATAGCCATTATAGTCAACAAAAGAGTCTGAAATGCAGTACTTGGATGCAGTCTCAAAAATGTCAGAGTGATCTGTTTGTTTCCAAGACAAACCATTCAGTATCATGGTAATCCAAGTCTATGCCCCAACCAGTAACACTGAAGAAGCTGAAGTTGAATGGTTCTATGAAGACCTACAAGACCTCTTAGAACTAACACCCCAAACTGATGTCCTTTTCATTATAGGGGACTAGAATGCAAAAGTCAGAAGTCAAGAAATACCTGGAGTAACAGGCAAATTTGGCCTTGGAGTACAAAATGAAGCAGGGTCAAGGGTGATAGAGTTCTGCCAACAGAACACACTGGTCATAGCAAACACCCTCTTCCAACAATACAAGAGAAGACTTTACACATGGACATCACCAGATGGTCAATACCAAAATCAGATTGATTATGTTCTTTGCAGCCAAAGATGGAAAAGCTCTGTACAGTCAGCAAAAACAAGACCAGGAACTGACTGTGGCTCAGATCATGAGCTCCTTATTGTCAAAATCAAACTTAAATTGAAGAATGTAGGGACAGACACTTGACCATTCATGTATGACCTAAATCAAAATCTGTTATGATTATACAACATATTATACAATCTTTTATGATTATATAGAAGTGAGAAATAGATTCCAGGGATTAGATCTGATAGAGTGCCTTTAGAACTATGGACCAAGGTTTGTGATATTGTACAGGAGCCTGGGATCAAGACCATCCCCAAGAAAAAGAAATGCAAAAAGGCACAATGGTTGTCTGAGGAGGCCTTACAAATAGTTGTGAAAAGAAGAGAAGCAAAAGGCAAAGGAGAAAAGGAAAGATATACCCATTTGAATGCAGAATTCCAAAGAATAGCAAGGAGAGATAAGTAAGCCTTTCCCAGTGATCAGTCCAAAGACATGGAGGAAATCAATAGAATGGGAAAGACTAGAGATCTCTTCAAGAAAATTAGAGATACCAAGGGAACATTTCATGAAAAGATGGGCACAATAAAGGACAGAAATGTTATGGACCTAATAGAAATAGAGGATATTAAGAAGAGGTGGCAAGAATACACAGAAGAACTATACAAAAAAGATCTTCACAACCCAGATAATCACGATGGTGTGATCACTCACCCAGAGCCAGATATCCTAGAATGCAAATTCAAGCAGGCCTTAGGAAGCATCACTATGAACAAAGCTAGTAAAGGTGATGAAATTCCAGTTGAGCTATTTCAGATCCTAAAGGATGATATTATGAAAGTGCTGCACTCAATATTTCAGCAAATTTGGAAAACTCACAGGGGCACAGAAATGGAAAATGTCAGTTTTCATTCCAGTCCCAAAGAAAGGCAATGCCAAAGGATGCTCAAACTACCATACAATTGCACTTATCTCACAAACTAGTGCCCATTATTGGTGGCTTAGACAGTAATAGCATCTGCATACACTTTGGAAGACCCAGGTTCAATCCCTGGGTTGGGAAGATCCCCTGAAGAAGGAAATGGCAATCCACTCCAGTACTCTTGCCTGGAAAATTCCATGGATAGAGGAGCTTGGTAGGCTACAATCCATGGGGTTGCAAAGAGTTGGACACGACTGAGGGACTTCACTTCCACTTTCACACACTAGCAAAGCAATGCTCAAAATTCTCCCAGCCAGGCTTCAACAGTATGTGATCTGTGAACTTCCAGATGTTCATGCTGGATTTAGAAAAGGCAGAGGAACCAGAGATCAAATTGCCAACATCTGTTGGATCATCGAAAAAAGCAAGAGATGTTCCAAAAAAACATCTATTTCTGCTTTATTGACTATCCCAAAGCCTTTGACTGTGTGGACCACAACAAACTGTGAAAAATTCTTCAAAAGATTTGAGTACCAGACCACCTGACCTGACTCCTGAGAAATCTGTGTGGAGGTCAGGAAACAACAATTAGAACTGGACACAGAACAACAGACTGGTTCCAAACAGGAAAAGGAGTACGTCAAGGCTATATATTGTTACCCTGCTTATTTAACATATATGCAGAGTACATCATGAGAAACTGTGGGCTGGAAGAAGCACAAGCTGGAATCAAGATTGCTGGGAGAAATATCAATAACCTCAGATATGCAGATGACACCACCCTTATGGCAGAAAGTGAAGAAGAACTGAAGAGCCTCTTGATGAAAGTGAAAGAGGAGTGTGAAAAAGTTGGCTTAAAACTCAACATTCAGAAAACAAAGATCATGGCATCTGGTCCCATCACTTCATCACAAATAGATGGGAAAACAATGACAGACTTTATTTTGGAGTTTCCAAAATCACTGAAGATGGTGACTACAGCCATGAAATTAAAAGACACTTGCTTCTTGGAAGAAAAGTTATGACTAACCTAGACAGCATATTAAAAAGCAGAGACATTACTTTGCCAACAAAGGTCCATCCAGTCAAAGCTATGGATTTTCCATTATGGCTTTTTTCATGATCCATCACATCATGTGACATTTGAAAGTCATACCATAAAGAAAGCTGAGTGCCAAAGAATTGATGCTTTTGAACTGTGGTTTTGGATAAGACTTTTGAGAGTCCCTTGGACTGCAAAGAGATCAAACCAGTCCACCCTAAAGGAAACCATCCCTGAATATTCATTGGAAGGACTGATGCTGAAGCTAAAATTCTAATGATTTGGCCATCTAATGTAAAGAACTGACTCATTTGAAAAGATGATGATGCTGGGAAAGATTGAAGGTGGGAGGAAAATGGGATGACACAAGATGAGATGGCTGGATGGCATCACCGGCTCAGCGGACATGAGTTTGAATAAACTCTGGGAGTTGGTGATGGACAGGGAGGCCTGGCGTGCTGCAGTCCACGGGGTCGCAAAGAGTGGGACACGACTGAGTGACTGAACTGAACTGAGGAGGAACTAAATGTCCTTGACTTTGTTTTATGGCCAGATGATTCGTATTTTCTCTTGCTTGACTGTTTTCCTTTGTTTCTGTGCGTTCTCTCTTCTCTGATTAGATTTGCTCTTTGGAACTTGAGGAAGGCTCAGGAGGCTGGCTAAAACTTTCCTATAAACTACATGCAGGGGCCACAGGGATCTGTCCATAGTTCCTGTTCGGTTTTAGTACTTATAGAAAAAAAAGACAAGATAATGTAAACTAGGTATGTAAAAATGTAAGTTTTTTCCCTTCTGGATGCCTTGTGTTTATTGAGAGAACTATTCATGTTGCTAAGGATGCTTATTTCTTACTCTTTAGTCATCTCTATAGTTAATTATTTTAAGATGCTGCTCTTAAGGATGACTATTTGGCCCAGATTGACTTTTGATTGTATCAAAGTCCATGCTTTTTTCTCATTTTCTTGAGAAGAACGTGCCTTCCTTTCTGAGGAAGAGATGATCTTTCCCTGTATATGAAAACACACATGATGTATTTACCATCTTTTAGTTGGCAAGAGAAAACTCAGATACAATACAACCACTATAATGATTTTAATTCATAAAATCCTTTTCCAGGTGTCTTTTCCCAAGCTTATGTAGGCCAACTATCATATTGGGTACACATTTCTTCTATTTCATTCCCCCTACCTTAAATCTCCAGTTATAGTCCTGTTTTTAAACTGCTACTATGCCACCATGGAGCCATCACTCCTTGTGGCAACAAAACAGGAAACAAATGCAGCACGAATTCGCCAAGCCATTCGTGGAGGCAGCGTTGAAGTTCTGGGCTTGCTCACTAGTTCTCTGTCTTCCTTCGAGCACCTGCTCCGGGGTAGATTCTTTAAGAATCACTGCCCAAAGGAAGAAGGCTGTTAGGGACTGTGCTGTTTTCATGCCAGCCCTCCATGTTGAAACCCTGCAGCAGCTTTTCTTTTCACGTGGCAGTGTTATATGTCTGAGTCCTGCGGCCATTCAGTTTTCTGCTCCATTTCTCCTCTGTTTAGACACTGCCATGTCCCAGCCTACATACTCATTACTGACTTTTTGCTTCTGCAGTGCTTGATTCATTGTGTCACATTTTCCCATGTGAAAGTGGACTAGGAACCTTGGCAAGGAGGTTAATGGATTTAAGAGTCACTCTTATTTAACCCTGAAAGTCACAGCAAAAAAAGAACCCGTGGCTTGACCCATTTTAGGAACCAAGCTGCGGTCAACTTTAGCAGCAGACTAGCAATCAGGTTCACTAGGATGGCAAGAAACATCTCAGAAAAAATTGAAGATACTTGGTCGTTTTTCCTGTCTTTGCCTTTCAAACTTTGGTGGAAGCTCTTGATTTTGTTATTTTATCTTTAATGTGGAAATAACCCCACTGTGCCAGAGTTAGTACTTTGGGATTTTAGTCGAACTCTGTTACTAATTAGATTGCATGAACTTTCAGTATTATCAGCTCTACTTTCTGGCTCTCAATTTCCTCATCTATAAAATGAAACTATTTAGCCAAATGATCTTTAACATCTTAGCTGGCCCTAAGTGTCTGTTATTTCAAATAGCTCCAATCATGTTATTCAAAAAAAAAAAAAAAAATTAATGCTCACTCTACTAAGGACCAAAGAGATAAATTTAAAATCTAAATGAGAAAGAAATCTGTGCGTTTTTTTCTGAAGACTTCTGTGGGGGCAGTCTTGTCCTCTAACACAAATTTTACAGCAGTGTTTTTCCTTTAAGGTTCTTAGGATGGGGATCAAGTCTTAACACTAAGAGAGAGAGGTTGTCAGTAATTAGTCTCCAGGGGAAATTGGGAGGTCCTGCCTACCCTGTTACAGCCTTCAATTAAGTTGTATGAGAAGAAAAGGAGATGAATTACTTTGTTCAATATTACTACCAAAATCCTTTAGCCATTCGTCACTGTGAACTCAGTAATACTGGGTATTACTCCTCCTTCATAAAGTTACCTCTTTCAATTCTCTGGCAATGGGTAGTCTGGGACAGTATATTCTATTATGATTGATTAGATAAGGAAGCCTGCCAGTTGCTACTTCCTTTTAACTTTCTTTTCCTGAGTAACAGGGACAGATTTCCCTGAAAGCAATGATTACAAGTAAATTAGCAGTAGAACAGAAACGATAAGCAAGAAGTCTCCATTTTTCATTGATACTTATTTCGGCTCTTTTCTTTGAAGACCAGAATGGGAAAGAGGGAAGCAAAAAGAGAACTTCCCAGTTGTTGCAGTGAATCAATATTTTTCATTAGAGTGTGGCAGGCATCTTTTAGACCTTTAGAATCAGGTCAGATCAGGAAAATCCCCTCTTTTCTCTCCCATCCTGATTCTTCTCCCTGAAGGCAGCTTGTTTCATAACATCTTGGCCTAGAGATTAATCTATAGTAAGAATCAAGAGGGTTCTGTGCTCTTATTTATTGTTACTATTTTTAAACGAAGTACTATGTTGTTTGCAATCAGTTCTGTTTCAAAAGAATCATGACCACCAGATATATTCTGGAAACCTTTGATGTCAGTAGAAACGAGAAGGGCCTGGTGCAGCCCTGGTCAGCTGAAGATCAGGCCATGGAGGTTTGGGCACCTTTGCACAATCCTGCCGTGGAGTTGAGATTTCTCAACAACTGTACCTTTGACTTCTCTGCAGCCAGGTTAAACCAGTTCCTACTAATTACCCGCATACAGCTTAACTCTCAACTGCCATGTCGGACGGAAGAGGCATATCTATGCCATTCAATTAATTTTATTCCATATTGATAACACACTGTACTTAGGAATCATCATTTATCTTCAAAAGTGGTATATAACTAGTAGTTTACCAGAGTCCCACAGCAGCCCTGGGAACTAGAAACACAATTGTGTACACATCTTTCAAATGATAAGAGTAAGGCTAGACAAGTTATGAGAAAAATAGCCAGGTCACTTCAGAGAGAAAGCCGTTTGGAGCCTATTTGATATACAGTTACTTCACATCTCTGGTCAGTGCTGCATTTGTTTGTACAGAAAAGAGAATGACACTCACCCAGACAGCTTTCTGTCATATTGTTCTTTTAAATGATTTTTGCTGGCTTAATTTGCTTTTGGCTTTCTTTGCTAAATGGGCTCATCTTATTTCTTACAGCTACAGCAAAGAATATAAGTTCTGAGAGATTCCAAAAGGCTCGTTTCAGTTCTTGGTTTGATGGTATGTTTTGTTTTATTTTCCTCCAGGCCCACCATCTGCTCCTCTCAACTTGATTTCAAATGTCAACGAGACTTCCGTGAACTTGGAATGGAGCAGTCCTCAGAACACAGGTGGCCGCCAGGACATTTCCTACAACGTTGTGTGCAAGAAGTGTGGAGCAGGTGACTCCAGCAAGTGCCGACCCTGTGGCAGTGGGGTCCACTACACCCCACAGCAGAACGGCCTGAAGACCACCAAGGTCTCCATCACTGACCTCCTGGCTCATACCAACTACACGTTTGAAATCTGGGCAGTGAATGGGGTGTCCAAGTATAACCCTAGTCCAGACCAATCCGTGTCCGTCACTGTGACCACCAACCAAGCAGGTAGGAATCACATCCACTTTATTGTAGGATCTAAATGTGTATCAAGAAAGAGCTTATGTCGATATCTGTGCTTGTTGCTTAAGTTCTGCCCTTGAAGAACTACAGGGATCTGATCATAAATGTGTGAGTTGGGTTATAATACAAACAATACTTAGAAGGATATTTATTCATCCAGCAGATATTTTTTGGGGTACTAACTGTATAGCATGCATTGTACTAGGTGGTGGAGATTAAATGAAGTCTAGGACACTGGTTCAGAGACGGCAATGGCACCCCACTCCAGTACTCTTGCCTGGAGAATCCCATGGATGGAGGAGCCTGGTGGGCTGCGGTCCGTGGGGTCCCTAAGAGTCGGATATGACTGAGCGACTTCACTTTCACTTTTTACTTTTATGCATTGGAGAAGGAAATGGTAACCCGCTCCAGTATTCTTGCCTAGAGAATCCCAGGGACAGGGGAGCCTGGTGGGCTGCCGTCTATGGGGTCTCACAGAGTTGGACACGACTGAAGCGACTTAGCAGCAGCAGCAGGACACTGGTTGAAAACAGATGAGGGTGAATTGGGTCATTCTGTGCTGGAATTCTCACGTAAGGGATGTGTCTTGGCCTTTTTAATCACAAGGTCATGGTTGGATATCAGTGTATTTACAGATTATTTAGGAATACAAAGTTGATTTTTAGCAATGCAGAGTGCTACACTTTGTTGTGTTTTCCAACAAAAACATTAGCAGCTGTAGTTTTGATTTTTTTTTTTTTAATATTGACATAGATCTTTGTTAGAATTACCCTATAAGCCTGTGAACAATGAATGGTTTAATGGGGAACTTGATCTGTGTGGTTGACAAAATTTTCCTTCAAACACATCCTACTTTTGGAGCCACTTTCATAGCTACATTCAGACTGGACAGGTGGGAGAGGAGAGTTAATTTGCCTCATTTCCTGTACACTTTCTCTTCTAATGCAGATGACTAGAAAACAGATTCTCTGTTCCTGGGGTGTTTCTGCTGAGTTCATTTCAGAACTGTTATACAGTCTTGAATATCAGAGTTTCCAAAGTGTGAATGAGAATCTCGATTTCTAGGCTCTGCCCCTGATCCAGTTACTCCTATTCTTCCCCCAAAGCAGTCTCCACGCTTTCTCATACTAATTTTCCATTCTGGATTTCTACCACATGTTTCACATCGCCGGCTCCCTGTTATTTATTTTTGGGGACTTAAAGGGGTGGAAGAAGAAAGAACCATGGTTTATTCTTTTGTGAAGCTATTAAGAACAACACACTTCACTGGGAAAGGATTATAAATTGCTAACAACCCTATTGCCTCTTGCTGCACTTCTCTCTAAAATGAATGTTTCAGTAAGTGCACTCAATAGTTAAGTAAAATATATGTATACTAATTGATTCTATAGTGAGAACTATTCCAGTATTCCAATCCCAAGCCATTCTTTTCTCACATTCCCCTGAACTCTCTAGAATAAATAAAAAGTTAAGAATGGGGCAGGGAGGGGGGAACGGGATTTTGAACTGGTTCTGGAATGGCAGACCTTCCCGGAAGGCAGTTTCAGTTACACAGATGCGACCAGTCTTTTAATATATGTGGTGTGAACAGGTCCTCTGGCTATGTTTGCCTTTTATTTCTGCACTTTTAGGGTGTGAACACTGTATGGTCACCAGCTTTATTTCTTTACAATGGGTAGTATGATTTAGGAGATTTTGATAGCGTTGCAAGAACTCTGAATGGCAGCCTTTTGTTAGTTGTCTTTTGGAAGAAGGCAATGGAAACATTGCCCATACATCCTCAGAAACCGAGGATGGCTGATGTCTGAGATCCAGGGAGCTGGGAAGGTGGTCTTCGAACCCCTGAAGAATCTGGTTTATGATTCAGTCAGTATGTTCTGCACTGCACCCCCCCACCCCCGTACCTTTCCGGCTTCCTGCCAGTACATCTCGACTTTGTGTTCTTAATGGGATTAATACTAGGAAGGAACCTTTTGAAGCCTCAGCTGTACAAGGTGAAATCATTCTGTTTGGTGGAGGGCAGCCTCTAGGAGATGTGCTGAGGACAGGCTTGGCTCCCACAGATTTTGTGGGGAGACTTCTCTGTCTGTGTACCTAAGGATTCAAGCCAAGGGATTCTGTCAACCCCTACCAAGCCAGGAGGCACAAAGCACAGAAGGAAGACCAGCCAAAAATCCTCCAAAAGAGGAAAATGTGCAGAAATGTTATGCGAGGGAAGGAAGCAAAGTCAAAGTTTTATTAAAAATGTAGGTGTAATTCTTTTAGATCTAGGAAAAAGGTGAACAGGGAATTCCTCTGACACAATGAGATTTTTTCTGCCACGGCAAGCAGTCCTGCCAGGAGGTTTGCTGAACAGGACAAAATTCTAGCTCCTTATTTTAATTTTCATGAAGGGTAATGGTGGGAAGAGGTTCAAAATTAAAAAGAAATTTTTCAATAAGGAGAGACCTCCTATGTGACCGGCCAGAGAGCTTCCACTTAGCAGAGAGTTATCTGTGTGCACAGCATTGCCTCATTATGCTGCCGCGATTTGGCGTTTACTAATTCAGAACCATGGTTTATCTTTGATTAACAAACCCTTTCTTCATAGTAGTGCAGATTAATAATGTAGGTCAAAAAATCCAGGTGAATGTACCAGCCATAAACTCTATCAAAGTTCCCCTATGCACATTTACTTACTCGTATTATATTCTAATTGCTGTCATTCTGATCATTTCATTAAATTAAGTTCCTTAGGGACCTCTATAGGCAGTGATGTTTCACTCTATAAGGAATACATAGAATAAATGAATGTTAGCTTTAACCACCTGGAGCCCACCTAGTTTCATGGATTCTGCAATTTTTGTCCTGTTTTCACAGGGTTCTTTCTCTCACTGGTAACATTTAGAAACAAACAAACATAAAACCTAGAATTCCTGGTTTTATCATCACCATCACTGAGACTGTCACAGTTGAACAGCACTGTGAAGGTGAAATTCACCTAAGCTCGTGTCAGAGCCAGTGCTTGAACCAAGGGAGAATCATGCTTCCGAAAGGAAAAAGTTGCTTTCTTTAAAATTAATAGATAACTAGTGGCTTTTGTGAGACCAGATTCTGGGTATCTGAGCCTAGAGATGGTGGTCTAATTGGGCTTTGATCTAGTAGTTGTGAATGTGGTGTAGTTGTGAAAGTAGCTGGGATATAGAGTGTGAACGGATCGGTGTTCTCATGTGGTTATTTAAGCCATCCTAGCCCCAGTCTTACAGTTGGTGTCTTAAGGGGCTAATAGCACCCTTTTCCTCCCCTACTGAGTTCAAACCCTGCCTTGAAATAAAAGGCAGGACAAGACAAAGGGAACTCAAAAGTGCCAGCTTTATTGCTGATGAGCTGATGAAAGGATGTGAGCTTTGTATCTGTGGCCAAACGGATTGACTCTGGTGACATTTACCCCATGTCACCCAGGGACAGGGTAGCCCAGCTGGCTGACTGCCGGCTCCCTGCCAGGACAAAGCCTGCTCTGCTGAGGTCACCCAAATGGATGCTCTGTCAGGAGGCAGATCAGAGAGCAGCAAGGATTGACCTGAGGATATAAGACTTCTCCCAAATTCTCTTCCTCCATTACCCCACCCCCGCCTCATGCCACGAAGATGAAGGAAAGTTGAGAAAAAGAGCAGGAATGTGGCTGCCGCTGAAGTGGTCCCATAGGTAAAGATGAGACAAGAAAATGGACATTCTCCCTCCCTACACTCCATTGCAGTCCAAAAGGAACAAGATGAGATTTCCCTTGAAAACTCATATTTTCCTTCCTCCATCTTGCATCCTCTGGTAACTGTTCCGTCTTTTGTTTAGGAAGAGATGGTTTTGATGCTTATGAAAAATGCATAGGCTGACTGCTGGGTGATTTGTTTTCTAGATGACTTTCCTTCAGTTTACTTTTACTTAAGTGGACCATCTGAGGGAAATGAATACAGAATGTGTCCCTAGGAGAGAGAAATGCTGTATAAATGAAACAAGGTTTTCCTGACCAAGCAACAGAAATGTGGATGTTTATGCTAAAAATTCTGTGATGGCAGCCAGCAGTAGACCTGAATATTACCACCAAACCAGTTTCCACTCTGCACCCCGTAAACCCTCACCAGTCTCCCAGCTCTGCAGCTGGACTATGCTCTAGGTTGTTTTGTTTAAGTTCTGGTGAAGCGCTATGGCTCATATTCTCTACTAACCCCACAGTGCATCCAAGACACCTATACTTTTGACTTTTACTTTGCATATGCTGCTGTTCTAGACGCCCTTTACAAGGAAATACATCTGAGAAACTCTCTAAGGCACAACTGCCCTGTCCTGGTGACAAAACCTCTCTTAACACTGGATTTGGATGAATTCAAATACTCAGTAGATTGCGTAATCATTTGAACCTAGCTAATCTCTAAGATCCTTTCTAATTCTAAAATTCTGTGATTCCAAAAATTGTAGCCATAAGCAATGGGCTGGAAGAAAGAAAGTTTAGTTTCCCTATGATGTTTCGAAACTGGCTCTTAAGGCCATTCCAAGAGAGGCAAAGCATCCAAAAGTGCTTCAGCTGAACTGTCAGGATGCATCTCAGTCTTGCCTCTCCCCAGTCCTTCCAAGCTGTCTGTGCCACAGGTCTAGGTGTTCCACATCCCTCCTCCAGACAGTTGGCAATGTCTGGAGACATTTTTCAGTTGTCAAAGCTAGGAGGGGGGAGAAGGTTATTGCATCTACCGCATGCAGTCCAGGGATGCTACTAAACATCCTATAATGCAGAGGGTACCGCCCTCCCCCCAACAAAGAATTATCTGGTCTGCATGGTCCATGGTGCCGAGACTGAGAAACTCTAGTCTAGTGGTATATTTGAGAAAAAGATTTCATGACTTCATAGCAAGGCCCACCTTTCGGCATCCCATCACTGACCTGTCTTTGCTGGGTTCCATCACTCTGTGCTGGGAATGTAGGGCTCGCGGTGCTGTCGTCAGAGGATAGACCATTATAAAAGGCCCTTTGGGAGCCTCCTGTAAAGAGTCCTAGGGGCTTTGCCGTCAGATGAATTGGTGCTGCTTGTCAGACTGGCCTTGTTCTCTAGGATGGACCATTATGAAAACTGTAAGAAAATACCACATTGATGATAAAGCGGCAGGAACCTCATTGTAACGCCAGTGCACAGCACCCATATGAGTGCACAGCACAGATATTCAGCACCCATCTGTTGATTAACACATTTACTTACAGTAAAAACAACCAGTGAACCCTCTTCTGTCAAGTAGTGATAAAGTTAATAAAACCAAAATAATGAGTAGAGAAAAGAAAATAACCAAGTACGAGAGGCATACTGTCTCTTATTACTCAACTGCTCTGTTCCCATTCTGTTTCTTGGCCGTCTTTTAATTAGACATATTATGTTATTTGAGGGAGATAATGGGGAGCGGTGGGAATTCTCATCCCTGCTGGGTATAATTGCTACCTGTCTCACAGACAGTGAGAGCTCAGCTTTAGGAGATGGTGGAAGAAAGGGAAACATCTTAAAGCAATTGTGTGAGGCAGTGTGCTCCAGGCGTGGTGGAGTGGAACAGGTTTTGTGGGGTCTGAAGCCTAGACAATTTTTGTGTGATTTCAGGGGAAGAATCTACAGAATTGCGCATATCAAATGAAGAAGAGCTTTGGAAAGAGCCCTTGCAAGCTTTCTTCATTTCAGTATATAAAATCCTGCCTCTTAGATGCATGCAGTTGCCTGATAAAGGGGCTCTTGTGTAGGTATGCCTAGATATGCAAACTAACAGGAAGAAAGTAGAGATTTCAGAAAGTCCAGTTTGGCTTAATAGGTAAGGTGATGAAGTGTGTCAAACTGGAGTGGTTCTGGCCTATTGTTCACGGTGAGGGACAGTTCTGGGTGGGCCTCATGTGTGGTTTAAGATCAAATTAACAAGCAGAAAACACAGTCCTGGTGATTGTGGGAATGGCTGTTGTTGTTCAGTTGCTGAGTCAGGTCCAACTCTTTGTGACTATATGAACTGCTACACACCAGGCTTCCCTGTCCTTCCTTATCTCCTGGAGTTAGTATTCTAGAGCAGGCTTTGGCAAACCAAAGCCCAAATCTTGATCCCTCACTTTGAAACCGCTTAAGAATCTTTTTTTTTTTCCTTTCTTTTATTTCTGAAGGGCTGAGAATAATAAATAATAATAATAATAATAATAATGTTTTGTGAAATTTGGAAACTACGTAACATTCAAATGTGAGTGTCCATAAAGAAAGTTTGTTGAAACAGAGGTCCACTGCCTTGTATGTGTGCTGCCTAAGGCTGCTTTTCCAGAACCACGACCGAGTGGAGTTCCCTTGGCAGACATGCCTGTGAACATATTTGCCATCTAGATCTTTCCAGAAAAAGTCTGTTGATCCCTGCTCTGGAGGATTAAATCAAGAGGATAGGACATTGCAAGTATACAACTCTGCATTGTAAAGCAAAAGCAGCCACAAACAACATGTAAATGAATGGATGTGGCTCTGTTCCCCCCAGAACTTAATCGACAGTGTCAAGCAGTAGGCCAGAGCCAATCCTTGCACTGGAAAGTAACTGACTTTTAGAGTCCACATTCTATTTTTCACTTTTTTTGTGGGGGGGTGGGGGTGGTGCTGTGCTGGGTCTTCATTGTGGCATATGGGCTTTCTCTAGCTGTGGTGAGGAGACTTACTTGCCCCATGGCATGTGGGATCTTCATTCCCTCACCAGGGATCGAGCCTAGGTTCCCTGTGGTAAAAGGCAAATTCTTTTTTTTCTTTTTAACTTTTTATTTTGTATTGTATTAACAATATTGCGATAGTTTCAGGTGAACAGAGAAGGATTCAGCCATACATACACTAATACACGTATCTGCAGGTGCATCGGCGCAAAGTCCTTTCAGTCGTGTCTGACTGTGCAGCGCTATGGACTGTAGCCTGCCAGACTCCTCTGTCCATGGGACTCTCCAGGCAAGAATACTGGAGTGGGTTGCCATGCCCTCCTGCGTTTCTTTCTTTGAACCTGCGTTGGCAGACAGGTTTTTTACTCCTAGCCGCACCTGGGAAGTCCATACATGTATCCATTCTCCCCCAAACTCTACTCCCAACCAGGCTGCCACATAACATTGAGCAGAGTTCCATGTGCTGTACAGTAGGACCTCGTTGGTTATCCATTTTAAATATAACAGTATATACATATTCATCCCAGACAAAGGCAGATGCTTAACCACTAGACCAGAAAGGAAGTCCCAGCATCCATATCCTTAACCATTATCCACATCATATCATCTTGTTTCATCCTCACATGTTTATGGTGAAGACTAAATGTGAAATCACACGCCAAGCTTCTAGCAGATATCCATTTAATATTGCCTTAAAAGAAGTTTAAAATCATTATTTGGAAATCTTAATTCAAATCTCTACCCCTCTACTGTACCCGTGAGAGATACTGAAATATTGGTGTCATTTGTCAGAAACGTCTCTGGCAAAGGATGGAGGTGGATGAACATTTAGGTTCATCTCACATTTGAAACAACTGTGATATTTAGCAGGACAACCTCTTTTCTACAGGGTTTGACTCCATGAACAAGATTTCACAAAAACAATTAGGATTTCAAACAGGCCTTTGCTTTCTTGTACCACAAATCTTTCCCCACTGACACTCAGGTTTAAATATAGAACGTGGCATGTGGTGGACTATTCTGAGAAGGCAGTGTTCCGGTTTTCTTGAAAACATGCATTCTTAGCACTGTTGTATGGTTCCTAGATGCTGGCAGCATTTTTAAAAAATAATCATCTTTGCTGCTTTTTAAGGTTGCTCCCTCACTGAGATGACGTCTTGTTTGTCTTTGATCTCAAGTCAATGATGTTCTTTCTTTTTCTTGCTCCTAAGAAATGTAAAGGAAAAAAAGATCACTTGATGAAGCTAGTGAAATCTATGTCAGAAATCTTCCTAAAGGCACATTCCAAAGTTTTTCAAACAAATTCTAAATCAATTTTATTGAAAACTTTTGCTGAAAAATTGGTTATACATCCTCAGTGGTTGGTATACAATCCATAGGACCTCTAAGGTGGAAGCTGGCTGGGGAGTCCTTTCTGCACCGGGGTCATTGTACCCTAAACAAGCACACAATGGGCTTCGGAGAAGCCTGGCTGTGGTTTTTTCATTAACATTTCTGATCCAGCCAAGGGCTTCTGGTTCAGTTCGTAATGCCTAGGAAATGTACATTTTTAAAACACGCAATACGTGTTTTTTTTTTTTTTTAAGGGAACTCTCTCTTGATTCTAACTTTACACATGAAATAATTTCATGTCTGTGGAATATTGTTGCCACAAGCAAGCTCACTAATTGTGATCATAATGAAGAATAAAATAAACTAATAGGGTGGACAGCGTTACAGCTTCTTGCATGTGGCACGAGAGTCCATGAATTTGCATTCAAGGTGGAAGCCACAAGTCCTGGTGAGGAGAAAAAAATAGAAGCCTCCCAAAGGAACCTCCTAAATTATCCAGCTTCAAGGTTGACTGAACAGAACAGACAAACAGTATGTCTATAGAGTTGAGAGGTAATTACTGCATATAAGTAAGAATTGGGTTGCATTTTTAAAGAGATGAATATTTCACTCTAGGAAAATGAAAGTTTTATTTATAATCCAGAACCAAGAACATTATTTTTCCTGATTTTTCCCCCCCTTCTGTCCTACCTAAGCATACACACGTTCATTTGTGAGAACGAAAATCCTTTCACCAGCATTTACCAAACACTCGACAGTCTTAATGCTGATGGGTTTTTCATTCATCAGTGCTATATGCTTGTTGCTTCGGACAGTACCGCCAACTTTTACACCCTGTGGAGAAACCATCAAGAGATTTGGAATAAGCACCCTACTGAGATGAGAAATACACAGCACAGGGCGAGCAAAGGTTTTGGACGGGCTTCTAAATTATCTAGTTCAGACTCCCACTGGCTGAATGAATGTCTCCTCAGAGAAGCCAGGAGAGACTCTCTAGCATCCAGCTTGCAATTAAGTATCAATAAAGAGATCCAGAGAAGCTTTTATCAAGGCTTCCATTAACCCCATACTGAGTTTTTTTTTTTTTTTTCTTTAAACATCGGGAAAACCAAGAGCTGTGCTGCAGAACTAATCCTGCATGGAGAATTCTTAAATCTTCAGGGACTAATTAAAACACCTGACTCTGTCATCGCCCTGTACAGAGCCTTCTCTGAAACTCAGTGTCCGGGTACTGTTTTCAGGCTGGTATATAGGAAGAGGGTGTTTTGTGTGCTGTCTTCAGTTAGACTGATGAGGGTTTTGTTTTTTTCTTTATACTTTAATCTGTCGAGATAGGCAAACCTTACCTAGCTATTTCTATAAGAATTAAAAATCCCTCTCTTTCTTCTTTTTAATGGATCTTCTCCCACTGCCTACTTTTCTCACCCCCAACACATACACAGGTGCATATGTGCACACACGCATGTGCACACACACCAACACACATTTGTTTTCCTTCTTAGCTTGAGCCTAAAGTACAAAATGTTAGCATGCATGCTAAGTTGATTTAATCGTGTCCAACTTTTTGTGAACCTATGAACTGTAGCCCGCCAGGTTCCTCTGTTCATGAGCATTCTCTAGGCAAGAATACTGGAGTGGGTTGTCATGCCCTCCTCCAGGGGATCTTCCCGACCCAGGGATCAAATTTGCATCTCCTACATCGTCTGCATTGGCAGGCAGGTACTTTACTACTAATGCCACCTGGGAAGCCCCAAACATTTCCATAGGTTGCCCCAAAACTGCAGTGACAGGAAAAGAGAGTTGATCCCAGACTTCATTTGTCTCTTGAAGCCATGGCTTGCATTGGGAAACGTCACTAATGATGTGGTCCCACATGTGGAAGTTAGTACCAGAGTGCTGGAACCTCTGAACAGTCAACAGAATGGCTGCCAATATAGACTCACAGCTGAAAAAACAGCTCTGACATTAAATTCCTTCTTTCCCTCTTCTGATAGATCAGCCTGCCTATGCTCGAGGAGCTCTGTGGTGGCTCTCCTGTGCTTCAGGGGCTTTGTGACAAAACGCGGGAGCTACTTTCTAAAACAGAATCTATCTAAGATATAGGGAAAAATGATAGGAATTTACTATCACTCTTGGAATGGCTTCCCAGGTAGCTCAGCTGGTAAAGAATCCACCTGCAATGCAGGAGACCTGGGTTCAGTCCCTAGGTTTCGAAGATCCCCTGGAGGAAGCCATGGCAACCCACTCCTGTGCTCTTGTCTGGGGAATTCCCAGCCGACAGAAGTGCCTGGTAGCTATGGTCCATCGGGTTACAAAAAGTTGGATATGACAGAAACTAGCACACATACCTTTGAAGGGAAGGGAAGGGAATAGAGGGAACATGAGGAAGGGTGGGCCGCTCCTTTTTGCCTGGCATCTTCCTACTGAGCATCTATGCACATGAATTTCTCAGGCAGTTTGGTCAAAAAGACTCTTTGACAAAGGCTGTGGAGTTGGTGTTTTTAGAGTTTCTCATCTGGGACCCTCTGTCAGTGTCATGTGCACATGTTGTTCAGTGGCTAAGTTGTGTCTGACTCTTTACGGCCTCATGGACACCATCTCCTCTGTCCTCCATATCTTCCGGAGTTTGCTCAAACTCATGTGCATTTAGTTGGTGATGCTGTCTAACCATCTCATCCTCTGCCATCCCCTTCTCCTTTTGTCCTCAATCTTTCCCAGCATCAGGGTCTTTTCCAGTGAGTCAGCTCTTCACATCAGGTAGCCCAAGTATTGAAGCTTCAGCTTCTGCATTGGTCCTTCCCATGGATATTCAGGTTGATTTCCTTTAGGAATGACTGGTTTGATCGCCTTTCAGTCCAAGGGACTCTCAAGAGTCTCCTCCAGCACCATAATTCAAAAGCATCAATTCTTCTTTACAGTACAACTCTCAAATCCATACATGACTACTGAGAAAACCATGATTTTGACTATATGGACCTTTGTTGGCAAAGTGATGTCTGTGGTTCTTAATACACTGTCTAGTTTGTCATAGCTTTTCTTCCAAGGAACAAACTTCTTTTAATTTCATGGCTGTGGTCACTGTCCACAGTGGTTTTTGGAGCCCAAGAAAATAAAATCTGTCACTGCTTCCACTTTTGTGCAGACAACACTTAAATGTGTAGCTTCCGCTTTACAGTGGGTGCCAAATAGGCACCTGTCTCTAACAGGTTCGCTGTATGTAACAGGGTTGGATAACATCCATCCGTTAGAACAGACACTGAAAGGGGCAAGCTCACAATGGCTCCCTGGAGAGTTGCTGTTGTCTAGATAACGTACTGCAAGCCATAAATCTGCCTCCTGAACCACCCTCCCCCTTTTTTTGGCATAGTAAGTGTGTATTTTGAGCATAATAGCGTGAAAGTGGACGAGAGCACAGCTTCCTCCATGTCCTTTTATCAGCCAGGGCAAACATATAAACAGGCCTGTGATTTTGAATATGCAATGAGCTGAAAGCTTAATCGAATGTTCCTTCCATTAAGATAATCAAAGACTTTATTTTTTTTTTCCATAAGGTTGCAGGTGATCCTAAGGGTTGCTGGAGAAGCCTTGTCTGTACCGAAACCTGCTGAAACTGATCCTGATTCTAGAGGGCAAGATGTTAGGGAACTTTCTAGGAGGGTGCTTTTGGAGATTTGGGAGTTCTTATTGCTAACAGTATCTCATTTCTTCCAATTTAAAATAGGAGTAGGATGGCCATTACAGTATGTAATCAGGATTTTTATTGCTTTGTTTTTCACTGAAAGCAAAAAGTACAAGTATAGCAGAACCTTGCCCTATGAATACTGAGTGTCGTTTTGTAATCAGAACAGTGGTCATAGGTTTTAAAACACGTTAGTTGTGCTCACAGCCCTTTTGTATACATCATTGCTGGTTAGTCGACTCATTAAGGTGTGACTCTAAGAGACTGGTAATATATTTAAGGAATCTTGATATAATGTAAAAATGTATTATTTGGGGAGGTTGATAAATGGGAAGCATTTCACTGTTAACTTTTCAAGGGTATAACCTTAACTGTGTGGGTTCTTTGAATGCTGGCTTTCACTCTTTCTCATCTCTCTCTTTCTCTTTTCTTTCTCCCTTCTGATTTTAGAACACACATAAAATAAAATCCATAAAACAGCCCCTAGTGTACTGGAGCCCTATTCCAATATCTTTCTTAGAGACCCTGCCATGGGACTATTTCTGGGTGAGATGTTGTTCTAATAAGGTCTTTTCGGTATTTATAGATAGACTCCTGGGTGGAGCTAGTAATATTGAAATTTACACTTTAGCAAGTTATGTTAGAAAGGCCCCAGTGAGATGCTGTGAACCTTCTAGCTAAAAAAAAAAAAAAAAGTCAGGTCCTAAAACAGTTATAATTTTCGTAATACATTCTTTGTTATTCTTTATGACTACAAAAGTCATCTTGGATTCTCAAGCACAAATCCAGTTGGAGACGTCCATTGGCCTTAATAACATTTTAAAGTCTCACATCTCAGTTGTTCTCGGCCTCAGTCTTATAATGCCTATAGGAATTTAAACTCTGGCGCATACAGTTTGGTTTCTGGCTGATACCCCAAAACTAAAAAAAATAATTTTGTAGTTGCCAATTCCCAAGCTTAAAATCCCTATTCGTAAATTATGCTCCTTTTTCTAACCTCTATCATAGCTTTGAAAAGAAAGGCCAAAAGAGATAGTTTCAGATGTGAGGACTGCAAGAGTATCACGTCATGGCTACGTTTTTTGAGAACACAGCATGTGGTGACCATTTGTATGTGAAGCATTTTCACATGGTGCTCGCTGAAATTTAACCCAAAGTGTCTCTATCGCTAATCTCCCCTTACCAGTCGCTTCTTTGTGCTTCTCTGCATAGCCATCAAGAAACTGGGTGAGAATGATTTCACTATAAATAAAATGTAGGCTTCCTTCAGTTTAGTTCAGCCACTCAGTTGTGTCCTCTTTGCAACCTCACGGACTGCAGCACGCCAGGCCTCCCTGTTCATCAACAACTCCCAGAGTTTTCTCAAACCCATGTCCATTGAGTCAGTGATGCCATCCAACCATCTCATCCTCTGTTGTCTCCTTCACCTACCTTCAATCTTTCCCAACATCAGGATCTTTTTAAATGAGTCAACTCTTCGCATGAGGTGGCCAAATTATTGGAGTCTCAACTTCAGCATAGTCCTTCCAATGAACACCCAGGACTGATCTCCTTTAGGATGGACTGGTTGGATCTCCTTGCAGTCCAACAGACTCTCAAGAGTCTTCTCAAACACCACAGTTCAAAAGCATCAATTCTTCAGTGCTCAGCTTTCTGTATAATCCAACTCTCACATCCATACATGACTACTGGAAAAACTATGGCCTTGACTAGATGGACCTTTGTTGGCAAAGTAATGTTTCTACTTTTTAATATGCTATCTAGGTTTGTCATAACTTTCCTCCCAAGGAGTAAGTGTCTTTTGATTTCATGGTTGCAATCACCATCTGCAATGATTTTGGAGCCCCAAAAATAAAGTCTGCCAATGTTTTCACTGTTTCCCCATCTATTTACCATGAAGTGATGGGTCAGATGCCATGTTCTTTGTTTTCTGAATGTTCATGCTCCTCTTTCACTTTCATCATAAGGCTTTTTAGTTCTTCTTCACTTTCTGCCATAAGGGTGGTGTCATCTGCATATCTGAGGTTATTGATATTTCTCCTGGCAATCTTGATTCCAGCTTGTGCTTCATCCAGCCCACTGTTTCTCATGATGTACTCTGCATATAAGTTAAATAAGCAGGGTGACAATGTACAGCTTTGACGTACTCCTTTTCCTATTTGGAACCAGTCTGTTGTTCCATGCCCAGTTCTAACTGTTGCTTCCTGACCTGCATACAGATTTATCAAGAGGCAGGTCAGGTGGTCTGGTATTCCCATCTCTTTCAGAATTTTCCACAGTTTGTTGTGATCCACACCATCAAAGGCTTTGGCATAGTCAATAAAGCAAGAAATAGATATTTTTCTGGAACTCTCTTGCTTTTTTGATGATCCAGCAGATGTTGGCAATTTGATCTCTGGTTCCTCTGCTTTTTCTAAAACCAGCTTGAATTTCTGGAAATTCATGGTTCACGTATTGCTGAAGCCTGGCTTAGAGAATTTTGAGCATTACTTTACTAGTGTGTGAGATGAGTGCGTGCAATTGTGTGGTAGTTTGAGCATTTTTTGGCATTGCCTTTCTTTGGGATTGGAATGAAAACTGATCTTTTCCAGTCCTGTGGCCACTGCTGAGTTTTCCAAATTTGCTGGCATATTGAATGCAATACTTTCACAGCATCATCTTTATGATTTGAAGGAACTCAACTGGAATTCCATCACCTCTACTAGCTTTGTTCGTAGTGATGCTTCCTAAGACCCACTTGACTTCACATTCCAGGATGTCTGGCTCTAGGTGAGTGATCACCCCGTCGTGGTTATCCAGGTTATGAAGATCTTTTTTGTGTTGATTTTTTTGTGTATTCTTGCCGTCTCTTCTTAATATCTTCTGCTTCTGTTAGGTCCATACCATTTCTGTCCTTTATTGAGCCCATCTTTGCAGGAAATGTTCCCTTGGTATCTCTGATTTTCTTGAAGAGATCTCTACTCTTTCCCATTCTATTCCTTTCCTCTATTTATTTGCACTAATCACTGAGGAAGGCTTTCTTTTCTCTCCTTGCTGTTCTTTGAAACTCTGCATTCAAATGAGTGTATCTTTCCTTTTCTCCTTTGTTTTTGCTTTTCTTCTTTTCACAGATGTTTGTAAGGCCTCCTCAGACAGCCATTTTCCTTTTTGCATTTCTTTTTCTTGGGGATGATCTTGATCCCTGTCCCCTATACAATGTCATGAACCTCTGTCCATAGTTCTTCAGGCACTCTGTCTATCAGATCTAATCCCCGGAATCTATTTCTCACTTCCACTGTATAATCCTAAAGGATTTTATTTAGGTCATACATNTTTTCCTTTTTGCATTTCTTTTTCTTGGGGATGATCTTGATCCCTGTCCCCTATACAATGTCATGAACCTCTGTCCATAGTTCTTCAGGCACTCTGTCTATCAGATCTAATCCCCGGAATCTATTTCTCACTTCCACTGTATAATCCTAAAGGATTTTATTTAGGTCATACATGAATGGTCTAGTGGTTTTCCCTACTTTCTTCAATTTAAGTCTGAATTTGACAATAAGGAGTTCATGATCTGAACCACAGTTAGCTCCTGGTCTTGTTTTTGCTGTCTGTATAGAGCTTCATCTCTGGCTGCACAGAATATAGTCAATCTTATTTTGGTGATATCCAATTGTAGAGTCTTCTCTTGTGTTGTTGGAAGAGGGTGTTTGCTATGACCAGTGTGTTCTCTTGCCAGAACTCTATTATGCCAG
This sequence comes from Neotragus moschatus, assembly GCA_006410615.1. Taxonomy (NCBI): domain Eukaryota; kingdom Metazoa; phylum Chordata; class Mammalia; order Artiodactyla; family Bovidae; genus Neotragus; species Neotragus moschatus. The sequence goes on from SJYA01000391.1 coordinate 1,210,080, forward strand.
AACTCTATTAGCCTTTGCCCTGCTTCATTCTGTACCCCAAGACCAAATTTGCCTGTTACTCCAGATGTTTCTTGACATCTTACTTTTGTATTCTAGTCCCCTATAATGAAAAGGACATCTTTTTTGGGTGTTAGTTCTAGAAGGTCTTGTAGGTCTTCATAGAACTGTTCAACGTAAGGTTCTTCAGCATTACTGGTTGGGGCATAGACTTGGATTGCCATGATATTGAATGGTTTGCCTTGGAAACCAAGAGCTATCATTCTGTCGTTTTTGAGATTGCATCCAAGTACTGCATTTCAGACTCTTTTGTTGACTATGATGGCTACTCCATTTCTTCTAAGGGATTCTTGCCCACAGTAGTAGATATAATGATCATCTGAGTTAAATTCACCCATTCCAGTCCATTCTAGTTCGCTGATTCTTAATATGTTGGTGTTCACTCTTACCATCTCCTGTTTGACCACTTCCAATTTGCCTTGATTCATGGACCTAACATTCCAGGTTCCTATGCAATATTGCTCTTACAGCATCGGACCTTGCTTCTATCACCAGTCACATCCACAGCTGGGGGTTGTTTTTGCATTGGCTCTGTCCCTTCATTCTTTCTTGAGTTATTTCTTCACTGATCTCCAGTAGCATATTGGGCACCTACCAGTCTGGGTAGTTCATCTTTCAGTGTCCTATCTTTTTGCCTTTTTATATTGTTCATTAGAGAAGGCAATGGTGACCCACTCCAGTACTCTTGCCTGAAAAATCCCATGGACGGAGGAGCCTGGTAGGCTGAGGTCCATGGGGTTATGAAGAGTCAGACATGACTGAGTGACTTCACTTTCACTTTTCACTTTGATGCATTAGAGAAGGAAATGGCAACCCACTCCAGTGTTCTTGCCTAGAGAATCCCAGGGATGGGGGAGCCTGGTGGGCTGCCATCTATGGGGTTGCACAGAGTCGGACACGAGTGAAGCAACTTAGCAGCAGCAGGAGCATACTGTTCATGGGGTTCTCAAGGCAAGAATACTGGAATGGTTTGCCATTCCCTTCTCCAGTGGACCACATTTTGTCAGAACTCTCCACCATGACCCATCTATCTCAGGTGGCCCTACACATCATGGCTCCTAGTTTCATTGAGTTAGACAAGGCTATGGTCCATGTGATTAGATTGGTTAGTTGTCTGTGATTGTGGTTTCAGTCTGTCTGTCCTCTGATGCCCTCTATCAGTGCCTACCGTCTTGCTGGGGTTTCTGTGACCTTGGACGTGGGGTATCTCCTCTCGGTCACTCACCTTAGGTAGTACTAAACCCCAATTCCTCAGCATGCTGTGGTTTATGGATCTTGTTCCCTGAGTTTTGATTCTCTGCGTTCAGAACCTTCCCAGACTTCCATACCATGATCCATATAATGAAGCCAGACTGAAAATAAGATGGAGAGGCTCAGGTCTTCCCCTGATTGGTCTCCCTTCTGCTTTTCTCTGTCTCTCTGTCTTTCCACTTGTAACTGCAATCGACTCTAGAAGAATGGTCCATGGCCATCGCTTCTCAGTATTTAGTTGTTCTTTCAACCAAGCAACATTTGGAGCTAGATTTGCAACCAGAATCGTCTTGGAATGTTTCCTCTGCCTGTCTCAGGCTGTCACTGATCATCTATAGCCTATAATTTCATGCTCCACTTTATTCTTTGTCAGATATTTTTCATTTCTGTTTCTTTCTCTTTTCTGCCTATGTGTTTCAAAATGCAATAACAGAAAGAAAGATGAGTTATTAAAAAAGTAGTTTCAAAGATAAAAATAACAATGACTGCTGAAAATGCTTGCCATTTATGGAGTTTATATCATCAATTTAGGGCCACCATGACTTTTTCTTTTTTGAACAGCTCATGTGGTCTTTTAAAGTAACTATTAGGAAAAATAGGTATCTTGTTCCAACTGTTATGTGTGATAGGGAATTGGGTGATGGCTCAGGAGACGACTAATGGGACTCTGGACCTTTCTGTCTTTAGGTCACCTTCCTCTATCTGGACTATATCATAAGTGGTCCAAGGCCTGATCATCTGGCAGCCATTGAGTGGCTGTGGTAATGGAATTGGTCTCGGTCCAGGTCTTAGTCGACAGGTGTTCACATCATAAGTGACACTAATTGACTTCCTATCTTTCGACTGGGAAGACAGTGGACCATCACTGAGACAGTGATGGGGAAGGAGTTATTCATGATATAGTCAAGCTCCATTGAAAGCCAAGGACTTGAGTTCCTTGAGCTGGCACCAACCTGGCACCTTACAAATATTATACTTGTCTCTTTCGAGTTTCATTAACCTCCAAAAAAAAAAAAATAGGACTCTAATTTGCAGATTTGCATTAAATCAGAAAGGTGAGGAGAAGGTAATAGCACCCCGCTCCAGTACTCTTGCCTTGAGAATCCTATGGACGAAGGAGCCTTAGGAAGTGACTTAGCAGCAGCAGTAGCAGCAGAATGGTGAACACTGCTTTTTTGAGGTTACATGAGCCTCATGTGTTGATGCTTTTTCTCTTTATTTTGTATTATAGTAATTAGATGCCTTCTATTAAAATTATATGTAAGAACAAAAAAAAAGAGAGAGAGAGAGAGAGAAATTGGATTCTTATCTTCTATGGTAAAGCAGTTAGGCTCTCTGCTTTTATTTTGCTATTTTTTCTCTGTTTTGTAGTTGATTACCAGCTTATTTATTCATAACAAATGATATGGATGATGCCCTTTGATGGAGAATTTAATAAGGCTATCTTCAGTGCCCTTGTGAAATGGAAACCAGTGTGAAAAAGTAACTTGAGGCTTTTATTAACATAAATTTCAAAGCACAAAATTCAAGGGGCTTCATCGAATCCATACCCTTTTCTGTTGTTCCAGGTGTCTGTGTCATAATTTATTCACTCTCACTGGGGCCATGACCTAGGGAGATTATTAGTATCATTAGTATTGTAGGTGTGAAGTCACATCATTTCTGTCTGACTCTTTGCAACCCTGTGGACCGTAGCTCTCAAATCTCCTCTGTCTATTGAATTCTCCAGGCAAGAATCCTGGAGTGGGTTGCATTTTCCTCTCCAGGAGATCTTTCCGACCCAGGGATCCAACCCACATCTCTTCTTTACCACTAGCGCCACCTGGGAAACCCATCATTAGTATTATTAATGCTAGGTTTCCTAGGTTTGTCTAAGGGCATTTTGTTGTTGTTTTTAACTACACAGATGATTTGAATGTCCCTGTAGTGAGTGGCAAAGCCACCCTCCTGAATTAGTTATCACACTTAAAAAGTCAAGATGACAACAGCCACAGTGGATCTATTTATTGAAGCAGACAGACTCTCAGCAGAATGATCAATGTCTTACCTCCTTCTGAAAGGCTTTTCAGGCATACGTGGGAAATCGTCAAGCATCTATCTGAGACAAAGTAATGAACAAGGCTTGTTATTGGTCAGTGTCTGGAGTAGGCTTTTAAGCATTTCTGCCTGTAAATGTAGAAACCTGAGTGTGAAAGTAAAAGGCAAGAGCAAAGATTTACTGGGTGCATCTATCATCCTGGCTTTTAGAGTCCTTGTGATTAATACATCTTTAATTGGGGACGGATCTAGATGCCTTGGATGTCAGAAAGCTTAATGTTACAGCATTGTCTCATTGGTTCCTAACACAGCAGGACGATTAGCAGCTGTCTGAGTAACAAAAGAACCTGAAGCCCACAGCACAGCTTTTATTTTCCAGATTTGGGATGCCTGAAGCTCTCCAGTGGGGTTGACAGCTAAAGGAACAGAAGCCTTGGTTCACAGCAGCTATCTTTTCCACTCTCTCTGTTATACTTCTGCTCAATAGGAGAACACTTTTCCTTGACACCATCCTTCGGATTCCAGATTAATTTTGGAGGGCATTGTCAGTCATAGAGGGGAATATATTGCCTAGGGCTCTTTGTTTTATCTAAGCAAGAAATCTATAAAATAATTTCAACTAAGAGTTTATAACAAGACACTTCCAGCATGCTGAGACACAATGAGAAGGTTCTTCTTCCTAGAGGTGTTGAGAGAGAGGTGTTAATTTTTTCTTTTGCTTCTAGCTTTACACCGTTCTCTTATCTTAAAATGGTGTCTTGCTCAGGCAAATTCTTATACATCGCCTTCCAGTGGAAAGACTTGTTTTCCTGTTTGCCGCAAACTGGCATTCTAACTTAACAGGAAATATACACTGAATCCTGCTATGTTTCTGTTGGCAAGTGTTGGACTATCCTTGACAGAACCTGCCAACAAATTTCTTAGTAAGCAAACAGAAAGTAAAACAAGCAGCTCTCATACCAAACAGAAGACACACGTGCTACATAAGAGACACTTGGATTCCCCCGAAGTCATCTTGAGTTAATTCTGGGGATGTGGCTTTGGTTTCATATTGAGACATCCCTCACTTGTAATTCTATAGCTCATCATATGACTCTCCATGTAGGAATGCTAATTCAAGATAGTTATTTTAAAAAGGAAAATAGGCCTTTAAAGAACACATTTACTTCACTGTGAAAATGTTAGTTTCTCAGTCATGTCCGAGTCTTTGTGACCCCATGGATGGTAGCCTGCCAGGCTCCTCAGGCCATGGAATTCTCTTGGCAAGAATACTGGAGTGAGTAAGTCAATACCTTCTCCAGGAGATCTTCCTGACCCAGGGATCGAATCTGGGTCGTCTGCATTGAAGGCATATATATATATTTTTTTAAACCATTTACCAGCCACCAGGGAAGTCCCTTTACATTCAAGGACAGTTGTTGTATGGCTCAGGTATTCGACATAGTGGTTAAAAAGTTATAAAAGCCCTAATTTGCAAAAACTTGAATCTTTTATGGAACTTTTCGTTTTTTCTTTTTTAACCCCAAAATGTTAACTAAAAATTGTGAATGGATCTGTTATTAATTTTAATATTCCAACTTTTATACTCTTAGCTAGCACTTGTATTTTTTAACCTTTTTATTGTGAAATATATATGCATATAGAAAAATAGACAAGACAAATGTATCATCAATAAATTATCACAAAGCAAATATCTATGTGGCCAGTAAGCAGGTCAAAGAATAGAACACCACCAACCTTCTTGAAATCTGCTTCCCTTTTGCTTCTACTTCTTCCCTAACTTCAAATACTATTATTTCATTTTGTAATTAAAATTTCAGTTTCAGCTGCTTCTCTTCTTAGCTCTGTAGGTAGTTCTAATATGAGGGGATTAATCACCCAAAGCTTTATACTTTGTCTATTAACAATGTCATATATCTAATTTACCTCTGAATTCCTAGCATCCAACAGTGTACATAGATGACCCTGAACCTAACATATACCAGACCTAAGATTTGCCCTGTTACTAATGCAGCAGATGCTGTGGAAGAAGATGGCATTTAGCCATCAAATCCCTAATTTCTTATCAGTGAAAGGAGGGGAGAGACTAAAACTAGAGGATTTTATAGATCAGTGGGTGAAACTGTGGCTCCTAGAACCTGACTTTTGAATTCACCACATAAGCTATAACTTGTAACAAGTTGTGCAAACTCTTTTTACCTTATTTTTCTAATCTGTAAAATGGGAAAAATAGTAGTACTTGCCTCAAAGGGTATTTGTGAGATTATATGAATTAATCCATTCAAGAGATTTAAAACAATGCTTGGCACATAGCATTAAATAGTTGCACCATAAATGCTATTTCTGTGTGTATGTTTTTATAGACATGTGATAGGGAGAGGAGATTACAATACTTTTGAATCAGGCAGGCTTGGGTTTAAAAATCTCACTTTATAGCTTTGGTTGCATCATTTCATTACTTTGTGCTCCAGGAGTTTCCAAATAGAACATCAAAGGCACTGATGATAACTATGAATTTCAGAGAGTTGCAAGGATTAGACGATGTTGAGTATATCAAAGTGCCTTGCTGCTGCTGCTGCTAAGTTGCTTCAGTCGTGTACGACTCTGTGCAACCCCATAGACAGCAGCTCACCAGGCTCCCCCATCCCTGGGATTTTCCAGGCAAGAATACTGGAGTGGGTTGCCATTTACTTTTCCAATGCATGAAGGTGAAAAATGAAAAGTCGCTCAGTCATGTCTGATTCTTAGCGACTCCATGGACTGCAGCCTACCAGGCTCCTCCATCCCTGGGATTTTCCAGGCAAGAATACTGGAGTGGGGTACCACTGCCTTCTCTGAAAGTGCCTGGCAGAGGAGGCCAAAAGCATCTTTTTGCTCATGTGCCCATTCTTCTCTGTTTAATTGTGATTCACATGGCCAAAATCTTTACTTGTGTGAGCTGTCAACTATGCAATGAAGACTAAACTTTTTTTCTAGAAGGAAAACTAAACCAAGCCATTTTGAGAACTCTGCTGTCTTTTCCCATTTCATATTAAAGCAAGCTCAGGTGAATCATTTAGCCTAGCATGTCGTGATTCTACAAAATTCAGTCTGTTCAGAGACTGGGGGCTGTGCTTATGTCTTGCATTCCTGCAAAGCTGCAGTCTTTCCCTGGCATTGCTGATGCCATGGCAGCACTCAGCCAGTGTCTCACAAATGAGTGACTCTGCTAGTGCCCAGGAGCTGGAGTTTCCAAGAGGGAGGCCATTCAGGCAGCTTTCAACTGCAGCTCCATCTTCTATCAGCCATGATACTCCTATACTTTATTTTAAGTAGTTATTATATAATGTTATTATAGCTCTTCCTCGACTTACAGTGGGGTTTCTCCCCAGTTAACCCATTGTAAGCTGAAAATACATTGAATACACCTAACATACCAAACATCATAGTTCAGCCGTGCTGATCTTAAATGTTCTCAGAACACTTATATTGGGCAAAATCATCGAACACAAGGCCTGTTTTATAATAAAGTGTTGATTGACTCATGTAACTATATTGAATACTGAAAGTGAAAAACAGAACTGTTCTTTGAGTTCATCTACCAGCCCAGGGAAAGAACAAAATCCAGAATTCATAGTATGGTTTCAACACCATTTTTACAGCATCATAAAGTCAAAAAATTAGAAATCAAACCAGAACTATCATAAATCTCAGGCCGTCTGTATTTGAAAATGCCCCCTGTTTTTCCTGAATGGCTCCACTTTAACAGAATGGGCTATTGTCATCCCAGATATCAGGTAGCAGGTTAACACAGTAGAAAATTATTTCCTACTCAGGTCATTTGCAGTTGGTGGTAAAGAGGGGGACAGTCGATGGGGCACTTCTGAGATGGACTTGGGCACCAACATGGAGCTGGCAGATGGTGGGTCAGAGAGGATGGAGGGTCCCAAGGGGAGTCACCACTTCAACCCACACTCCATTGCCCAGAATTCAGACATATGAACCATCCTACACATGAAGAAGTCTCAGAAATGTAGTCCTTGTCTTAGCAGCTCCATCCCAGACACAGTTGTTTATTGGAAGGGAGCTCCCATGTTTGTGCAATTAGCCAGAGGCCAACCTGAAGACCTTCAGCTTCTCTGTGTGTGGGGGGTGGGGGGGTGTGGGGGTGGGGGTAC
>SJYA01000391.1:1218453-1258150 GCA_006410615.1 Neotragus moschatus
TTCAGCTTCTCTGTGTGTGGGGGGTGGGGGGTGGGGGGGGTGGGCGTACATGCACACGACTGTCACTCAGTCATGTCCAACTCTCTCCGACTCTTTGGACTGTAGTCCACCAGGCTCTTCTGTCCGTGGGATTTCCCAGGCAAGAGTGCTAGAGTGGGTTGCCATGCCCCCCTCCAGGGGATCTTCCCAACCCAGGGATCGAACCCTTGCCTCTTTTGTCACCTGCGTTAGCAGGCAGGTTCTTTACCACTAGCACCACCTGAAAAGTTCCAACCTCTGTGTGCAAACACTTAATGTGGAGCTAAGAACTGTATCACATTCCATTATTTAAAGTTTGGGTAATAGCTCTCTATAAAAAATTTGTCTGAGACAATCTGCTACTCATTTCTCTACAGAAATAAGTAGAGTCTGAGTTAAACACTTTGTAAAGTCTTGCTCTTAAATCACTTAGTTAAAGTGCCATTAATGTTCCCCAAATCAGATCCTGCCCATCCCTGGAAGTACAAGTCTGTTATATCCTTAGGTGAATGTTACTGTACTCTGCTTTATTTTATTTGTTTAAGTTCTCTGTGTACTGACCTTGGAAATCATGTTATGTGAAAAAAGGGCATCCCTCATACATTTTAAGTACAAGCTTAATTAATATTAATATTTCCATATTTAAATATAAATGAACTTCATTTAATTCAGTCTTCTGAAGACTTTAATTGAGAATTTGGCACCATGTGTCTTGTTGAATAGGAAAATAATTCTGTATCGATTTTGGCATAATCAAGTTTTTCCATACCTTTTGTCTGTTTGTTTGTTTTTCAATTCTTGACTATGAGAAAATGTGCTTAGGTGGTTATTAATGATACAGCAGCTATAAGCTATGGGGTCCAGATCGCTTCTTACAACATCATTGATGTTCAAGGGAGTGTGGATAGGGATTCAGTCATTAATGATTTTTACCTAAGGATTAGGAGAGGGCTAACTAACCCAGCTGATTGATTAAATGTAGCTCGAACAAGATAATGTGTCTAGGAAAGCACTCTGTGCGCTGTTGAGCGCTGTAAACTACTACAGTGTAATATAAAAAAATAAAACCTGCTCAGTGGTGTTTGGTACCATACGTAGCTATAGTGCAAAACTCAGAGGAGGAATCCTTTCCCTCCCCTAGTGAGATGTGGAAGACAGCAATTAATATTAGCACCCGAGTTCTTAGCATCTCTGTGACGGCAAAGCCCTTAATCACAAGGATATCATTAGTACTCTGAAGCATTTAATTTTGATGCTTGACAGCATTTTAAAATGCACCAACCTTTGATAAAGAGCAAATCAGAGCTGAGGCGTTAAAATGAGAAAGAAAGAGGGAACAAAAAGCACCTTAAGCTCCAAGTGATTCATTTTGAATATGCTGTTTGTATTAAGCAGAGATATGTATAAGCTGTGCGTTTGTTTTTCTTATCAGGGAAAGACCTCCTTAAGTAAACATCTCCTCTTTAAATTCAGATCCTGGGCAGGGAAACAAAACCCTGCTGAGTCTAAGACGTTATCTCCCTCCAAAACATGGGCTTTGGGAACCACTGTCATCCTTTACTTTAGGTTTCTTAAGGTCCATAAAGGGCTGTTTCCAGTCTTCTTTGTACACAGGCTGGAATCTTTTTGTTGCTTCTGTTTATTTCCTGCCTTACTCCTTCCTCCCCCGCCCTAATTAGAGCCAGTAGTGAAATGCAATGTGTCGGTTTCAGCTATTTCCCTATCCAGGGTCCCCCAAACTGTTTTTAATTCAATGCTTGCGATGCGGGGCCCTTGAAACCAGTTTTCAGCCCCAAGTGAAGGCTGACTCCCTCCTTCCTTCCTTTTCCCCATGTCTCTTTTTCTCTTCTCCATCCTATTTGGGTGTCACAAGGACCAAACTGCTGCAGTAAAATGACTTGTAGGTGTTTGATGGCAAGTCATTGAGGAAGTGAATAAAAGAAAATTGCAGCATTCACATCAGTGGGGTGCGGGAAGAACTGCTGAGCTTTGAACCAAAGAAGGTTAAATTTACCATTTTCCTAAAAGAAGCAACCTCTGTTTGACATCAAAGCACCTCCTGTAATTCTTCATTGTGAGACGCACCACTGTTAGAAAGTCGTGATGGAGCCCGGAATCTATGCTGTGTCTGTTTATCCAAAACACACACAGAGATAAAACCCACCTGTACCTCCCAGATGCGCTGTGGTCTGCTCTCAAACCAGATGTAATCACAGGTACATAGCCCAGGCGGATTCCATGCCAAAAGCATTTGCAGTTTCTCAGGGGTATGTGAAGTTTTGTTCGAGGGGGAGAGAATTTATCATGGCTTCCTAGTGGAAAGCTCAGACCATTCAAACTCAAGCTTCAGTGAAAGTTTCCTTTGATCCTCTTGGGTTGTTGCTCCAGCTTTAAAAAGTGATGTTTTCCTACCATTTCACTTGTTTCCGGTGGGTGTGTAGAAAGACAGTCTCTTTCACACACGTAATCTTGCTGCCTTCCACCCTAACTGCAGAGGGCTCCCTACTCTGTTCCCCTGACTTCAACAAAGATGTTCTTTCCCTGCGGTTTCAAGGACAGATACAGTACTAAGGGCAGCCCCTGGCGGGGACTTTGCTTACACTAGTGTGCCTTAGAAAAGGCCGTGATGCTGAAAAAGATTGAAGGCAAAGGGGGAAGGGGACAGCAGAATTTGAGATGGTTAGGCAGCAGCACCAACTCAACGGTCATGAGTTTGAGCAAACTCTGGGAGATAGTGAAGGACAGAGGAGCCTGGCATGCTGCAGTCCTTGGGGTTGTAAGCAGTCAGACAGGACTTAGCGACTGAACTACAAACACTGCCTCTTTGGAGATAACCCTGGTCTTGTCAAACTAGAGGGCTTTGGGGGCTCTTTCTGGATTTAGGTATCTAACTTGAAGGGAATTTAACACTACTCACCTTTGTAGATGAGAAGTCTGGAAAACTATTTACACATGCCCTCCAGATACAGAGGAGAAATAGCGAACAGATTGTTAACATCCTCATCCAGGGAAAGAGCAGTTTCTCAAAATGCTATCTGTAACAGGTGTAGCGCAAACTAGTTTTCATGTTAACTTACTTTTGAATGACATTTTACAGCCTGTATGTTCAAAAAAAGTTCAGCAGCGTTGTAAACCCCTTAGGAAACAGAGGCTCCATTTAAAATTAGAATTGTCATTTGCCTCACTCATAATTGTCAATATCTTTGTTAACCTAAATAGCAAAACTGAACCCACAAAAGGTCATCTGAAACAGGTGCAGATATTAAGTTGTTTTAAGGATGACTTACTTTGGATACATTATATCTAGAAAATATTTTGCTGGCTACAAAGAGGTGGGTTTTTTTTAAGATGTGTTTCAGCGTTTTATTCACTTTTATTCCTTTGACAAATTTATTGAGCACCACTGTATGCCAGATAAGATCTTGAATAGTGGGCATATAAAGATAAGCTCTGTGCGCACAGGGCATACTTTCTAAAAACTGACATGCCTGCATCTGGGAAGAAGGGGTTTTACAAATGGGTGAACAGAGGTGAGGAAATTTAAGTAACTTGTCCAAGGTGGCAGCTAGTAAATTTCAAACCTGGAATTTTATCCAAAATTCTTTTTCAATTCATTGATATCCCCCCCACCCCCCGACCAAATTAGTAAAATGAAGACTTCATCTGGATCAGAAGACTTTTTCTTCTTCACCTCCTTTCACACATCCTTAGATGAGCCCCTGCAGAGCCAAGGTGCTGCTGATTTCCTGAATTTTCTAGTCATATGTACAGCTCTGTTGCCCAACAAATCAATCTTGACCACAATTCCTGAGCCTAAATCGAAATCCTCTGTGGTTCTCTGTAATCCACAGTGCAGCCCTCCACATTCTGACTTCTTATCCCACTTACTGCCTAGCCAAGTGTTTAAAGTTTTTAAACATAAATGCCAATTTAGGTCTACTTTAAATTAAGTTCCACAAGCAAAGACGTACAGGACTTGTGTAGAATGGCTGCACGAGGACTGAATGGTTGTATCAGCATGATTCGTAAGTAAAAGAAGGAGGAGTGGATGCCATGTTTTGGATTCAAAACTACTGAAATCCCCTTGAGAGTGCTAGGAAAAGGTGGTCTCAGACACTTTCATCTCAAGACAGGAAAATGGACATTGAAAATTCTGCTTCAAAAATTTACAAATTAAGGGCTTCATTAAATTAGATCACAAGTCTTTCTTTAGAAAGTACTCTTTAAGAGTTCTTGCCTTTGTGATTTTTGCCTCCATCTGTCATCATTCTGTAACTATACCACTGTCAACTAGCATGACCAGCTCTTCTGGTTGTGTACTATGTCAAAATATTAGCCGCTAAAGGAAGCCTGCTTATGTCCAGGGGCACAAGAGTTTCCTTAAAGCAAACATCTCTTTTATGAAGGAAGTCTGTGGGTAGAGAGGAATGCCTTTCGGCCTAAGATGTGCCTTTTCCTTTTCATGAGCCTACTTACATCAATCCTCAGCGTCTTCCCAGCTTCTCACTCTTCTGCAGGTGTATGGTGTGTCTGAGGACATAGTATGATGAGGAAGTCCCCACCTCTTGGTTCTCCCCATTGCCATGAGGAAACTTGGATAAGAATGTTAGCAGGAGCTGTTTCTTCAGTTCCGGAAAACGGACTCTCTAGGTTGACAATAAAGAGTGCCTTCTGTGTGAGTATGTGGGCATGTTCATTTGCTCAGTTGTGTCCAACTCTTTGTGACGGTAGTTCACCAGGGTCCTCTGTCCATGGGATTTCCCAGGCAACAATACTGCGAGTCAATTGCCATTTCCTCCTCCAGGGGATCTTCCTGACTCAGGGATCGAACCTGCGTCTCCTGCATTGCAGGCATACTCTTTATAGCTGAGCCACTGGGGAAGCCTGTCTTCTCTAAGACTATTAAGAAATTCTCCATCTTTTTTTTTTTTTTTTTTTTAGTTAAGAAGCTAACGGATAAGATAGTACTTAATTGGATACCAAAGATTGTACTTAATTTAGCTTTGTTTGCCCTTTTCCATCTTGGCCTTGTTTCATTGGTGCTCCTGAAGTTTGTGCTTGGTGGATGAGTCAGTCTGGAGGAAGAGCCAAGTCTGCCTGCCTTCCTTAGGTTTGGGAATGTGAATTGGCCACTGGGAGGCAAGCAGGACCTTTTTTCTGCATGGTCTTTTTATGTTGACCAAAATTCACAGTGTGATTGGAAGCCTTCCTTTGAACTAAGGCGCTGATTTGTCAAAGCTACTATTAAACCAGGTATTTGGGATGAGCGTTCAAGCTATTATTTTATTAGTTTATTATCTCCTATTCTAATTCTGTCAGCTAAGGGAAGAACCCTGAGGTTTTAGGACTCAGAATCTGAAACGCTTCTAAACTGAGTAGAGTTTGGCTGTGTTTACCAGCTTGTAGACACTGACCAATGGTGGCATCAGAGATGATTTTTGGGGAAAACCTAGATGGAATGTTATGTAGTTCTGAGTTTCCCTGTGTGAAAATTTTCAGTTCTCTCTCAGTTCTTCTGATTCCCCAAGGTCAAAATCCCAAATTGGTGTCAGGATTACCCTTAATACTTCTCTAATACTGGCTAATCTCTTTTTCTTTGGCAAAGCATAGAGATGCAAGAGCATTTAGGTTGGTTTTTTTTTTTTAATATTGTGTTAATTACAGTATTATTGGATATTGTTATGGATGCATTATTTATATTTCTGTGGTTACCTGCCATTAATTGCAAGTGATAACTGTGGTGAGAAGTTGTCTTTTGAGAGATAAAGTGTATCATTTTAAGAAAAATGTTGCTTAAATCATAGTCCAAGTTGCAGAGGGAGGGATGTGGCAGCAATTACATGCGTGGCATGAGAAGCCTGGTGCTTGGGAGCCACTGGGGAAGGGAAATGATTGAGAAATGCCATTGCCGAATGCCTCCTCCAGGGAAATGAGCCGCAGGCAGGCACACAAGGCATGGTGATGGCTTCCAGATGTCGTGTTGGAGGCTGTATTGGAAGCAGGCTAGGATAGGCGAGGAAAGAACCCTTATGTGGCTTGTAACATGGAGGACATCCAAGTTGCCTCTTCTCTCCAAAGTGGCAGTGTGACAGAGCCCAGTTTTTCCCAAACTGATGTTCTTGCTGGAGAAGCTCTCTCCCTGGGAGAGGAATGGCTGCCCTATTTACTGTTACCATACACTTTCCTGTTTTAGGACTGATTCTCAATCTCGGTTGGTCATGGGTTGCTTTTGTCACCATGGCGTGATGAAAATGCCCTTCTGAAAAACATCTGTTCAGAAAGAATTCTGACTTTACAGCCACACAACATCATATCTTTTGTCAATTACCACGATTTCTTCTTCTTTCCTCTTTAATCTCATCTTCCTCCATTATTGCAACAGCTGAGTCAGCAGGCACTCTCTGGTTTACTTTCACGTTTGTGCCTATGAATTCTCCAAGTGGAGCTGCATTAGGAATATTTTATTAGTTAACACGATGATATTGTTAACAGCCTGCCTGAGATTTTGTGAGCGGTGAAGCTCATATTCCCTTTGAATGGGCACAGGAACACTGCTGCTCCAACTCCCGAATTGGAAATCAGGTTCATTTCCCACATACAGTAAGTAGTTCAGGGATAACCCAGCCAGAGAGAAACCATCTTAGTTAATCAGTGCACTCACTCCAAGGGCAGCCAGGCAATTCTTTCCCGAGAAATCTGTCGATTATCAGGCTCTGACCCAGAACATTTCTGAGCAGAAGTTCACATTATAACTTTATGATTTTCCTCCCTCCTGCTTTCTTTCTAACAGCCTCGCTTTTCTATTTCATTTCCCCATCCTGACTGCCGGAGTTGAAAGAGCCCCTTTTTATGGAGTGGATGCTAAAGTGCTCTGTTAGGCAATATATTTATTACCTGGAGTGAAATGGCTTTTCACAGCCAGGCAACTGTCCTAAACTCCTTGCTGCCTCTACATTTAAGAAAATCACTCCTTGCATTGCGCTAGACAATGGCTTTGTGTCAACCAGTAAAGGAGAGAGAGAGAAAGTGTGTGTGTATGTGTGTGTCTGTTGGGGCAGGGAACCTTAATACAGCTAATGAACACATTTCCGGTTTTCATTTTCTTCAGATGTTCGGTGGTTTCCATATGTCTGCTGCATGCAACTCTGTTCACTCAGTTTAGTATTCCTAACCTTGGGGTGCCTTTGATGGAGGACATGTGTGTTCACTGTATCGAAGCTTCACTTGTGTTTATGCCTGAGATCCAATCTGGAATAGCTTTGGGAATGGACTGAGGGAGAAGAAGAAATAGGGAAGAGTGTGTGTGTGTGTGTGTGTGTGTGTGTGTGCACGCATGCGCACGCAGGCAGCACACACGCACTACCATCTCCAGACACCTCTAAAAGAGATGCCAGGCTGTTAGATGGCCGCTTCCAAGAGGTATTCTGCTGAATGAGCTTTAGCAGGAAGATTCCCTTGTGTGACATGTGACTCTGGCGGGTCTGGTTGTGTCCCTTGCCACCAGCGAACCTGTCAGATATGGTCAGGTGGGTTTGCAGCCAGCTCCATTCCACTTACAGATCACTTATTTTACTTTTTCTCTTTTTTCCCCTGAATTAGGATTTGGAAGTTGTGTGTATTGGGGAAGGGCGGGAAGATGACCCAGCACAGCTCTGTGGTTCCTCGTGGTCATCTTTGGTGTTTTCATGTTGTTGTTCAGTCGCCAAGTTGTGTCTGATTCTTCGCAACCCCATGGACTGTAGGACGCCAGGCTTCCCTATCCCTTACCATCTCCCAGAGCTTGTTCAAGTTCATGTGCAGCTTGTTTTCATATATAGTCACAATTGAAGAATGAATAGAAAATATACGTTTGATTTAGGACGACCCCTAATCTCTGGTTCTGCAGACCAGCTTTGTTAGATAAGATTGCGCATTTCATGAATGTGCCCTCTTTTCCCTGGAGATGGCACCTTTGTGCCTTTGTCCGTCACTACAGAGCTTGATGACAACTGGCTGGAGATGGGACAACTCCAGTGCCGAAGCAAGGGGTTAGTCAGCATGGGCTGATAAATCTCAAAGCTGGGTTTTCTACCCAACTATGATAAAACACCCAGTGGAGGACACTGTTTTTGTCCTTCTTAGTGGAAAGATTTTCTACTCAACAAGCAAAAGCAGTTATTTCAACTCTTGTAAAATAGTTGGAAAATGCCATCCATGTCCTGAAATATTGTGGCTTTATTTGTATGGTTCTGTTCAAACTGGAAACTCTTTACTATAATTAAGTGGTACTTTTATTTATATTGGAAAGTATGTAAATTATTTGCCTTCTGGCATTCCCTGCAGTACCCTTGGAAGAGTTACACTGTCTCTTGCTTGTATAAAAAAAAAAAAATTAAAGATCAGTAAGACAACACTCCATACTTTGGAGGTGGGATGAGATGCAGTTCCTCTGAGCTTAAGAGATTTTCCAAAAACTTTTATGGCTTGCAAAAAATAAACAAGCAGTTACAGTATAGTATCGTGTTAGGTACTCAGCTGAATCTGACTCTTAGCAGTCTTGTGGATTGTAGCCTGCCGTGCTCCTCTGTCCATGGAGTTCTTCAGGCAAGAATACCGGAGTGGGTAGCTTCGAGGGAATCTTCCCGACACAGGATTTAAACCTGGGTCTCCTGCATTGCAGGCAGATTCTTTACCATCTGAGCCACCAAGGAAACAAGCAGAGAGCATTCTCTATTGCTGTTGTTTAACTCGCTCAGTCGTGTCCCACTCTTTGTGACCCCATGGACTGTAGCCCACCAGGCTCCTTTTTCAGTGGTATTTCCCAGGCAAGAATGCTGGAGTGGGTTGCTATTTCCTTCTCCAGGGGCTCTTCCTGACCCAGGGATCCAACCTACGTCTCCAGCATTGCAGGCAAATTCTTTTCTGCTGAGCCACTAGGGAAGCCCCAGCATCCGCTATACTATAGCCTTTCTGAGGAATGGCTACACAAGCTGTGACCCTGTAGGACTGTGGACTTACAAGACTTTACTTTAGAGATTGTCTTTCTAAGACGGATCATATGCCCCCCCAAATGCTGGAGAGAACCCTAAAATGGTGTGTGTTTGAACTGGGGATGAGGAAAATAGGGATCTGGAGGAAGTTAAGTCAGTATTTCACAGTTTTCTAAGATGATATTATTGACTGATGCCACCAGTTTTTTCCCACTAATGTTAAGATATCATCTTTTTTTTTTTTTTTTTTTTTTTTTTGATCCCAATAGCACCCTCATCCATTGCTTTGGTCCAGGCTAAAGAAGTTACAAGGTACAGTGTCGCTCTGGCTTGGCTGGAACCAGATCGGCCCAACGGGGTGATCTTGGAGTATGAAGTCAAGTATTATGAGAAGGTATTACTTGAATGAGCAAGGTTCTTCTCCTTTCTCCCTGCTCTCCCTCCTCCTTTTTACCCTCCTTCCCTCTTCCTCCTGTCTTCTCTTTTTCTCTATAGCTTTTGGTCAATTACAAATTCTGGAATACTAGTAAATCTCAAAGCCAAATGTATTTGGCTTTCCAGTCAAGTCCAATTGTGAATTTTATGCATTAAGTTGCTAGTCTTAAAAAATAGAAAAAAAATTATGTTCTAATATAACTGTATTTTTTTCTTACTAGTCATGAAAGTCAAGATAGCTAACAAGGTCTAATCTATAAACCTTCTATCAGGGAGAATGACTCATAAAAGTTGAAATAATGATCTGTTTAAGTAGATTACTGCTATTCAGAATCAAGGTGTGGATTTTGATGACTTTTAATAGAAAATCGGGGAAAGAAAATTACATTCTGCAGCCTCTTAAAGTTATAGAAAGACATTATTTTTACAAATAATTCACCTCTTAAAGGATAGAATTCTGAGGAGAGCTGTCTGCATTCAAGGTTGTTGAGAAAATGAACAATTGTCTTCTCTTTCTGTTTTAAAGATAATCACTTATTGGTTTCCTTAATAAAAGCAGGAAAAGGACAAGCTTTTTTTCCCCCCATTGAAACCAGATTATAACATTTTTGACATTTTCTAGATGGAAAATAGAAAACAGAAAAGGGACCTTCTTACACGTGTTATTTCTGTTAAATTGCTGGGTGTGGAGTGAGTAAAGCCACCAAGCATCATCTAATGTTCTTTTCCAAAAAAAAGATCTGGATATGGTCAATGTCAATAGCATTCATACCTGAACTTCACATGTCTTTCAACATCTAAGTCACAATAGTACTTCTAACATTGAACCGAATATAGTGTTTAGAGTTCATCAATCTCCATTTACTTTCAGCCTCTGAGTGGACTGGCTCAGCTGCTTTAATACGGTGTCTAGAGTAAGTGGATTTATTTTGCCACCTTCCTTCATCTTATCCCCTTGTAATGTAGGATCAGAATGAACGAAGCTATCGGATCGTCAGGACGGCCGCCAGGAACACAGATATCAAAGGCCTGAACCCTCTGACTTCCTACGTTTTCCATGTCCGAGCCAGGACAGCAGCTGGCTATGGAGATTTCAGCGAGCCCCTGGAAGTCACAACCAACACAGGTAATGAGTTCTGAGATTCTTTGTACCATCCAGGGCAAATCCTATTCTGTTGAAATCTAAGAGACTGTACGAAATTTTTGGTTAGGCAAACATTTTGTTTCAGAGGCTATTGCTTAAAATTAGGTAGCCAATATCTGTAACATAGAACACCTCTTGGTATTTGGAAAAGACCATTTTTCATACAATATCTGATCTGTTTTTCACATGATTGAGAAATATCTTATTTTTCTCTTGTGCTAAGCCTTTTATAAACTGTGAAAAACAGGACTGCCAAACTGACTAATTGACAGTTGCATAACTATTTTACATTAAGCTGGGGAGTTTTCTCCCTGGGAGGATTAGAGAAGGCACCAATTTTTTTTTTTTTCCCCTCTCCTGTTTATTTCTAGGAATCTGTTCAAAACAAGTCAGATCATTTTTTTATTATTATTTTTTTAAGGCCCTCTAGACAACTACATCAATCTTTCAGCATTGTGAGTTGTACCAACTGGATGATTGAATCAAAATGTTAATAGAGGGCATACCTATGAGTAAGCAGTTTACATAAGATAACTCCCCTTCATAATTAACAAACCGAAACTAAGCCTAGTAGATAAGAAGCTGCTGGGACAGAATTCTCTACACCAGTTCTAGAAAATGATTTTGTTCACAAATTGTTAAATAAAATAAGAAAAAAAAAAGAGAAAATTCAGAATTAAATCTGAAGAGGTTTGACATCCTTTGAGATTATCCTAGAAGGCTTCAAGGAGGAAGTGGCTTTTGAGATGGGCAATAATAGGCAGGTTTTTTACTAGTTGGTGTGTGTGTAGGAAGAGAGAGGATCATTCAAAAATACTTGTCCTTTTGGAAGGTTCCAAATGTCTTTCTCACTAAGAAAATGCTGTTCCCTGAATACTTTATGACGAGCAGAGTAGGCCGTGAGCCTTTCAAATGGTTTCAGAGAGTCGAAACTTGTGACAGTCAGAAGTTCTAACGCTTAGGACCTCACCCAAGGTGATGCTTGTGTAACTGTCTTTGCCAGTGCCTTCCAGGATCATTGGAGACGGGGCCAACTCCACTGTCCTGCTGGTCTCCGTCTCGGGCAGCGTGGTCCTGGTGGTTATTCTCATCGCAGCGTTTGTCATCAGCAGAAGGTAAGCACTAAAGCCACTCACTGCCCCCACCCACCCTCTTCCCAGTTTTTCTGAGGGAGCTTTTTGTCTCCTCCACACAAAGCTGAGTCTTTTAATTAGCATCATAAATACAGCATTTGCATTGCCAACTGGCTCCTCTTTGCTTTGATCTCCCTACACCCCTGCTGGAGCTGTGGGCCTTGGTGGCAGCCCTCACTGCAGAGAATCCTAGAAAGACCCAGCTAATTCCAAGGAACCAAACTGAAAGCAGCCCATTGGGAGCTTTCTAAATTCTCTAGGCTCAAAGGTGTTATATTTATACCTCTCTTAAGCCTAGACTGATGGCCAAAGGCCAAAAAAACCCAGAAAACTTGGACCTCAACTTTGAGTTCTGCCATCTGTCACCTGTGTTACTTCACCTCTCTGAGGCTTTGTTTCCTTTTTGTGAAATAGGGTAATAAAATACCTGTCTCTAAGCGCTATTGACAGGAGAGTTTTGATAGGCAAAATAGATAATCCAGCACACAAGTGCTGGTTTAACAAGATATTGGTCCATAATAACAGTAACCAAAGCAAGAAAGCAGGTGCTATGCTCCATCTTCCCTTAGGGAAAGCCAGAGACTTCTCCAGAGAGTACCCTTTGAGCGCTTTGTGAGCATGGCATTGTTCTTGGAAAAGGATCTAAAACAGCAATTATTCTATGAGAGTTTGCGGTCCAACTTGGTACTTGAAAAACAATCTAGAAAAGAGGACTAAAATGAGTTTGACAGCATATTGTTTTTAGACCCGGTTTTTCTTATCTTGTCGTCGTCTCCACCTACTTTTAACACTGCCTGGTGCCTCCAGAAGAATGGGAGGGGTTTGGGGGGCACCCCATTCCAGTACTCTTGCCTGGAAAATCCCATGGACTGAGGAGCCTGGTAGGTTGCAGTCCATGGGGTTGCGAAGAGTTGGACATGACTGAGCGACTTCACTTTCACTTTTCACTTTCATGCATTGGAGAAGGAAATGGCAACCGACTCCAGTGTTCTTGCCTGGAGAATCCCAGGGACGGCAGAGCCTGGTGGGCTGCCATCTATGGGGTCGCACAGAGTCGGACACGACTGAAGCGACTTAGTAGCAGCAGCAGCAGCAGCAGCAGCAGCAGCCCGTCTTCAGTGTGTGTCCACATTTAGGCCTTCTTTGTCTTACATGTGGGAATCTTCCCCTTCTCCAACCTTCACCCTCCCTATGCCATCAACTGTTTTATAAGGTGGGGCTTTTAAGAGGAATGTAGAATCCAGGATGTCAAAATGATCATCTTAATTATAAATCTTTCCATGTTACAGAAGAGGAAACTGATACCCAGAAAACTGTAGTCCTTGTCCAGAATCACCCTGCTGCTTTAGCAGTAGATCTGTCACTGGACCACCACAGCCATGCTTGGCCTCAGGCCACTGTCTGTTGGCACTGTCTCTTTCTGCCTCTTTGGTTGGCCAGCTCACTGATTTGAGAACACTGCCTCTGGCTCTTTCCATTAGCCTGGGCCAGCCACCATGGTTTTCTCTCACTTATGGTACATTATAATTAGGACGATGACCATACATCTTCGTTTGCCTGGGTGGTTTGAGTTGTCACACGTATTTATTAATATCATGTATCTATTCTCACTCTCTAGAATGTCCTGGAATATAGAGCTCAATCATCGTCATGCTCACATAGTATAGCAAAGCTCCTTGTTGAGTGAGGGTCCCTGCATTTGTCATTACGTCTGTTCTTTCTGATGCAAAGTCTGTTGGAGTAGAGCACTGAATTTTGTCTTGAAGAAGTTAAATCCACCACAGCCAGTCCAATTGCTGTCATACACTACACACATACAGACACACATCTAGACATGCCCACTGCCCTCTGTATAATAGTACACCTTAGACTTTGGAAACTTCACCTTGGCCTGAACAGAATCTGAATTCCCAGAGTTCTTTCCTTCCCATGCTTTTGGTTTTGTAAGTCATTCAAGATGGACCTCTTTCTTGTCCATTGCCATTTGACTCTGTGCATATACACATGCCGGGCTTATAAACACGTGGAAACTACACACCTTAATCTATATCCGTCTGACAGTAGGGCTGATAGAGCAGGATGAGGAGTATATTGAAAGTACATCAGCCTTTGCTTTTGGTGTTGTGTATTTCTGTGTTTGAAATTTTTACAGTGTATATAAAAACTTCTGTCGTTGGAAAATAAAGATATTGAATGGGTTGCCATTCCCTTCTCCAGGGAATCTTCCTGACCCAGGGATTGAATCTGGGTCTCCAGCATTGCAGGCAGATTCTTTACTGTTTGAGCCACCAGGGAAGCCCTTTTACTTTCATTACGTATTTCTATATTTGAAGTTTTTACATTGTATATAAACTACTTGTGTCGTTGGAAAATAAAGACATTTAAAAGTTTAAAAGAGGAATAAAATCATTCAATACTGCCACCTCAAAAAAATACTTAACTGAAATTCAACTCTGAGATAACACTTGCTTATAGAAAGTAGAAAGGGAACAACAGAGGATGAGATGGTTGGACGGCATCACCGAATCGATGGACATGAGTTTGAGTAAATCCCAGGAGATGGTGAAGGACAGGGAAGCCTGGCGTGCTGCAGTCCATGGGGTGGCAAAGAATTAGACATGACTGGGCAGCTGAACAATAGATCTCATCTTGAGTCTTAACCAAGATTTTGGTTGGGAGAATTCTCTAGTTGTAGTCTAGATTTCCTTTAGCATGACTTTCTTTGTTTGTTTTTTGCATATTAAGTTGCCCTAAATACAGCAGTCAGACAGGAGTAATTAGAAATAGTTTGCCTCATCATAAGTGTGTTTTTCCCCCATGTTCTTCTTTGACCAAAAAAAAAAAAAAAAGGAAAAGCAGATGAAAATGTAATGCAGGAAGACAAGTTTATTAAAATCTGTAGCTATAGAAAATAGCATCACAAGCCTGATGACTTAATTTCCTTTCTACTTTTATTGAACACTTTATTATTTAAGGCAGGATTGATCGAATTTCCAATTATGAGTCCCCACCTTAGAGAATTGAGCCTGTCAAGTTACCCAGCCATGATTCCTGTACCTTCTTCCCCATTAAAAAAAAAATAAGTCACTTTCCAAGGCTGATAAACACTGCTTGGTGATTGGTCCTCAATGGATCACTTTTTAGAAAATGAAATGTCAACCCTTTGGCCTCCTATTGATTCTTCTTTAGTGTCAGACATAAAGCTGTCAAGGAAAGGCTGCCTGGAGCCAGGTAGCTGACAGGCTTTGCAGTGGCGGGTGCACACTCAGCTGATTTTTTCCTGCGTGCAGGCTGTGTGCTCAGTCATGATGAGCATAGATGTTTGAATGGAATAAGATCAGGTAAGGAGAAAGGAGACAGGTATAGTGCAGACCAAAATCTGGTCCATGCTTTTAGTGAGAGTACAAGTGAAAGATGGTAAATGGTACGCCTAAAACCCACACTGCAGTCAGCCATATGGGAAAGGACCAGATAAAACATCCTTGCCTGGAAAAGGATGGGGCTGCTTCTTGCCTCCTAGAGCCACGGATGCAAAGCGAAAGTGTCAGTTGATCTGACACTCTGTGATCCCATAGACTGTAACTTGGCAGACTACTCTGTTCATGGAATTCTCCAGGCAAGAACATTGGCATGGGTGGCCATTCCCTTCTCCAGGGGATCTTCCCAACCCAGGGATCGAACCTGGGTCTCCTGCATTGCAGACAGATTCTTTATCGTCTGAGCCACCAGGGAAGCCCTGGATGGTTGATAGCAATTTGGATGCAAGAGATGTTACCGCTGATATGGTGACTCCCTGTACCTTTGTGTCTCCTATGATGACAGGGGAGGTTAAAGATGTAAATGAGCAGAGACCCACACAGTGACAATAATTTTAGTCCTCAGGATTAGCTCAAAGGAAAATGCTAGTTTTTGTCATTAAAAAAAAAAAAAAAAATGTCCTCAGGCTCATAGCCAGCGTCCTGCTAGTTTTTTTTTTTTTAAACTATATAACAATTGTTTTTTATTTCATTATTTGTTTTAAACTATATAACAATTGTTTTTTATTTCATTGTATTTACTTTATACTGAGAAGCCTGAGCTTTAGGCAAATCAGAGTTAATCTCTGATTTCTCCAATGAGAAGATCCACTTTTTCCTTTTGACCAACTTGGAAATGTACAATTTGGGGATTTCAGGGAAAGCATCAGACTTCAAAGTTTATAAATTTTATTTATTTAAAATGATATACGGAATACATTGAGTTAGACCTATTATATGTTTTTACCATCCACATTATGTTGAGGAAATTAACTTACATTTTTTATAAGCATCTTTGATCAGTGTCTTCCTGTGTCACTTATCATATACGTTATAATTTAAGGATTCTGTCAGCTTTTCAGAGCATGTAATTATATCTACCATCTGGGGTTGTTAGAGGTGCAGCATTTCTTATATTTATGTGATGCTGTCCCTAGAAATCTTCTCCTAGACCGCATATGTACATTCCATTGGCAACATGGCACCGTTTCTTTATACTCCTGTAGGTGTACATTTGTGGTTGCCACAGTGTAACTACTTTATTGCTTTTAAAATTGATTTTTGACTATTAACACTGACATCATGAAATGCAGTGATAAGGTCATAACCTCAGGACTAATGATCCTAGTGACTGACTGTGTTAAATTCCTCTGACAACTCCCCCCACCCTTTTCTGTTAGTGACTTCATCAGTTTACCTCCAGAAGTGTCCTGCGTAGTCTTAATTTAGGTTGCTTTAGGTTAGTGTGTCTCCCCCAAATAGTATTTGTTTGTTTGTTTAGTATGTATGAGAAACACTTTTAAGAAAGGACTAGAATGCAAGACGAGCCCTTTTCTTCTAAAGGACAGTTTGGTGATCAGACACAAGTATTGCCTGATAACCAGCCATAGGTGGCTTTTATACTGATCTTCTGATCATTGCTAGTGCTGCTGGGTTTCTAGTTATGTTAGGGTTATAAAGTACCCATCTTACCTGAATTAAAGAAAAAATAGTGAATTGACTTTTTTCTTTTTTTGGTTGCTGAGGGCCTTTGTTGCTGTGCACAGACTTTCTCTAGTTACACAGAGTGGGGGCCTCTCTTTAGTTGCGGGCTTCTCATTGCGCTGGCTTCCCTTGTTGCAGCACATGGGCTCCAGGCACAGGGCCTTCAGTGGTTGCAGGCCGTGGGCTCAGAAGTTGTGGTGCGTGGGCTTGATTGCTCCCAGGCATGTGAGATCTTCCCGGACCAGGGACGGAATCCGGGTCCCCTGCATTGGCAGGCGGATTCTTATCCTGTGTACCACCAAGGAAGTTCAGTAATGAATTCATGTTAAGAAAAAAGTGAAATGGCTGTGGCACAATTTGTAAAGGAAGGACACGGATGGCTCAGGGTACGAAATTGCTGGCATCTTGTATGTTAAGAATTTGAGGCCTGGAGAAGAGGTTAAACAATTAACTACAGAAGGTCACACAGCTAGTTAGTTGCTTGATCAGAACAAGAGTCCATCTCTCCTGACTTCCAATATTGCGTCTAGATAGATTATGTTAATATCTTCCTAACTGGAAAATAGACCTACATCAAATGCTAACGTTGACAGTTAGAGCGAACCAGAGCTTCAGGAGTCTCCTTCATGATGTTGGTACATTTGTGTTCTGTGATTTGATGTGTTTCTAATGCATGCTATTAAGAAGTCAGACTTTGCAAGTTGGTGTTGTATTCTGAAGGTTACGGTTTTCCACTTTGGAGCTGAAACTCTTTTCATAATGCTAAAACAGTTACCATTCAGTCTCTATCTATCTCTCCTGGTGTCCTAATTGGAATATTATGATCACATAAGAATGAATACACTTAAATGTTAGCCTAAATTGGCTCTGATGAAGTCATGTAAATTTCTACAATTAGGGGGCAGATGGTACTGCGGGAACATTTCTAAACAACTTGTGTGCAATCGTACGGTTCACTTCCACCCATTTCAAAATGTTGCTTGTGAAGAGCATTTAGCCTTCATTTGGTGCAGGAACAATGACAGCTTAAGGAAGGGGAAAAAGAAGGATGACTTCGATGAATCTTCATGGGTGATGCCATTAAACGCTGGAAAAGGTCCTCCTGGAGCCATGCTAGTTATTACATTGCTTTATCTTCTTTAATTTGCACTTTAGCTGAATAAATTACTTACCTTTTGCTAATTAGTTTTGGAACAGTGAACCCCATCAATCAAATCTGTCGACTTGATCAGGGAAGTTAGTATTTTCATAAAAGTGGGATGTATATTGGGCCCTGTCACACTTCCCTCCACTATTTTGTTGGTTTTATGGGATAGTCAAGGAGCTAGGAGCAACATGTTGGTTGTGGGGGCAGCACCAGGGGCTCCTGCTGTTCCTGGACATTGTCTGTTAATACCCCAATTCCAGTGGGCTTATTCACAGCTTTCAAAGTTTCACCTGCAGATAAATCCCTTTAACTTAGTTGAAAGGTTGTGTATTTCCTTCTGGAGCATTCACTCACAAACCACTCCCCTCTTTACCAATTTTTTGTTTGTTTGTTTTTTTAATCAGCTTGCCCACATCTCAATAATTAGAAAATCTTCCACAAAGGTTCCCTTCTGTCATTCAGGTGATCTGCCTCAGATGTCAATTTTGCACCCTTTTAGATGGTGTGGTTTCCTGTGGGCTGGCTGACCCAGTGATAAGCTCCAGTGGGCTTTCTTTCTCTGGACAATAACAGACACATTGTCCTACCCTGAACCAAAGGAGAAAGGGTCATCAGGTGACAAAGGGAGAGCAGGACTCAGGCTTTTTAGTTTTCAAGGTATTATTAAGTAGCTAATAGGCTACAATTAGCCTTTGAACAGTAATCCTTGTGTTTCTTTGTCAGCATTCCTTGTACTCCACTAGAGACTTTTCCAAGTAACACTCCCAAGTAAAGTTTCTTTAAAAATACACCTTCTCTTCTAATTTACTTCCTCCTTCTGTGTTTAGAAGTATGAGGAAGGGGATGGGCAGGTCGACCTTACAATGAATGATTCTTGCCGTTTTGCGTTTCCTCTGGCTTTGCACAGATTTCATGAATGTGTTGATGGAAATCAGCACTCCCAGGCTTCTTGAGACTGTTCTTTCTCCTGCTATCTATCAGTTTTTGACGAACTCACTGACAATTTAAAGTTGGGACAAAAGCTTCCTTGAACAATGCATTTTTTTTTTCTTTTTCTTTAAAGGAAAGAAATTCAGATCAGTATTCTTGATCTAAAGTGGTTTAAAAGATATACTTGTAATTTTAGATAATGCTTTTAGGAGCTCTGATAAGATACAATCTCCCAGGCTGGCAGGGCCCTATTGCACCCTTGGGACCCAGCCACGCGTTTCCCTGACATAAAATGTTTTCATAGACCCTGACCTAACATGCTTGTATTTCCTTTAAAAGGAGAGGAAAGGGGGGAGGCTTGGAGAGAACTACATCTTTCATACAGGCGTCTGATTTCAGGTTGTTTAAACCTGTTTAGCTTCTTTGATGAAGTGATGGCTTTTAAGAGCAAGTGGAATCCAATTTAGGTGGATTTACTGATATGAAATGTGCTATTACTTATAATTAACTTTTGCCAGATATCATCATGTAACTTCATCTCCACTATGAGAGGCAATGAGCTGGACATGGCAGACAAACTCCTATATTTGCTGGAGAGTCATGGTGAATGACTTGCCCCTCCGCCTCCATCGTTCTCATCTGTACAGTAGGACTGAGCATGTGTCTGTCTGCCGGACTGCTTTCATAGGATTCTTGAGAAGATGAAATAATAGATGTGAAGGTTCTTTTAAAGGTTAAATGCAAGGTGAAAATGCAAGCCGTTATTTAAGACTGAACGACTTGCCTTCGAAGTGAACTCTAGTAACTTCTAAAGGTCTGAGGTCTGTGTTTACTAAGCTGGTCCCTGCTTTGCCGTTAGGGGAGGAGATAATATGTGTAATGAGAGCACTTTGAGAAGTTAAATGCAGGGTAAAAAGGCAAGGTATTATTATTTGCAAGGGAATTATACACACGGAGAAACATCGGTAGGCTCCGAGGATCAGATTGCAGAGCTGGTATCTGCCTTGCTAACAATTTGGAGAGGAATGTGGGTGAGGCCCTGGGATATGTGACTGTGATTGGGCTTCTCTGGTCTGTGTGGCCCCCTTTCTTCCATGAGCGTCCCACCCTTCTCAGCTTGTTCAAGGTGCAGGGGTTCAGGTTATCGGATTCAGAGAGGACCACACTGCTTCGGCTCTCTGTGGCCATCAGGGAATCCTTTGTCACCGCAGAGCTTCAGTTTCCACATATGTAAGAGTCTTGACTGACCTCATCTTTAAAGAGCTAAGAAAATTACAAGATGATTATAAACTGCAATGTAAACTTGACATTTTTGGCTGAAACATAAACGCACATATTTTATTCACTAATGTGGTCTCATTTCCCAACTTTAGAGAGCTCTAACATCAACTGAGTTGATTTTCCAGCTTATTTAATATATATACCTGTAGACACAGGGCTTCCCAGGTGGCGCTAGCGGTAAAAGACCCACCTGCCAATGCAGGAGACCTAAGAGTTGCGGGTTCCATCCCTGGGTCGAGAAGATCCTTTGGAGGAGGGCATGGCAACCCATTCCAGTATTCTTGCCTGGAAAATCCCATGGATAGAGGAGCCTAACAGACTACAATCCATAGTATTACAAAGAGTTGGACAGGACTAAGAAAACTCATAATGTATCAAGATTACTGATTAAAGGTTTATATATACTCAGCGTTTCTTTTTACAACTTTTTATAACCAAGTCAGATATCACTCCTATGGGACATTGAGAGTAGAATGCCAACTGTAAGACCATACACTGTTTTTTAGAAAAAAAGAATTAGCTACAAATGGAAACTTATTTTTACTCTTGCAGTATTGTCTACAAACTCTTAAGGAATATAATCCAGTATGAAGCAAATATTTACCTCTTAAATTGTTATTAATAATTTAGGAATTTGTATGCAGCAACTGAAGCCAATAACTACAAAACTATTGTTTTAAGGATATCATATAACATGATAATGAGATAATGAGGGTGTGTGTGTGTGTGTGTGTGTGTGTGTGTGTGTGTGGAAGTGGTTATTGTGGTGAAAGCAACAGGGCTTACTGTTTCTTATCACATACTGACCATTATTGCCTTGTGCAGAATTCACCAAAGGAAACTTATTTAACTTTTTATTTTGTTTTGTAGTATAGCCGATTAACAATGGTGGGACAGCTTCAGGTGGACAGCAAAGGGACTCAGCCATATATATGTTTCATTCTCCCCCAGACTCCCCTCTTATCCAGGCTGCCACGTAATACTGAGCAGAGTTCCCTGTGCTATACAGTAGGACCTGTTAGTTAGCCGTTTTCAATGTAGCACTATTTACATGTCAATACCAAACTTAGAGAAACTAAGTGGGGAAATTATATGTGGGGAAATTAGCCAGTAAATTATAATCTCTCTTCAATACAATAAATTTCTCCTGAAGATTTAAAATTCTAATTATATTATAAAATATTTGCTTTATCAGTTTAATACTGTGGTTAAGA
This sequence comes from Neotragus moschatus, assembly GCA_006410615.1. NCBI lineage: Eukaryota > Metazoa > Chordata > Mammalia > Artiodactyla > Bovidae > Neotragus > Neotragus moschatus. The sequence goes on from SJYA01000391.1 coordinate 1,239,725, forward strand.
GTAGAGACTCTGGACTCTGCTCATATTTGAAACCAATGTTTACTATTAATATCAAGGTGACAAGTTATTCACCCTATTATTTTGCCTCCTATAAACCTCAGCTTTCTCATCTGTGAAATGTGTATTCTACCTGACTTATGGAAGCAAAGAACTTGTGGTTTACAGCTTCTGAAAATATACATATTTTTTATCTTTTAATAGACGGAGTAAATACAGTAAAGCAAAGCAAGAAGCAGATGAAGAGAAACATTTGAACCAAGGTACAGAAAATTGGGATGAAAGTAATTTCATTTTTAGAGCTTTTCTTGTGTTTTCAGTTTAGAAATGTCTAAATAATATTCGTTTGGCTATTAATATTATATTCTGTTCATGAAATTATCCAAATAATATACTTCAGCATATCTAACTAAAAAGTGATTGGTGTTTGTTTAAGGTGAGATTAAAGATGGAGATTGGGGGATTTCCTTAAATGCTTTTTCCCCTAATTTTACCTTCCACCCTGAAAAAGTTTCGGCAGCTGGCTCAGTTTTGTAGCTTGGTGGCAAGATTTAACAGGTAATAATTTTTCTGAAGTAAAAATTTTGGGGACAAATATAGTAAGGAATTGAACACACACGGCAGAATTTGTGCTATGGAAATAGAGACTGTCAACATTTCTTTAGTGGACTTTAGTTATTTTGATGTCCCAAGAGGCTCCAAAGGGTAAATTCAAAGAATTGAATGACTTGAGGAAGAAAGAAGACTCTGAAATGGACAGTGGTTAGTGACTCTTCAGGAGTACCATCCACTAGAACTTGTTGATGTGATGGTAGGTTTTTATCTGCACCATCCAATTTATTAGCCAGTGACCACACACTGTTGGATACTTGAAAATTAGCTAGTCGTGAATGAGGAAATAAATTTTAAATTTCATTTAATTTTAACTAATTTTCATTTAAATAGTACCAAGTGGTTAATAGCTACCCTGTTAGCAGGGGGCAGGGCAGGAAGAATAGTCTTGAGAAAGACTTTTTTTGCTAGAGCATACCAAGTGATGAAGGGTCATATCAAGTGATGAAGGGTCATGGAGTATCCAGTAATTTTCCCTTTGTTCATCCTGTCCCTTTGCTAAAACCACACTTTCTCATTTGTATGTAGTATATATTTTTAATAACAAAAATGATATAATCTTTTTTTTTGAGATGAGGACAAAATTGACAGTCTTGGGAAATCAAAAGGATTGGGCCAACCTGTATCCTACACCTCTCAGTGCCCCAAAGCTCCAGGAGCTCCAGAAGGGAAAGGCAAGGTGTGAATGCCAGTGGAAAGTTCCCACTAATTTCTAATGCATCTTGTCCCAGACATCTCTGGCTGCCTAAGCGCTCACATTCTGAATTCAGCTTACAAGTGACTGTGGGGTGTGGCTGAATTACCCTTCCTGGTATTCAGAGCATTCATGATTCAGCTACAGTATTTTCTTCAACAGAAGTGTCCAGGTGAAATTTAGTGTCTTTCCTTACCGCACCTTCTTTCCAAAACTGAATAAAAATGGAACTCCAATATAGAGTTTTCATTTTCAAATCCACTAGTAGATTAATTATCCCTCTTTTCCATTTAACCTAGGCTTATTTTGTTTACTGTTATCATTTGTTGGTGGATATGGGGCAAAACGTGACACCTTGTAGTACGACCATCTGAAACAGTTTCTGTGTCTTCCCTAAGGGAAGAAAGCTGGAGATGGTGGATAGGACTTGAGCAGCTGATTGGGACAATATATTTTTAAAGTCATTTTTGTTGCTTCCAATTATTTATTTATTGGCTGTGCCATGTGGCTTGCGGAAGTCTTAGTTCTCCAACCAGGGATCAAACCCTCATCCCCTGCTCTGGAAGCGTGGAGTCCTAACCACTGGACCACCAGGGAAGTCCCCAGGACAACAATATTTAGCTAACACATTCCAAATTCCCTTATGGAGACTCTCTTTCCCTCCGTGGGATAGGTGGTTTTTAAAATGTCATCCTTGAAGTGTGAAGGCATTCCAGGAACTCTGTAGAGCTACAGCCTCTTATATGGCAAACAATTCTTGTTTACCTGCTAACAAAACACAGAGCGAGACTGTAAACATTTTCCTATGCTATTTTTCTCATGCTAAGAAAACTTCCTGTGCTGAGTATTTTTAGATCCAAAGAATTTCAGTTTATTAGTGGTTCCTGAAAAGTGTTCGGGCTTCCCAGGTGGTGCTAGTGGTAAAGAACCCACCTGCTAATGCAGAAGATGTAAGAGACGCAGGTTCGATCCCTGGGTCAGGAAGATCCCCTGGAGGAGGATGTGGCAACCCACTCCAGTATTTTTGCTTGGAGAATCCCATGGACAGAGGAGCCTGGCTGGCTACAGTCTATAGCGTCACAAAGAGTCAGACACAACTAAAGCAACTTAGCATGCACTCACAGAAGTGTTCTGCCAATCTTTTGGATTGTTACTCAGGTGTTAGAACTTACGTGGATCCCTTTACGTATGAAGATCCCAACCAAGCAGTTCGAGAATTTGCTAAAGAAATCGATGCATCCTGCATTAAGATTGAAAAAGTCATAGGAGTTGGTAAGTCTGTATCTATAAGCCTGTTTTCTTTGTGAATATTAAATATAGATATATGTGGATTATATAAAGGCTTATGAATATACTGTGTGTGTCTATATATGTAAATAGCTGTGTACCTGAAATTTCTTTAATCTACATAAAACACCAGCACAGTGCTCAGTGTGTAATAAACACTCCACAAATGCTAGCTATTATTCTTTTACTTTTAATGTGTTTCTGGTTCAGAGTCAATTCTTTTTCTCTCTCAAAGGTGAATTTGGTGAAGTATGCAGTGGGCGTCTCAAAGTGCCTGGCAAAAGAGAAATCTACGTGGCTATCAAGACACTGAAAGCTGGATACACAGACAAGCAGAGAAGGGACTTCTTAAGCGAGGCCAGCATCATGGGACAGTTTGATCACCCGAATATCATTCACTTGGAAGGAGTTGTCACCAAATGTACGTGGGTCGCTCCCTTTACGAAGCCAAGTTAGAAGTTACTGGCAAATTAAACACACATTTTCTTTCCAGGGAAATGACAGATGGAACAGACCCACTGATTGCTAATAGGAGGAAATCAGTGCAGGACAAGTCATTAATCTTGTAGTCAGTTCTAAATGGGTCTGTGCTGTAGGCTGATACTCTATTTCCAAAGCAGCTTGTGTGAGATTTTAGCGAAATTAATATTGCAGATTTTTAGTATGCCTCGCCATCTTTCAAATGTTTGCTAGACCAAACTGATTGTCACAGGGTAGGCGCAAGCAGATGGTAAGCAAAATAAATTTTAAGTACTTTTCCTATAAAACACTACAGAACTTCGCCACACCTTGTACTCGAAGCTTTGGTTCCAGATGCGAGGAGTGCATCCTGGAAATCTGTTATATTCGGGGATTTGCTTGTCTGCTCGGCCTGATTTATGGCAGTTGCAGTTCAGCACCTATTTCCAGTAACACCTGGTTGAACCTTCCTTTTTTTAGTCCATTAGCATTCGCTGAGCCCGTGAACCACGCTTCAGTTAAAATATGACACAGCTCAACAGATGCATTTTGCGAAGCAAACCCTGAATACATCTGTAAGGCTGGCTAAGACCCACTTACAAATCACCACATGAAAAAGGCAGGTGAAATGGTTCCTATTGAAGGTGGCTATATTCCAGAAGTCTTAGTACCTACTACAGTTACTACAAGTCAAGGATCGTGTAAGCCTGGGGCTATGTCTCCAGGAAGCCAGTGTACCATTTGATTCCAGGTGCCTGGGAAAAGCGTCCTTCATCAACTGGTGCAGAGTGGTGGCTGCAGTGGGTGAAGTGGGAGTGATTTAAAGAGTATAAACATTGGATATTAGGTCTGGGGCAAAGAGGTCAATAACATGCAAGGGTACACAATCTTTAGGCAGCGAAAATAAGGAATTACTAGAAAGTCGTGGCAAATATACATTCATTTAGAGGTCCTCAGACTTCATCAGATTTCTGGAAAACTCACTGAAACACTTTCCTGGACCTTATCCTCAGAGGTTTGATTCAGGGGTTAGGGGCCTAGGAGCTCACGATCTAAAGAGCTCAAGGTCAACGACGCTGTAGTCCCTGGGACCACACTTTGAGTCTCTTTGGCCTAGTGACCAAAGATTTGCAAACCATCTTCTGCTAGTAAATTGTGAGGTCTTGACTGGTTGGTTGCTCAAGCTCTCAGTTTCCTCATCTATAAAATAGAGATTAAAATAGAGCTTGCCTTATAAGGTTGTTTTGAATGAAATATTTAGGGTGTATGGCACAATGCTTATATAGCCAATTAAAAAAAAAAAAACTTAAGTGTTAACTGGTACTGTTATGTCTTAAGAAGTACATCTTTCCTCCAGTTTTGGAATCCTTTAAAAAAGGAACATTGGTGCTAAGGGTATATAATTTTCCACCTAAGGTGAAGGCTATAATTAGCATAGAATAGCTCTATTTGCCTTTTCAGATGAATTTTACAGAGAGGATTTTTTTTTTTTTTTTGTAGCCTGTGGCCTCTGGGCTTGCCCGGAGCCCTTCATTTCTTTAATTAAAAGATAACATTCCCTTTAAATACTTCTGCAGGTCCATTTTCTCACAAGGAGGCTCTGTTCAGCTTGGGGTGTTTTTCCTGGGGCAGACAGTGATTTTTGTAGCACCTCTGCAGAAGAGAGAAGAAACAGGGGATCTTTGTGCTAAAATCCCACCGCGCCTCTCTAAAACCCGTAGCTATTACAGCTGTAACTGTTATAAATGACTGGATGCATTTGCATAATGCAGTTGTCACTGAATTAAAATGATTTAAAATTTCCACCAGAGGAGCTATCCCCTTCCCCCACTCCTCCTCTCCCACCTCTCCCTTCCCCACGGCATCCCTGCCTGTTCTGAGGATGGGTATGCCTCCACCCAGGAGTCCAGCAGGACCCATTTTATAAGCCCTTCTATGCTGTTGCAGACATTCATCTTTATTTATCTTGTAGAGCCCATAGATTCTGACAAATGGATACTTTTAATAAATAGGAAAAGGAGTGCAGAAAAATGGTGAAGATGCTGCCAGCTGTCAGATTAGGGAGGTGTAAGGGTGAAAAGGCGAAGTGAAAGTCTGAGTTCCTTGAGTACCTTTGTAAACGGTCAGAGACTATAAATTTTCACCACTCCCCATCTCTCTTTAGAACCTTGTGCTCTCTTCCCCACGTTTCCAGAGGGGCCTGGTGAAACGGAAGTAGGTATTAATGTACCGCCAGGGGAATCACCCTTTCTTATGAGTTGACAAAGTAGCATTTGATTGAGGCGGGTTCATTAAAAACTCATTTAGATGTATTTGTTCTGTGTGGTCATGGATATAGAGGGTCAGTGAGCCTAGGGACTCAGGGTTTCCTATTTATATGATGGAGGATGGCAAGGCAGTCAAGGACCTCTCCCAGCAGCCAACGGAAAAGAGATTAGAAGTGGTTTTATTCATCCTTTAGTCTACACCGAGATTCCTGCCTGCTGCTTCTGTCCACTTTCCTTCATCCCTTGTAAATAAAATGTCCAAGGTGTTGTTTCCTAATTCAACATGTTTGCCTTAGAGAGATTTCTTCAGCACAACACCCAATGCATAACCAAAAAACAAATTGATAAATAGGGCTTCACGGATATTAAAAACTTCTGCTCTTCTAAAATTTGGCCTTTGAAATGAAGACATATTCCCTTTCCCTATGCCAGTAGAGAGTCTAATTTGATAGGGTTAGGGTGGAAAATGTATCCATTTAGAATAATTCTGGAGACTTTCTGGCAATGACAGATCCCAGTCCAGTTTCCAGGATTAAGTCATAACCACAAGGACAACAATATTTTTGATAAGTCAAAAATTAGTTTGATTTATCAAACTAATATTTTATTTTCCTCCCAGGGACTATCTTTTATTCTCTTTGCTTTACCCTTGCTGCTGTTGCTAAGTCGCTTCAGTCATGTCTGACTCTGTGCGACCCCATAGAAGGCAGCCCACCAGGCTCCCCCGTCCCTGGGATTCTCCAGGCAAGAACACTGGAGTGGGTTGCCATTTCCTTCTCCAGTGCATGAAAGTGAAAAGTGAAAGTGAAGTTGCTCAGTCATGTCCGACTCAGCTACACCATGGACTGCGGCCTACCAGGCTCCTCTGTCCATGGGATTTTCCAAGCAAGAGTACTGGAGTGGGGTGCCATTGCCTTCTCCGGCTTTACCCAAGCCTTAGTAAAATATCAAAGATTTACTTTCGATTCACTCTTCACTCCCAGAAAATAAAAAGTGAAAGTGAAAGTCACTCAGTCATGTCTGAGTCTTTGTGACCCTACAAATAACTTTAGAAAGAAGGAACTTCAGACCTTGAGTCCATTGCCAGGGATTAAGAAACTAAAGAACCATCCTTATTTCCTAAGGTCCTCAGAAAGAAAACGAAAGAGAAATGAAAGTGTGTCCTCACATCTCTAAACCTTAAAATCATTTTGATTTCTTTGCTTACAAAGGGGACTAGGGTGCACAGATGTTCCAGTCCTGAACTAAAATTGCTGCTAGAATGAAACCACTTATTGACCCTTTCCTGTGATGTTGTTGTTGCTGCTGAGGCTGGCATCTTAAAGAAGTAAATATACTGAGTGTACTGATAGATAGGAAAAGGGAAAAGAAAGGCTATAGCCCCTGACCTGAGTGAGGCAGGGGAGAAAAGCTAAGATTGTACCTGCTTGAGCTTTGAGATGAGTTCCAGGTAATGAAGTATTCAACATAGTTACTGCTCCCGGATACTTGGGTTTTTCTAAATAGGTAAAAAAAAAACACAAAACCTTTCTCTGTTCATTGATTCCTTTAGCATTGCACAATTGTCTCTTCTGGGGGCAAAATTAATTAATTATCCTAAAGGTTTTTTTTTTTTTCCTTTAAATGGGTCATTTATCTTCTTCATTTGCTTGAGAGAGCAAATACTCATCACATGCCCCTGGGTACTGGAGGCCACTTTAGTTAAAGACCTTGTCAACAAGCTACCCAAAGGGTTAACCTTCCAGATGGAATTTAAACCTACTCGTCCTTTTAATATTTCATTCCTAGCTCCCCACAGCTGAGGCATAAGCTTGGCTTGTTTTAATTAAATTAGATCGCACAAGACAGGTGTCTTGGCAGGAAAATTGTGCACAGCCCATTTTTATCTCATTAACTGCAGTGCTCATCAAGGGTTTTGTGTTTTTCTTTCTGGAAACTCTAGGTAAACCAGTAATGATCATAACAGAGTACATGGAGAATGGCTCCTTGGATGCATTCCTCAGGGTATGTAACTACTTTATATTAAACCCAAGAATGTTGGTATTTAGAAAACTCTAACACACTCTGAATGTGTGTTCTGTTTGGTTATACACAGGCCTTTTTTAATGGGGCAGAGGAAGAAGAGGAGAAATAGAGAATGATGTGATTTTTAAAGGCTCTTTACTAGTCCATGTTCAAGGAGGGTAGCATTTGATTTATTTTTGTATTGTGGGTTGTTGGAGCCCTAGATTCATTACCGTTGGATAATTTCCATCTATCACAGGAAGCAAACCCAGCTCCTTGTTCATACTCTACTCATGAATTAGTGACTTTGGTCCAAAAGGCCCGGAAATCGTATTGAATTTCACTGCACAGCGGATACAGATATCAAAAAATATCCAAGTAATAAATGCTTCGTGAAAATTAATTAGGCTTCATGTTAATGAGATTGTACCATTCCTTTCCTCTGCAGAAGAATGATGGCAGATTTACGGTCATTCAGCTGGTGGGCATGCTTCGTGGCATTGGGTCTGGGATGAAGTATTTATCTGATATGAGCTATGTCCATCGAGACCTGGCTGCACGGAATATTCTGGTCAATAGCAACTTGGTCTGCAAAGTGTCTGATTTTGGCATGTCCCGAGTGCTAGAGGACGATCCAGAAGCAGCATATACCACGAGGGTAAGAAGGATTTGTGACCTCTGAGCTTTGACTCTAATGAAACTGTTCCTCTCACTTGATGTTTAAGCCCTTTATGATATTTATAAGTTACTTCATCATTCAGAACCTCTTCATAGCCATGCACCCATTTTAAAATCATGTTTCCAAGAGAAATTTTGAAATACGCGCTAGATGTATGATTACAATTTAGAGCATCACATTATTGCATTTTTTCACACTTAATCTACTTTGCTTCCTTCCTTTCTTCCAGTTAGTTTGTTTTAGATTTTATATGTGGTTCCTTTTCATTATTTTTTTAAAAAATCTTATTTTAAACAAGACGGAACAATGTTTCTAGTCAGCTGCCTACCGAATCTGAGAATGTATATACAGGATTTATAAAACATTTACACTACATAGGGTTTCCCAGTATCTAATGGCCTGCATTTTACCCCTAGTAGATAAGCTGGGATTAAGGCATGGTGAAGAGTTATCAGTACACAGTTAATGGCTTTGCTATCTTAGCTGGACAATCTGAATATAAGATACTAATGGAATAAACACAGAATCATAAAAGTTATTGGCCATTAGGGCTGACACTGTTAAAATCAACATGTAGCAGACCAGCCATCTTCCTCCTTTAATGCTAACCATTTTGCATCTGTAATAGTAAGCATTAGGGTTTTTTTGGTATAGTTTGGTGTATGTGTGTGGATGTGCACGCTTTCTGGTAGTGTTCCATTTCTATGGCTGCAGTTTTGATTCTTACACATACCTTCTCCAAAATTCTAAGTCCATTCATTCAGGAAAGAATACACCTTTGTCAATGCTAAAGAGTTTTTATCCCCTCCCCCCCCAGTAGTTGGAGAAAGGAAAGTACAAAGAAGCTTCTTGAATGATACATTTATATAGCCAAAATATTTAAAGAAGGTAGCACAAGTGTCTCACTGCATGGAACAAGCATAAATGTAGTAACAGTGTAAAGTATAGTGAATCAGTGAAATTTATGGTACAGTTTATTGCCCTCTTTAGTAGCCCTAATGAAGCAAAGAAGACTTTTAAATGATGTCCTCTTGAATAATTTAAGGGTCTGAATTAAAGTTGAATTAATTTCCCCAGATAGAACCCTAAGAAATTTGAAACTCCATTAAAAATACCTTGCACATAAATATAATCAAGAAGAGACATTTGAGACCTTTAAACTTTTGAGGGGTAATATTCAATTGCTTTACCACTTTTGCAGGTATCTTTTTAGAAAATTAATCAAAATCCTGCCCTCCCTCCATTAAAATCAGTAATGGCTCTAGCACCTGGTACTGTTTGACGTCCTCTAAGAGCCTGTTCAATGTATTATCTTCTAGCTAAGTTAGGCATGTTTCTTATGTTCTGTCAGAGTTGGATGACAGTGGAGTATATAGAAATATTCATATTTAACTTCCTTAGTTCATGAGATCTGAAGCAGTACTAAGTTTTGGTTTTGTGCTGCTGGGTAAGAGAATCCAACAAGAAGTCAAAATTACTGTCAGCTGCACGTTCATTGGTGTACACCACAGATAATGTGTATTTTGTAAAACTTAAAATATCCTTTCTACTACAGTATTGCCTTAAGCAGAGCCCAGATAATAGGTTGGCTTTTAAAAAAAATAATTAAGGAGATTATTTGTTTACTTCCCCACAACTTAAGAAAACATATGAGAACTGTCTCAACCTGGAACATTTTAGTTAGAATAAACAAGTAAGTATTTTTTGGTTGTTTGGAAAGCTATCTCAGGAATGCTGTTGTCCTGCTTGGCAGACAGTAATAACATTCAGAAACTAAAAGGGCACATCAGTGTACTTGTGGAATAATCTAGAGCTTGGATGTTCACAGGGTGGCAAGATTCCTATCCGGTGGACTGCACCAGAAGCAATCGCCTATCGTAAATTCACATCTGCAAGTGATGTATGGAGCTACGGGATCGTTATGTGGGAAGTGATGTCCTATGGAGAGAGACCTTATTGGGACATGTCCAATCAAGATGTGAGTCTTTATGTTCTGAAAGATATGTTTTTTGAGATGCAGGAAGTTTCATGTTAATGGGCTTCCCTGGTGGCTCAGAGGATAAGGCGTCTGCCTGCTATGCAGGAGACCTGGATTCAATCCCTGTGTCAGGAAGATCCCCTGGAGATGGAAATGGCAACCCACTCCAGTACTCTTGCCTGGAAAATCCCATGGACAGAGAAGCCTGGTAGACTACAGTCCATGGGATCACAAAGAGTCAGACAGGACTGAGCGACTTCACTTTCATGTTACCACATGATGGAGTAAGTGTTGAGTGTGAACTGATACATTAAACTCCAGGGTCTTAATACAGATGTGTCTAGTAATCTAGCTAAAACTTACGGTCATTGATTTCAAGGACCAAAACTACAAAGCGTAAATAGTATAGTGTGGGAGATAGATCGATGGACAGACTGATGTGTAGCTCAACTGATTAGTGATATGGAACTCTATTTTTACTTGGTTAGCTTTCACGTTCATACTGAAACAAAATTAAACTTTGAGTGTTAAGAAAATGCAGGGATATATGAAAAACACAATTCACACTCAGTGAAACTGACATGAAAGTTTCATTGGAAGAAAACTAGTGAATATTTTAAAGCTGGCAAAATTATAATTAGAGCTTGCCCCTTGAGGACTCTAAACTAAAGCTTCACTAAATGACCCTTTGTAAATTATGCACATCCCTTTAAATGTACCATCTGGGCTACTTTGTATGGGAGTATCCACAGTGCCTGCAATTTTAGAAAAGCATTCAATAATGACACTAATAAGATTCCAGAGTAATAGAATTTAATTACAAACATCTCCAGTGAGAAAGAAAAAAAAAAAACAAAACAAAAACCTAGACCAGGGGGGTCTTCTTAGGACATTTACTAGCTATTTCTAGGAAAGTATTAGTTCTAGAAGGGTTGGAAATCAGAATAAAATAAAATGGTCATTTTTAAAACTTTCCTAATATTTTTGGGTGAGGTGAAATATTAGCATCTAGTGTGTTTACAAATGGGTGATACTCAATTCATTAATAAGAACTATTTTAGAAAAAGGTTTTTTTTTTTAAATTTTCTCTGAAGCAGAATGTTACCTGACCATTTGCCTTGTCTTGAAACAACAGGATGTTGCAAAACCTTGACAATTAAGTGAAAAACCAGGTGCACTGAAGAAGTAGGATGCTGGTTGCTTCATCAGTAGAAGAATGTTTAGAGCAATTCAGAAGCTAATGTGCTCTGTGTCCAATGGAGCAAAAAGAATTCTCTGACCAGATAAAGAGGAATGGTAGAGCTGACATTGTAGTATCTACAAATTATAAAGGAAGGTTCATAACAAATGGGAAGAAAGACAACAGCTAGCATAACTGATGGATAATTACAGACTGGAGACAGGCTCAGTTCAGTTCAGTTCAGTCACTCAGTCATGTCTGACTTGTTGAGACCCCGTGAACTGCAACATGCCAGGCTTCCCTGTCCATCACCACCTATCTAGAGCTTGCTCAAATTCATGTGCATCGAGTCGGTGATGCCATCCAACCATCTCATCCTCTGTCATCCCCTTCTCCCGCCTTCAATCTTCCCCAGCATCAGGGTCTTTTCCAGTGAGTCAGTTCTTCACATCAGGTGGCTAAAGTATTGGAGCTTCAGCTTCAGCATCAGTCCTTCCAATGAATATTCAGGACTGATTTCCTTTAGGATTGAATGATTTGATCTCCTTGTAGTCCAAGGAGCTCTGAAGAGTCTTCTCCAGCACCATAGTTCAAAAGCATCAGTTCGTGGGCTCTCAGCTTCCTTTATAGTCCAACTCTCACAGAGACAGACTACGGAAGTGAGCAGTGTGTAATCTGTTTGATGTGATTCTGAAGACACCTTCAACTACCTTTCTTGTAGTAACATTTGGCTTTGAGTGAGAGACATGCAGAGAAACAAAGGCCAACAACCTAGAAGAAGGGGTTTGTTGTTGTTTAGTCACTAAGTTGTGTCTGACTGTTTTGCAACCCCGTGGATCGTAGCCCACCAGGCTCCTCTGTCTGTGGGATGTCCCAGGCAAGAATACTAGAGTAGGTTGCAATTTCCTTCTCAAGAGGATCGTCCCAACCCAGGGAACTAACCTGCATCTCCTGCACTGACAGCTGGGTTCTTTGCTACTGAGCCACCAGAGAAGCATCAAAGAAGGAATAGTGTCTGTATTTACTTACTTAATTGTTGTATATTTTAAGCTTGTGTTTATTTCAGTTGAGAGCAGCAGCTGAGTCCTCATAAAAGCAGAATATCTAAAAATGTCATTTTTCTCACCCTAAATAAATATTTTCAGACTTAGTTTTGCCAGTTTCTATATTATATTGAAACAATTTCATTGTTTTAAACTTTTAGATGTCTGCCTTTATCCATGTAAAAGCATCTGAAGCCAATTCACCTGCACAAATATTATTGATCTATTATTCACATGTATTTCTCTCTGTGTTGGAGCCTGTGTAGAACAGCAATCAATAGGAAATGTAACTGGAGAATTACTTTCATGGGAGAATTCATTTGGCATATGGTGAATGGAGTCAAAGTAACTGTTAAAAATATGTTAAATTTATCAAGTTTTTCATCACGTTTGTTTTAATCGTCTCTCTCCCCCTAGCCCCCAGCCCCAAACATTTAGCAGTAAACTGAGAAAATATGCTTTGTTCACCCACAAGCCATCTTCCAAGCTGGCAGTGGATTGGAAGCTAGTGAAAGAATACTAAGCAGTCTAAGGGTTTATAACAAATTGTGTTCACCTGGCGTCAGCCCAGTGTTGCTCACATTCCCATCAATTCACTGTAAAATGTTTTCATCAAGTCTAGAGTCAACACCATGCACCTGGAAAGATAAAAGTCAAAGGATCAAACTGACCTAATATTGCCAGAAATAAATAGAAGCATGTTCAGTAAATTAGCATGTAGAAGTCTGCTTTAGAAGGAGTAAATTAAGATTAATATGGTAGGAGGTTGGCAAAAATACATGGGAGAAAAGGATTCAGAGGGCTTAATAAATCACAAGATAATTGTTACATGGAAACAGTATCCTGGTTAAAAAGAACTACAGAATACTGCTGTATTGAAACTGGACCCAACTGAATTGATTATTTTCTGTTGAAGGCTGATCATTGAGCAGTAATAGATGCATCACAGGGGAACTCTGTCATGGCCATTGAGGTGGCTGCAGCCAGAGGTGGTTTCACTAGGAACTATTGTTTGGGGGAGGGGGGAGGACTGATTTAAAAACAAATAAAACTTTTAAACATCCTCAAGCAAAAGTACCTCCAGAATCATATAGGATACTCATAAACAAAGCTTATAAGTAGCCAAGAAATTAAGAAGTAATGCCCCTCTTTAACTTTGGCAGGAGGCTTACCATATTGTTACTGGGAATCCCACCCTGAAGAACAGGGGTTTAGAGAAAAGTCAGTGAGAAAAATATTGTAATATCTGTGAAGACAATTAGAAAAGTAAGAATTATGGGTGGCAATTGTCACCTACCATTATAACTGCCTTCCTTAGATGTGTCAGGGTCCCCTTAAAATATAAATCCCCCAAAAAAGGTTTTTTAAATTATTATTTATATATTTTTTAATCTAGCTATTAACACCTTTTAGCAGGATCAGCTGAGACCAAGAAATGGACACAGAATTGATAAATTATGTATTTTGGTCTTCCCAAAGTAAAAATGGTGGGGCATCTGGAGGGGTTGAAGAATGTGCTAATTCAGAGAAGTAGTGTCTTCTGAACTGGAAGATGGGCTCTGGTATTGACCCATCAGCTGTCTGANCAGCTGAGACCAAGAAATGGACACAGAATTGATAAATTATGTATTTTGGTCTTCCCAAAGTAAAAATGGTGGGGCATCTGGAGGGGTTGAAGAATGTACTAATTCAGAGAAGTAGTGTCTTCTGAACTGGAAGATGGGCTCTGGTATTGACCCATCAGCTGTCTGAGCAAGAGGACAGACTTGAGACTTCCCTCGTGGTCCAGTGATTAAGATATGCTTCGAGGGGTGTGGGTTCCATCCCCAGTCAGGGAACTAAGATTCTGTATCTCGTGCAGTGTGGCCAAAAAATAAATAAATAAAAGAGGACACAGGCTTCAAGTGACACCAAAGGACTTGCATTTTGGAGGCTTCCTAAGGAATGTCTTTAAAGCCTTTAGCTAAGCTAGACTCTCTTTTGCTAAGAGCATTTAGCTGATAGAAGAACAGAGGTCATTGCCCTTGGTTTTCCGGGGGCCAGGCCAACACCATGTGGTTGGTCTGATTGGGTTCTAACCACCTTGGAATCCTGATGCATCTTCACTTTGGAGTTCCTGATGGGCACTGCCTGCCCTCATAGCAACAGCTGGCTTCCCTGCCCTGCTGCCAGAAATGCTCAGGTACAGCTCTGGCTTCTGTGAAAGAATTGGAGCCGTTCCCATGCTCAAGCTTGCTGGCAGCTTAATGGACAGGGAACTTGCTGAACAGGAGGGTAAACCTCTAACAACAGATTGCCTGGCAAACTAACATACCATTCTGTGGTATTTTTTTTTTTCGCTAGGTGATTAAAGCCATTGAGGAAGGCTATCGGCTGCCCCCTCCAATGGATTGTCCCATCGCGCTCCACCAGCTGATGCTAGACTGCTGGCAGAAGGAGAGGAGCGACAGGCCAAAATTTGGGCAGATTGTCAACATGTTGGACAAACTCATCCGCAATCCCAACAGCTTGAAGAGGACAGGGACCGAGAGCTCCAGGTCAGCCCTGCTTCTTAATAGTGACGTATGAAAGAATACCTCAGTGGTGGCGCGCAAGTGGTAACTCACTTTAATTTCTGGCTTTTAGTCAGAGGCCACATCACAGCCGTCTACAAGCTGGGTGGCTTCTTCCTCCTTGAGTGGAGTGTTTCAGGCAGTTTTCTGTTCGTCATTTTGAAGAGCCTTGTACCTGTCAGGCCTCAAACAAAAGTCAGAAAAACAAATGTTTTAAAAAAACAACAAAGGAAAAGCTCAAGTGCTTATCTTGTGAGACTGGAACTGAAAACTTAAGAGGGATGAAACGTACTTTTGGAAGACAGTCAGGCTACTAGATGCTATATTTTGAAAGGGGAAGAAACATAGGAACAAAAAATAAGGATTCCAAGACAGCTTTAAGTTGAGTTAATAAAATGTGAATTGAGGCAAGAGATTCACCAGTTTTGGTTCTTAAAGTTACTCTTTTTTGAGTCTTTCGAGAGGAGAAGGAAACAGGATCAAGTTACAAACATGCAGATGAATATTTGAGAAAATAGTTAAACTTCACTGGAAGGGGCCTCCCTGGTGACTCATAGGTAAAGAATCCACCTGCAGTACAGGAGCCACCCAAGATGCAAGTTCGATCCCTGCGTCAGGAAGATTCCCTAGCGGAGGGCATGGCAGCCCGCTCCATTATTCTTGCCTGGAGAGTCTCATGGACAGAAGAGCCTGGCAGACTACAGTCCGTAGGGTGGCAAAGAGTCAGACATGGTTAAAGCGACTTAACACACATATATGCACTTCATTGGAAAGAGAAAAAAAGAAGCATTTCAGTCCAGAGAGAAGATAAAGATACTGCAAGTGACCTAAAATAAAATCTCCCATCATTTCTGGCCTATCTTTGGTTCTTCTCTTCCCCAAGGGGATGAAAATAGATGGTGCTAAGACCTCTTTTCCAGGTGTAGCTAGTTTCTTCTGTTCCAAGGTAAACCTCCCCCAACTTTTAGATCTCCAGCTCCCGATCCCAAGTATTTTGTCTGAAGGTCCAAGTCCAGTTCTTTGGTACTTGAGGCTTCTCCTGGTAGCATGCTAACTCTGTATAGTGCTTTGCACCAAAAGGCAGAACAAATTGAGTTATTGGATATACTTTTCTCACTTCTGAATTTTCCTCATTGATAGTACTTACAGAGCTTTGCTACTTCTTACTGCTTGCTAATGGGATGTAGTGTAGCGTGGTATGTGATTCAGCACAAAATTAGGCAAATGTCACGGTGTTCCACACAGAGCACAAAGGCTTCCAGCATAAGCTTGAGAATGACCCTTAGAATTAATTAATTCTGAGTAAGGATATTTTCATCTTAAGGTCATTTTAACCTTGTCAGGCACCTAGTACCTCCGTGTTGCTCTTCTACTGCTCTTGGTTAAAGTTAGAAGTAAAAGCAAACTATTTTTTTTTTTTTTTTTTGTCCATTAACAAACATTCCTGGTAAACATTCAACATTAATATCTCAAACTCTATGTGGCCATATTTGTTACTGGCTCAGAACTGGGAAAAGAATGAAATCTTGATTATTCTTACCATGAAAATCTGCAGAATATTACGTGGAAAATTTGATTTAATTAATATAGTGGACAAAAAGAAAGGTCATAAACAAGCTATTATTTGGACAGAACTGATTGATAAAACAAGTTTTTGTTAATATATAAAATAGAGGTTATACAAATCAAAACAACTTAGGTAAAAATTAAAATGAAAAATGGATTGGATTAATTCTTCTATGTTGAAAGTTAGGCCATTAGATAGGCTTGAGTTTTTTTTTTTTTTTTTAACAAGAAAAGGATTTTTTTGGTTGAAAATTCAGGATAATAATATAATTCTGATTTAGATGTTCATGTTCAAGGAACAAGGAACAGGATGAAAATCAGATCAAAATGTTAAGAGCAACCACATTGTGTAATTTCTATGGAAAGGAAGTTTAAGAAAATAGACTTTAATAAGTAGCAAGGTTGCTATGCAGGAAATTATAATGAAGGTGTATAAAATACCGTATTAATGTTTATCCTATGGTTATTAAGTAGTCTGATGATCAAGATGACTATAATTCACTTAATAAATATTTCCCATGAATAAGTTATTTATTGTTTATCGATTTCATGAAGGATGACAGATCACTTACCTTGAACTCTAGTTGCTCTTGATGGTGATCTAATTGTAAAACACCTGGCCCGAGAAATGCGTCAACTAATAAATAAGTTAATAAGAAGTGCTCAGAATTTGTTGAAATGATTTCTTAGGAGCCCCAGCAAAGGAAGACGAGAAGCACATTCCACAATCCAAACAGTGATCAAAGTGGCCATTCTTCCTGCCAGTCTTGGCACACGTGCTGGTCAGGCTGGGTTGATTAAAGAGGGGATTAACTCCCTGCTGTCCCGTTTGTTTGAATGAACTGAGCCTGCCTGCGAACCTGGCTGGAAACATGCCGGACTTGAACTCTCACTGTTCTCTCTGCTTCCATCAAGTCTGGCAGGTTGCAAGCTCTCAGTTTTCCTTACTTATCCTTCACTAAGGTTTCCATAGCTGCTGAACTAAAGTCTGTGATATTCTGTCCTGGCAGGGACTGTCTTTCTGCAAAGACTGAGCCAGTTTCAGCAACAAGGGCTGTCTCCCCCGCCACCCCACCCCCCAACCTTTGCCCCAGGCTAGGTTGTTAAAAGACCTGCTCTGATCCTTAATGCATTAAGAGGTCCACATAAAGCAAATGCAGGAAATGAAGTTCAAAACAAGTAGGGTGATTGAGACATGCTTTTGCAGTTTTATGAAATTAGGGATGAAAAATAACATGATGACGTTTGTCACTGGTGATTCTATCTAAAGTCTTCTTGGTACTTTGGTTCCCCTCCCCAGTCTTGGACCATCTGACTTCTGAGTTATGCTGTCTCACTGATAAATTGTCTGTCTATACTTTCTCGTTCCACTTCCAGACCTAACACTGCCTTGCTGGATCCAAGTTCCCCTGAGTTCTCCGCCGTGGTATCAGTAGGCGATTGGCTCCAAGCCATTAAAATGGACCGGTATAAGGATAACTTCACTGCTGCTGGTTATACCACGCTAGAGGCTGTAGTGCACATGAACCAGGAGTAAGTACTCAGCGATGTAACACAAAGGGTAAATCTAGATTTAATAGTATTTTCCTTTTCTTTTTTTTTTTTGCTTTGAGCTGCGTAATCATCCGACTCATTTTTTTTTTTAAGAAAACTGGAATGCCTTTCATTTTGATTGAGTGTAATTTTGCACAGCCTCTATAAAGCACCTACATAGTTGCATTCAGTTGCTTAATTAAACATTTTAATACACCTGCCTTGTTGTGCTGTGTTAATTGTGGCTGATTCAAATGTGTGTCTGCATGAAGCCCAGAAGAGATTCTCAGCCCTCATCATATTTTCCTCTCCCTCTTTTTTTTCTCCCCCTACGTACAGTGACCTGGCCAGGATTGGCATCACAGCTGTCACACACCAGAATAAGGTCTTGAGCAGCGTCCAGGCAATGAGAACCCAAATGCAGCAGATACACGGCAGAATGGTTCCAGTCTGAGCCAGTATTGAATAAACTCAAAACTCTTGAAATTAGTTTACCTCATCCATGCACTTTAATTGAAGAACTGCACTTTTTTTACTTCGTCTTCGCCCTCTGAAATTAAAGGAAAAAAAAAAAA
>SJYA01000391.1:1258250-1332446 GCA_006410615.1 Neotragus moschatus
CTCTGTCCCTGGAATTTTCCAGGCAAGAATATTGGAGTGGGTTGCCATTTCCTCATCCAGGGGATCTTCCTGACCCAGAGATCAAAGCTGAGTCTCCTGTGTCTCCTGCATTGGCAGGCAGATTCTTTACCACTAAACCACCTGGATAGTACTGTGTATATGTTAATACCAAATTCCTAATTTATCCTTTCCCCACGTTTTCCCTTTGGTAACCATTAGCTTGTTTACAAAGTCTGTGAGTCTGTTTCTGTTTTGTAAATAAGTTCATTTGCATCATTAATTTTAGATTCTATGTATAAACGATATCATATGATGTGTGTCATATTTTAGATTCCACACATGAGTGATATCATATGGTATTTCCCTTTCTCTGTCTAACTTACTAAGGTGTAGTTTGCTTCTACACCTTAGCTATTGTGACCAGTGCTGCTATGAATGTTGGGGTGCATGTTTCCTTTTGCAGTGTGGTTTTCTCCAAATACATACCCAGCCATGTTCCTGTCTTGTTCCAGTGCCCCCGATACCAAACTAGATCAGCTGGGAAAGACCTATCGAGATAGCAACAGTGAGACTTGGAAGTCACCTTGACCGACTCATTATTAGAAAGTGACCAACTTAAAAATCAGACTTTTCTCCCATCAAGCCCAGAAGCCTTAGATACTTGTGCTTTAATTCCGGAATTTTCTTCTTAAAACACGTGAATTCAAATGATTATGTTCATTCCTAGAAGCAAATAGCCTAACTTTTTTGACTGGACAGATTTTAACTTACTAAACTCTTCCCTTTTATCACTTTTAAACAAGAGCTTGGTTGATTTTAATGACCTTTCCCCGCCCTTGGTTTTATCCTGAAAGCTGTTTCTTAAAGAGCAAGAAATGTTAAGTCTGATGCTGTCAAATCATGACAGTTTAGTAAAAACCTTTTTGCAACATTAGTTGTAAAAAGCTTTTCTGTTCAGAAGGAATGTGAAATTTGTTTTTTAAACTACTCCAAGAATTTTTGTTTTATCACCACTTTTGCTGAAGTTTAGGAGTTCTGGATATTCATGTTAAGAATTGACAAATGTGAGGGAGATCACTTGCTTTTTAAAAAAGAAATTGTATACTTCTTTCCTTCTGTAAAGCTGTGGGGTATTTTGTTTTCAATTCCCATAGTCCGATTCAAATAAGGTGGCATTATAGTGTTATCCTATGAGTAAAAAGAGAATGTTACCTTGCATACATTGAATAATTAAAAATTTTGCTTTCTTACAAACAACAGCTTAAGACTTGAGGTATTTTTCTAAACATAGTCAAAACAGAATATTTTTATATTTTTGAACTTTTTCTTTTGTATTGAGGTATAACTGATATTGTGATAGTTTCAGGTGAACAGTGAAGGGACTCAGCCATACATATACATGTATCCATTCTCCCCCCAAAACTCCCTTCCATACAGGCTGCCACATAACATTGAGTAGAGTTCCATGTGCTATACAGTAGGACCTTGTTGGTTATCCATTTTAGATATAGCAGTGTGTACATGACTGTCCCAAACTCCTAACTATCCCTTCCCTGCTGGCAACCAACCCTAAGTTTGTTTTCTTAATCTGTGAGTCTCTTTCAAAGCAGAATATTAAAAAAAAAAAAAAAAAGAGTGTGCCAATTCTAAAATATCCTAACACTTCTGTTATATGCTGTGTTGGAGTGGATTTGCTACATCTCAGCAGGTATGTTGGCAATGTTCAGGTGGGAATTGAGGGAAAAGTAGAATATGAAATTCATTCAAAGTTGAATCTTAATTTTGATACATTGTCTAAATTTGAATCCAGGCCAATGGAAGGGCCCCAAACTGGCTAAAATAATATCCAGTAACAGTAAAAGTGGAACTCCACTGCTTCCAGGAAGCTACCCACATTGGAAGAGAGACTGAGGACAATAGGAGTTTGTATTATTTCTCAGGGTGTGGAGCCAGATTCTGGCATCCAGACAGCTTAGATTCCAAAGCCAACCGCGATGTTGACACGGGGAAGTTTCTTTATAACTCCGTTCCTCCACCTGTAAATTCGAGATAATGAGACTTCAATAGAAACACCTTTCCCAACACGTGGTGTTGTTGTATATATGTCATGCTCAGATGCAGAACACGCTGAACATCATAGAAGAAAACTGTATTCTTCCTCCAAGGTGTCCCAAGTGTTATTCACCTGTCTTTCACTTGTGAAGCCAAATGTTTTGTTGCAACAGGCCACAGCAGAGTGAAATGAAGTTCAGTGGTAGGGAATCATCCAGGTGAAGCTTGTTCACTTTCAGTGGGTTTATGGGGGTTTGGGGGTAAGTGCGTATCTATACAAAAGGTGGAAGATCACTCCTGTATTATTCAGCCTTAAAATATATGAAATCATTATTTTATAATTGGAAAGAGTGAAATGGGCAAGACCCCACTGCAATGAAAAGAACTGGTTGGTAAAGACACTTTGATGTCTTCATGAATGACTCAAAGGAACAATGCTTTTGTTTATTTAGTCACCATGAAAGTCACATCTTTCACTCCTGATCCCACACAGACCACATGCTTTGTCTGGTCTCTGTTCAAGCAGTTCTCCACCATAAAGAGGTTGCTTGAATTCAAAGAAGAAAAGGTTTATTTTTCTCCCTGTCATTCTGACATCAGCTAGATATAAGTCTCCACATTCCCACACTTCTCATTTCCAAATCCTGTCCTTTTCATATACACACTGAGTTTCCAGATAGCCTACTTAATATTACAAATATATTTATATTTAGGTATTTAGTAAAGAAGGAAGTTGGCAGACGCAGAGGAGATAAATGAGTTTTTGAGACAGCTCTCTCCTCGAAGGGTGGGGTTTCTAGGAGCAAAAGAAAATCATCTTCAAAACGTGTGCATATGCCTATACTGCTGCTACTAAGTCTCTTCAGTCATGTCTGACTCTCTGCGTCCCTACAGACAGCAGCCCACCAGGCTCCTCCGTCCATGGGATTTTCCAGGCAAGAGCACTGTATCCCTATGGAGTTTGTAATTCTCCATTACAGTCTTTAAGGTCAAATTTGAGAACACTTTGTCCTTCATGTAAATAAATACATATCTGTCTGACAGAGTTACTGGCTTCCAGAGAAAAAACAGTACGAAAGATAAATCTGATCCTTTTTCTTTCATTTTTTTTCATAATTGTCAAAACTGAATGATGCTGATAAGTGGCTTGGCAGGTGTGCCCTTACCCACATTTATAACTTTAAGAAGTAATATCTATCTGAAAATTTTATAAGAAAATTTTGTTATTCTTTCTCCAAATAAAGTACTTTCTGCAAATTTAAATAATGGTCATTTACCACGAAGAAACTCAGTTTTATGTATCTCCCTCCTACAATAAATATACATATACAAAACAAGCAGATAAGTGGGTTTGATAAAACAAGGGCAATTATCTGTCATGAGATACATTTTGGTCTTAATTTTGCTGTACACTTGAGGCCAGCAACAGCTTAACATGACCACTGTGTTTATAGTCCAGTTAGCAGTCTTGTTGGAAAGTTATCAAAAGAAAAGAAGAGGAATTGTTTCTTTTGGTTTGAGTCAATTCTTTGATGACTGAGAGGACAGTGGTTCCATTGCATTGTGCCAGCCTCACTGGAACCTAGGTTGATATGGCAGCTGTGGCTTATTAGCTCTTGGTGGGCTTCAGTCTCAAGGCCTCCCTCACTGTACCCACGGCCCTGGGTCTCCTCTCTCTACCTGTTATGTGAAGGTTGCATGGATCCTTTACTAATCAGATATTTCATTAGAAGTCACTTTCTCTTTATGAAAAATACCTAATGCTTTTTATTTCGTGGTTGGCATTTTTTTTCAATCATATTGTTGAATATTAATGGCTTTGGATATTTCCAGATGTGTCCCAGAATACACCAGTTTCCTCTTTGGAAAGACCGGGACTTTTTAGAATAATACAGTGTACACTCTTTGACTAACTCTAAGTCCTTCTTGCACAAATGAACCATAACAGGTCAGAATTTTCATTGCAAAGAAAAACTGTTCCCATAGTGGGTAAAGCCTGGCTGTAGACTCAGACTGGGTAGGTTCTAATTCCAGCTCCGCTACTTCTGAATGTATGAGCACAAGCAGGTTGTTTAGCTTCTCTGTGGTTCCATGTCCTCATCCATATAGTAGGAAAATGTATAGTATCTTATGCAGAGTTGTAATGATTAAGATGTTAATAAACTTTTTTTGTTGTTATTTTCGTTATCGTTTGTCCGATGAGGAAAGTAAGAATTTATGGTCTCCCTCCTGGACTCCTTACCTAGTCATCTCTGTACTTACATGGGTTGACAACTGGTTGGCAAGATCAGTCGCTGTTTTGTCTGAAGTCTTGTTCTTTTCTCTACAGGGAGTAGATTCTGCTATCTTGGTCTCACAGCCCTTCCTGTTGATTACAAAGCCCACAGGAGCAAACACAACACACCCTCCTCAATTCCTCCTGAACGTATTTCTTCTACTTCTACTATGACAGTTCTGGAGCAAAGACACTGATGAAATGATACTTACTGATGAAAAGAATATGTTTCTGACTTTCAAATCCTCTTTCCCGGTGAAAGAAACAGCAAACATTCAAGCTTCAGCATCTGTTCTCGCATTGCACTGAGGAATGTCCTGTCTGGCAGCACCAACTCTGCAGAGCCCTTGTTCCTGAACTCCTTCGGTTTTATTTATATGTGTTTCCATATCTCATTCCTGTACGTCCCTGCTGCATTGGTGTGGCAGCAAATGACTGAAGGCTACAGGTTTTACCATGGACACCAGGTCAGGTGCCACCACGCAGAACAAAGCCAGTTCCCATGAGCTGCCTATGATATGCATTGCTGAAGTAACGTTATACCCAGGGTGTGCCATCACAGTGATATAAATATATTTTTTTCCTAGACTAACTATGAGCTGACTATCTCTTTTGATGTGTGTACATAGGTGTGCCTGTGTGTATGCGTGTGTGTGTGTGTATGAGTATATAACCTCATGCTTAGAACTGCCTGTGAATGTTGTGGAATGCTACTCATGGAGGGGTCTGGTTTGCCACCTGTTCTGAGATGAAGAGCCACATGAGACAGTGGGCCTGGAGACCGTGCCCCGTCCCCTTAAAACAACAGCCAGGAAGCATTAAATGTCCTGTATCTATACGTGTATTTTGTAGCAGCCACCTTAACCTTAATAAGTCATCCTACAGCTTTGGACAGAGGCATTTTCACCTTAGCGGTGGAGTGATTTTAGAATTTAAATCCATGCAGGTGACAACCCAGCATTGAAATCACAAATTCTGATTGAACTTCTCATCTGAATCACCAGTTGCTTGGTGGAGGGAGAGAAGGGGATGGAATTTGTCTGGTACCCCCCAGTGGAATACAAGTAGCCTTTGTTTTCCTGCATAAATGGACTTGTTGAATGCGAACAAAAATATGCAATTCGTATACTTTCGGAGATGAACGTAGATGTGTGTTTCAGCTTCGAGATGATGTGTCCTGGATTAATACTTTGTCTCCCAGTGTCACAGAAAAATACATGCCAGTGACTCTTGAGGTTAGTGTAGTTGGGGTGAAATGGCCTCAAGCATCTTCAGGTTCCCAGTGTACATGGAAAGTTCTGCTGTTGTGAATATGCAGCTAACTTCTCTGGCCCTCAAAGGTGAATCAGCCTCCTGGAATCTGAGGTCCAGTGTGTGAAGATTCAGTTTTGGTCTGATACATATACCAAACTCCAGCCAACATACTGCCATTTTTCATAATCGGAGTGGCTGCCTTGCTTATTCTAAGCTATGGTTGCAGAAACTGCGGCCATTTGTATAAGCTATAACATCAAATCAGGGAAAAACGGGGAAAAAATTCTGAACCCTATGTTGTTGAGTAAGTAGAGAAAATCATCAATAAATATTTATTGCATTCTGACAGGGTGTATGGCATTGTATTCTCATAACTATGCCAGAGTGACAAAGTTAATTCACCCCTTTTGGGGGACTTTAATATATTTTTAAAGGGATGTGCCTATGCATTGATGCCTGAAAAAATATGTATAAAGAAATGAGGTTGAATCTCTGAGCGGGTTTTCTTTCCCCAGAGGCCAGGGCAGGAGACCAACTTCAGGGGCTATTATCTGGTCCCAAGAATGAATGCTGCCCTAGTGAATGCAGATGCTAAGTCATGCTCAGATGCTAACTCATTAGGCAGCATTAAGCTGTTCCCCTGCACCAAATTAAGTAGCTTCACCATGTGTTTGCTGGCCCCAAATTATTTTTAACAATCTTAAGAATGAAATGCTTTGGTGTGTTTTACAAAGTTATTTTAAAGAAAGGTTATGCTCGCTACATTGCTGGTGTGTGTGTTTTTGAGACCTCTTGTATTCAATCTGTGAAGGATATGTGTATTAATCCATACACACTTATAGCCTCAATATTTGTCTAAAGACACTTAAATTCTGACAAGTAAAGGAAAGTTCTAGAAGCAATATTTTCACTTCTTAAACATTCTCCAAACAACATCAAGCGTTGATACACACTGAAGAGTGCATTTATTTTTTTGTATCACTCCAAGTATGTTGGAATATGCAAGGACTGTGGTTAAAATTAGAATGTATAAGGCATATTATAATTTAGTTCATACTGAAGAAGAAATTAACAGAACAATGCTTGGTTCATACATTTTCCAAAATCTGAACAATCTCTTGAGTCAGACATAGAGATTTTCTATTTTGTTTTAATTTGTCAAGGTATTTTTCTTCCCTTCATGAACTTTAGGTACACATAACTTATGTCATTTATTTATGGTCTTTTATACCTAGTTTGTAAATTGTAAAATAGCAAACTAAATGCAAAGAGTTTGCATTTGAAAATAATAAAGTAGTTGCCGTATACAAACCTGGAATCTAGTTGTCTCTTTTCAACAATTTTTACTGCATGCATGATGTTTCTGAATTAATTACTTGCTGGTTGTCATTTGGTTAGAGCACAAAATCTTCAATTCTAAGCATACTTATTTAGAAAATAAAAAGCATTTTGACATCTAAATGGCCCTTGCCCTTGAGAACAACTTATTAGAAATCTAAATTAGATTCCGTAAGATCCTACATCCTATTTAATGAAGACCAAAATTTGGTTGGAATTCAGACTGCATCTTTTACTCATCATACTAGGGCATGTGTCCTAATTTCCCTGTGTCAATTACAATGCCAAGAGCTGTTATAAAGACTAAATATATTAAAATGTTAGCACAGTGTCTAGCATCTAGCTAGAACTCAACAAACAGTAGCTTTGATGAGGAGGTGCTAGTGATATAAATTGTCTTTAAAATTCCCAGTTCTGCACCCTCTCTAATACCATTGCTACTCCAAGTGACCAGCTATGCATCCTTACCACAGGGCTTTAATCCAGAATCCACAGAACCCTGGGGCTTCCCTGAGAGCTCAGTTGGTAAAGAACCCACCTGCAGTGCAGGAGACCCCAGTTCAATTCCTGGATTGCGAAGATCCCCTGGAGAAGGGATAGGCTACCCACTCCAGTATTCTTGGACTTCCCTTGTGGCTCAGCTGGTAAAGAATCTGCCTGCAATGCAGGAGACCTGGGTTTGATCCCTGGGTTGCGATGTTCCTCTGGAGAAGGCAAAGTCTACGTCTACCCACTCTAGTATTCTGGCATAGAGAATTCTGTGGACTATATAGTCCATGAGGTTGCAAAGAGTCAGACACAACTGAGCAGCATTCACACAGACCCTTGAGGTTACACTACGGCAGCTCCAAGTTTCCAAAAGTTTTCCTAAAACATGGTGCAGATTTAATGATTATATGTGTGTTATGACGGGGAGAAAGTTCATAAATTTCATNGGCCCTCAAAGGTGAATCAGCCTCCTGGAATCTGAGGTCCAGTGTGTGAAGATTCAGTTTTGGTCTGATACATATACCAAACTCCAGCCAACATACTGCCATTTTTCATAATCGGAGTGGCTGCCTTGCTTATTCTAAGCTATGGTTGCAGAAACTGCGGCCATTTGTATAAGCTATAACATCAAATCAGGGAAAAACGGGGAAAAAATTCTGAACCCTATGTTGTTGAGTAAGTAGAGAAAATCATCAATAAATATTTATTGCATTCTGACAGGGTGTATGGCATTGTATTCTCATAACTATGCCAGAGTGACAAAGTTAATTCACCCCTTTTGGGGGACTTTAATATATTTTTAAAGGGATGTGCCTATGCATTGATGCCTGAAAAAATATGTATAAAGAAATGAGGTTGAATCTCTGAGCGGGTTTTCTTTCCCCAGAGGCCAGGGCAGGAGACCAACTTCAGGGGCTATTATCTGGTCCCAAGAATGAATGCTGCCCTAGTGAATGCAGATGCTAAGTCATGCTCAGATGCTAACTCATTAGGCAGCATTAAGCTGTTCCCCTGCACCAAATTAAGTAGCTTCACCATGTGTTTGCTGGCCCCAAATTATTTTTAACAATCTTAAGAATGAAATGCTTTGGTGTGTTTTACAAAGTTATTTTAAAGAAAGGTTATGCTCGCTACATTGCTGGTGTGTGTGTTTTTGAGACCTCTTGTATTCAATCTGTGAAGGATATGTGTATTAATCCATACACACTTATAGCCTCAATATTTGTCTAAAGACACTTAAATTCTGACAAGTAAAGGAAAGTTCTAGAAGCAATATTTTCACTTCTTAAACATTCTCCAAACAACATCAAGCGTTGATACACACTGAAGAGTGCATTTATTTTTTTGTATCACTCCAAGTATGTTGGAATATGCAAGGACTGTGGTTAAAATTAGAATGTATAAGGCATATTATAATTTAGTTCATACTGAAGAAGAAATTAACAGAACAATGCTTGGTTCATACATTTTCCAAAATCTGAACAATCTCTTGAGTCAGACATAGAGATTTTCTATTTTGTTTTAATTTGTCAAGGTATTTTTCTTCCCTTCATGAACTTTAGGTACACATAACTTATGTCATTTATTTATGGTCTTTTATACCTAGTTTGTAAATTGTAAAATAGCAAACTAAATGCAAAGAGTTTGCATTTGAAAATAATAAAGTAGTTGCCGTATACAAACCTGGAATCTAGTTGTCTCTTTTCAACAATTTTTACTGCATGCATGATGTTTCTGAATTAATTACTTGCTGGTTGTCATTTGGTTAGAGCACAAAATCTTCAATTCTAAGCATACTTATT
This sequence comes from Neotragus moschatus, assembly GCA_006410615.1. NCBI lineage: Eukaryota > Metazoa > Chordata > Mammalia > Artiodactyla > Bovidae > Neotragus > Neotragus moschatus. Next base: position 1,267,461 of record SJYA01000391.1, read on the forward strand.
TAGAAAATAAAAAGCATTTTGACATCTAAATGGCCCTTGCCCTTGAGAACAACTTATTAGAAATCTAAATTAGATTCCGTAAGATCCTACATCCTATTTAATGAAGACCAAAATTTGGTTGGAATTCAGACTGCATCTTTTACTCATCATACTAGGGCATGTGTCCTAATTTCCCTGTGTCAATTACAATGCCAAGAGCTGTTATAAAGACTAAATATATTAAAATGTTAGCACAGTGTCTAGCATCTAGCTAGAACTCAACAAACAGTAGCTTTGATGAGGAGGTGCTAGTGATATAAATTGTCTTTAAAATTCCCAGTTCTGCACCCTCTCTAATACCATTGCTACTCCAAGTGACCAGCTATGCATCCTTACCACAGGGCTTTAATCCAGAATCCACAGAACCCTGGGGCTTCCCTGAGAGCTCAGTTGGTAAAGAACCCACCTGCAGTGCAGGAGACCCCAGTTCAATTCCTGGATTGCGAAGATCCCCTGGAGAAGGGATAGGCTACCCACTCCAGTATTCTTGGACTTCCCTTGTGGCTCAGCTGGTAAAGAATCTGCCTGCAATGCAGGAGACCTGGGTTTGATCCCTGGGTTGCGATGTTCCTCTGGAGAAGGCAAAGTCTACGTCTACCCACTCTAGTATTCTGGCATAGAGAATTCTGTGGACTATATAGTCCATGAGGTTGCAAAGAGTCAGACACAACTGAGCAGCATTCACACAGACCCTTGAGGTTACACTACGGCAGCTCCAAGTTTCCAAAAGTTTTCCTAAAACATGGTGCAGATTTAATGATTATATGTGTGTTATGACGGGGAGAAAGTTCATAAATTTCATCAAATTGGTGTGGAACATAAGAATGTGAAAAGCCACAGTTTTAAGAATGAATGTTCTCCTCATGATATTTCATTCAACAAGCTACCATTGACTAAGCCTCTGTTAACTGAAAATCAGACTCAAAGACTTATTATAATAAAATCTTAAGTGAAGCTGGCTTCACAGAGCAGGGGTGTTATGTGCCTTTTAGTGTTAACAGTGACATTTTAAAACATGGGCTTTGAAATGAAAAGAATCTGGGCTATGTCTGGCTACTTTTTGTTTATTTCTTACTGAAACACCTATCTAGAATCAGCTGCGTTGAAATGTAGAGCAATTGGGAATGTATTTGTGATTGTCAAGAGACTAGGCTTGACATTTCCTCCACAACTTATTTAACAAGATAGAAAAGCAACTGGTAATAGAAGATATGTCTCCTCTATATGGAGACAAGGGCTTCCCTGACAGCTCAGTGGGTAAAGAATCTGCCAGCCATACAGGAGACACAGGAAATGAGGGTTCACCCTCTGGGTCGAGAAGATGTCCTAGAGGAGGAAGATGGCAACCCACTCCAGTATTCTTGCTTGGAAAATCCCATGGACCAAGGGTCGCAAAGGGTTGGACATGACAGACCAACTACATACGCGTATGCAGATATAACACTATAAGTAAATAGACATTTTATGAGAAAATGGTTCATGAAGTTATGGAGACTGAAAAGTTCCACAATCTGCAAACTGGATATCCAGAAAGGCCAGGGGTATAATTCAGCCCCAACTCAAAAGCCTGAGAACCGGTTGAGCTGATGGTGTAAATTTATGTCCAAGGGCAGGAGAAAATGAGACGAAATGTCTCTGCTGAAAGAGTGAGGCTGAGAAAAGAGGAAGGTGGGGATTCCTCCATCCGTATCCTGACATATTAGATGATACCCACCCATACTGGGGAGGACATACTGAGTCCACTGATTCAAATGTTAATCTTAACTGAAAACACCCTCACAGACACACCCAGAAATGATGTTTAATCTGGGCACCCTGTGGCATGTCAGTTTGACACATAAACTTAACCATCACTTCATCAGTATTTTCCCTTACATTTTCTAGAATGAGGTGGTAGAGTGCCACATGTAATCTTAATAATTTCGAGATTAATTTCAGTGTAAGTGTGATGTGGGATTTTACATTATTTGAGGGTAATGCATGCTAACTTCTGACCCCTAGTTTTCGTGCTGGACACACTTAAGTTTGATTTCCAGCTCACATCACAGCCTAGAGAAGATTCAGAGGACCTTCCTGGCAACTTTCCAAGCAGTGACTCAGGAATCCAAACTGTTCCTCCCCTGTGAGGCTGCCACGCATGATGTCCAAGGCCACCACATAAGGGGAAGAGAATGTGGAAGCTGGTGCTGCAGACTGTATGGTCAGATTTGGAAAGGGCTTGTATTTCTGCTTCCCTCACCGGAACCCAATCACATGGACCTAATCTCTTTGGAGGCTGGGCAGTGTGCATAGGAAGGGGAGCTAAACAGTTGAGCAGGTAGCCAGGTTCTGTCAGGAGTACAGAAGCCCCATGCACCTAGTGGGGGTCAGGGAAAACTTCCCGTAGAAGTCAAGTTCATCTAAAGGCGTTTGATCTCCCAGAAATGTGCCTGTAGCCATTTCCCAGAGATGCAGACAAGCACAAGCAATGTTCAGACTTGTTACAACATTTGCATTCTCATCCTTGTCAGCCTAGATGCTCTAAGGATTGTATTTTCCTTTCTGCATCACAGATCTCTACTTAGACAGCTTTGGCTACCTACAACCTCCTGTTTGTACACAAAAGTGCCTGCCTTTTAAGGTTTAAATTGCCTTGGCCACTCAGTTTCCCTAGGGAGAAAGGGGGGACATAGGATAAACTCTAATCCAAGCAACAATTTTGAGGTGTTATTTTTTTTTCCTCCAAATAAAGATACAACTATTGCACAAAACCACCTTAACCCCTTGATGTCTCTCAGATGGACAAGACCCTGAAGGCTTGTTCTGAGTGTTCCGAAGAATTAGAGCTAAAGTGCAGTCTTAGAGGGTTTCAGTCCTTTAAACATTTGTGAACACTTAAAGTATGTACTGAACTTTGTTTATTTATATATAATAGCTTATGGCAGACAGAAGCACTCAGGCCCATTTTATGGATGAAAACACTAAGGCATAAGTTGATTGGACCACTAGTCTGAGGCCACCCCGCTAATAAAGGTTGGAATTTAGACAGCTGGTTGAACTCCAGAGATTGCTTGCCGCCTCTATTCCACCACCATACCTTTTGATGAACCCGGGTTGCCCCCTCCTATCTACTTAATCAGCTTGTCCAGTGGATGTGTTCCATTTGATGATGCTACACACCACTGGGAGCAGGTATATTAGTCGGTACATTCTTCCCTAAACACTGCTTGCCTATTCTGGTGCCAGATGGCTTACTTTTGTCTGATTTGTCATGTTAATTATTTTTTATAAACTCTAGTAAATCAAACTATACCTTAAGAACAGTGTTCACCTTCCACACTGTGTTTTGTGAGAATTTCCAAAGTCTGAAGTGAAAGTGTTAGTCATTCGGTCATGTCCAACTCTGAGACCCCATGGACTATAATACACCAGGGTCCTCTGTCCATGGAATTCTCCAGGTAAGAGTACTAAAATGGGTTGTCATTTCCTACTTCAGGGGCTCTTCCCAACCCAGGGACTGAACCCACATCGTCCACATCGCAGGCAGATTCTTTATCATTTGAGCCACCAGGGAAGCCCTTAAGTACAGTTTGCCATACACATTGTGTTTTGTGATAATTAATTTCCACTGTTTCCTTTTCACTAAAAGCAGAGTGTAATCTACTATTGGTAAGATACCACCTGTGATATATAGTGGGGGAGGAAGTGGTGATTTTCTTTAATTATAAAAGCTATGGACAACATTTCTCCAATGCCATTCTTCATTTTGATGATGGCCTCTGACAAAGAGGCTAGTTACTAATGAAATAGGAAAAAAAGAGATGAGTCCACAGATGAGAGAAGAATTAACCAAAGGAGAGACTGAGCATGATGGAATAAAAAAGTGCACAGACTTTCTGTGGACCCTATGTGTGTAACCTTGAACAAATCCCTTAACCCCCTTAAAACTCAGTTTACTCATCTTTAAAATGAGAGCCTTCTTTGTCAGGGTCTTGTGAGAATTCAGTGTAATCAGTTCTAAAGAAAATTCTAGTGGATGTCTACATGAGCCAATCAGACCATGTGAATGAGCCATGTTGTCCAAATGTGACACCATAGAGAGTACATAAGTATTCAGATAAATCATTATCAAATAAGATTGATCAATAAGAATTATCAATAAGATTTGATCAAATCATGATCAAATAAGATTAAAAAACAGTAATGTATTTCACTAATCCCTTTTGGAGATTCATAAAGCATTTTGACTTAATACATTAAAGACTCTAAGAAGTCCCATGGGGAAGAAACCAATTTTGCCTGTTTAAGCTTTTTCCAAACACATTTTAAAATAAAACCCTCTTAATATCTTCTTGGTGTTAAGATGGCTGGATAGTATCACCGATTCAATGGCCATGAACTTGGACATGAATTTGGATGAACTCTGGGAGATGGTGAGGGACAGGGAGGGCTGGCGTGCTGCAGTCCATGGGGTTGCAAGGAGTCTGACATGACTTAGCAATTAACAGCAACAACAGCATCTCCATAGAATGAAAATTATCGGAAGCACAATTTAGACATCTATTCACTGTGGATTCAGATGAGAAAACTGAAGGAGAGGACCACAGATGCATCCCACATTGCACAACTTTGAATTCTTGTAGCTTGACTCCCAGCTCATGGTGCATTTACCTCCACACCCCCTAACGCAGAGTCCAGGGACTTACCTGAATTTTCAGCTGCAGAGAGATTTGCCTTTTACTCATTGGTGGTCTAGGGGCTATAGTTCTGGCTGGGGTAGAGCCAGTTCTGGTGTGAGGTGGGAGCATAAGTTGGAGAGATTGTGTTATTGGAAAGTTCGAATGTTGAGCCTTGATTTGGGAACCCACGTAGGAGGTTTTAAGTCATAAAATGACCATTGTGAGCCAGTCATGATCTGGGCTAAATCTCTGAATTCTTCTAGTCATAATAAAGAATCAAATGAATTTTGACAGTGAAAAAATACCCCCCACACTTAAATCAACAACCTAATTAAGACTTGTAGCTATGTTGTGGGCTTTAGCCTCAGTGATTTTACCCTTCCCCTTTGGAGGAAGTGCCCTGAGCCATCGACTGCTCCCAGTTGAATGGATAATAAACCTCTGACATATCTTGTTTCTGGCAAACTCCTTGGATATAATTCTTTGTTTACAACACTGCTGTAGAAAACTTCATGAATGCTTAAAAGAAAATAGAATTAGGACTTAAGGATCCAGTTAAAATCAACTTAGTAGAACATAGACATTGCTTTGTGTAGAGCCAAAGCATAGCCATGAGAGAAAGCGACTTTAACATGCACCCAGAGAAACTATATATTATACCCATAATGTGTAAGAGGCAATTATGGCTTAGTAATCTGCAGTGTATCACTACCTAGCAATCAGATTGACATATTCTAATGAGACCCATGTTGTTTGTAATCAGACTGGCATTGCTTATTCAGATCTCTATTCCATAAGATGCACTTTTAAATGCCTCAGATTGCACCAGATGCTATAAGAAATAGCATTCTATTTTATTCCATTACTAGCATTTTTCCCTCTTCCAATTAGCATAATTTAAAATCAGCCAGAGGCAAATGTGAGGGGCTGGAAAGTTGCAAAGAAGTTCAAGAACAACTGGATAGAAAAAAGGCAAGAAGACATACATGCATATGTTTTTCTGTGGATAAGAGAACATTGCAATTAATAGAGTTCTTATTCTCTAAATTGCCCAGAATTTATTTCTGTGACTTATTGAAATATTAGAGTCTCTCAGGAGGCTAATTGCCCTATAGGTTCTTCTTGCTTATGCATTATCTTGTGGATAACATAATAGAATCACCCCCTCATTTACTATTCAGTTAAGGTTTAATTGAGTTCATCTTTCTCCACCTCAAAATGGCCAGAAACCTGGAGACTCAAAACAAATTCTCATTTGTAAAATGAGAAGGTCCTTGTAAATTGCCTCTTTTATAACTTAGGTATTGGCTATTTATAAAATATCTGAAGTTAAAACCTGAGCTAACGTAATAAACACTTTCCCTGGTGTAATCATTGGAGAAGGAAATGGCAACCCACTCCAGTGTTCTTGCCTGGAGAATCCCAGGGACAGAGGAGCCTGGTGGGCTGCCGTCTATGGGGTCGCAGAGTCGGACACGACTGAAGCAAATTAGCAGCTGGTGTAATCAGCCATGATGCTAGAAACAATAGTTTTTAAATAAGTTTTAAAAATAAAGGTTAGCATCTGATGTTGGAAGACTACATTTCCAATGATATGTCTTCCCAGGATCTTTGCATCACCCTTAATATACAGTGTAAACTCCCTTGGCAGTTCCTTGGGCTTTTGCTGGTAGCTCAACCAGAATTCATTCTCCCTTGGTTCTCTTCCTAATAGCACCTAACACGAGGTCTATGACCCCTCTTTATGTCATCTGAGTGGGACTGACTCCTCCTTGGGCTTCCCAGGTGGTTCAATGGTAAAGAACCTGGCTGCCAATGCAGGAGACATTTGAGACACTAGTTCAATCCCTAAGTTGGGAAGATCCCCTGAAGAAGGAAATGGCAACCCGCTCCAGCATTCTTGCCTGGGAAATCCCATTGACAGAGGAGCCTTCCTGTCTACAGTCCATGTGGCCACAAAGAGTAGGACATGACTGAGAAGCTAAAGATGGACCCATGACCCATCCCCAGAGGATCTGAATCAGAATAATCCCTTAACACAAGGACTGGTTCAGAGGAGGTCCAAACAAAGTGAAACTTGAGGCTCCTTTTCCATAGCAAGAGAAGCCATCTTTCTGGAACCCTACCCACCCCCACCCCTGCATGAAGAAAAAGTACCATCTTCTCTGGCGCCCTGAGATCATGAGAAAAGTCTTCTTCAGTATGGTGACACACATAGGTGAAAAGAATCTCAAAGAAACCAAGCTGGATCCAGCTCTCCTGGAGCTGGTTCATACCAGCTAGCTCATGAGAGCCAAAGGCTAAATTTTCAGGGATCTTGTGAGTTGGTTAACATTATGTTTGTAGCTTAAAACATAAACTGGCCACAGTGGAAGTATTCACACCATGGAACTCTGCAAACACTAAAAATCAGGGCTACTGATTCTTTTTCTCCTTCCCTTTTTTCTCCTCTTTCCTCTTCTTCCTCCTCCTCCTCACTTCCAGATCCAGTGGTTAAGCATTTACTAGCTTTCCATAGGCTGTATCTCCAACTGAATCATGCCTGAAAGCTTGGCTTATTTTGGTGCTTTTCAGATCGGAAGTCTAGAGTCTCTCTTTATTGGTAAGTCAGTTTGACCCAGATGGTTTTTGGTTGCTGCTCACCAAAGTCATGTCCACCTGACCTGCAAAGTTCTCCATGATCACAAGAGCTAACATTTATGAAGACTGTGCTAAGGACCAAGAAGTGTGCTAAGCTCAGATTTACTTTAGCTCAAATTAAACATCCATTCCTACAAAATAAAATGGTGCGCCTTAAGTTATAAGTACCACTTGTCGAAGTTTGAAAGAGACCTACTTAGAGTTTTCCAAATGCACCAAGCGTTTTCACACCTTCGTGCCTTCCCTGTGCTGTTTATTCTCTTAATAGACCATGTCCACCTGGTTAATGTCTATCATCCTTCAAGTTTCTGAGTCAGTGCCTCACAGAGGTCTTCTTTATCCTCCTAGTCTGAGCTACATGACACCCTACATCACCTTGAGCCTGTCTTGCTGGCAGTGTTTTTAACAATGCCAAGTACTTAATTGATATCCCTCTTGGTTCCCCTGCTAGACCCTAAGATGAACAGAGTCTTAGAAATCTTTTCATTTTACTGTCTATACCTTCGTGCCTGCTAACATGGCTCTCCACAAGGTACCTGGTTAACTAATGCTGGCTGAATGACGAGGGAATGAAACAATGAATCCAAATCACGTGTTTTGCTGCACTGAAATTCAAGGAAAGAAGAAATCTTCTGTCATTACCCTGAATACATACTCTTATGCTAAATATGAGAATCATGAGAAAGCGATCAAAACTGTTTGTCTTTTTCATTTTTCTCATGTTCAGTATCACCATGTTTCATCATCAGGCATTGTCTGCCTAGGTATCAGGCAGATAGAAGAATGTGTTGAGAAGATTAGAAAGATCATTGGCTTTTGTATCAAATAGACTGGACATCAATTCTAGCCCCATCATTTACTACCTGGGTCATCTTAGGCAACTTGTATGCTTTCCTCATATGTAAAATGGGACTGATGTCCAACATTTAAGGTTCCTGTATAAAAGTAAATAGTTGTTAAATGGCCAGATGCATGGTAATAGACACTTAAGAGATAGCAACTCTATCTTATTGTCCCATGACTTGAGTAACATAATGCATATATTTTCTCCCTGCCCCCGAGACTCTCACCTAAGATTGGGTGTCTGAGCTCTGTTTACTTAGTTTGGATATTGCAAACTAACTACTGCATCCTGTTTTTTGTTGTTCACTCACTAAGTAGTGTCTGACTATTGGCAATACATGGACTGCAGCACACCAGGATTCCCTGTCCTTCACTATCTCCCAAGAGTTTATTCAAACTCATGTCCTTTACGTGGTGATGCTCTCCAACCATCTCATCCTCTGCTGCCACCTTCTGCTCCTGCCCTTGATCTTTCCCAGCATGGGAATCTTTTCCAATGAGCTGGCTCTTCTCATCAGATGGTCAAAATATTGGAGCTTCAGCATTAATCCTTTTGGCAAATATTCAGGGTTGATTTCCTTTAGATTTGACTGGCTTGATCTCATTGCTGTACAAGGGACTCTTAAGAGTCTTCTCCAGCATCACATTTCGAAAGCGTCAATTCTTCAGCATTCAACTTTCTTTATGGTCCAACTCTCACATCCATACATGACCTGGAAAAACCATAGCTTTGACTACAAGGATCTTTATTGGCAAAATAATGTCTCTTTTTTAATATGCTGGGTCTTGGTTGGTTACTACTTTCCTTCCAAGGAGCAAGCGTCTTTGAATTTCATGGCTGCAGTCACCAGCCACAATAATTTTGGAGCCCAAGAAAATAAAATCTGTCACTGTTTCCACTTTTCCTGTGAATACTAATTATAATCATAAATAACAATAGCCACAAATATTACTATATCCCAAGGGGCTCTAGAGTCTTTTAAAGCTGAAAGTCTATTACTTATAGGTTTGTAAGAAGTTTCTTATTTTAGGGTAAGGCTATGATTTATCTCTAAATCCATTTCTTCTTCTTCTTTATTTTCCTTTTCATTAGATCCTGTGTGTGGCTGCATTTCACTGCGCCTTGCTCACAAGAGATTAGAATGTGATATGAGTGAGGTATACTTTGTTGTGTTTTTTTATTTCATTTTGGAAAAAACACTTTGACAATGCTTTTAAAAATGCTAGGCATGTCTTAGTAACTGTTGTCCTACATGTGTTGTTATTTAAGACTGAATATACAAGGCTTTGGAAAATATCCCCTTGACTCCAGGGCATGTCACAACTGAGACATCAGGCCAGACATTACATGTTAGGTGGTCATTTTGCCCTGAACAAAGAGTTAATTGCTGTCAGTTATCCTGTAAGGAGGAAGTTCTAGGTCTGGATATGAACTGGCCTTGGACTGGTGAGGAAGACATTTTTCTTTTATGGGTCCCCAGGTGGGAAAGTGAAGGTGGTCCTGGACTCTAGGCATGGGAATGTTTGGAGCATTTCCAGTGGGGAGAATTAGTGAGCCCTTGTACAAGAAGGCAAGTTGAGGGATAGATGGGTGTTGACCTAAGAAGCAGAGCTAAGGAAGATTTGGGGCATGAGATGCTAGCAGTTGTGTTATTTCCTATAAACCTAAACCTCAATTAAACTGGGAGTAAATCACATCGTCCCTAATCATTTTCCAGTTGTAATGCGGGAAGTTGGGAGGAGCAGTAAGCTCACGCAGGAAATTCCTTTGAAGTCCAGTGGCTAGGATTCCATGCTTCCACTGCAGGGGACATGGGTTCGATCCTGGTCAGAGAACTAAGACCCAGCATGCCAAGTGGTGTAAGAAAAAAAAAAAAAAAAAAAATAGCTGCCCAGAAGTGGAGTGCTACTGTGGGGCCTGTCAGAGCACAGGAACAGATGTAGGTGAGGAAGCTAACAGATTTACTCTGGAGCACGTGCGAGACGAGATGCTGAGAAACACCCAGAAAACTTTGAGGAGGTTCTCTGCCAGGGGTTAGTTCAGATCCTAACAGTCTGGACATGAAAAGAAACTTCAACATCATTTTGTAGCCACAGGCAGGTGAGGCTGACGTCTTATGAGTCATATATAAATTTTTTATTTAATTTCTACAACAATCAGGTCACAAGTATTATTATTTCTATCAAGATCTTCCAGCTAGATAGCTATATCACTGATCATTTAATTCAAAGTTTAGCTATTTATGAAGTGGCCATCCTGAGATTTTCACCGTATCCGTCTGCCACTGCAAACGGTGCTCTCTCTGTAAGACCATCATGCCTCTTGAGGGAGTGAAACAGAAGTGAAATGTGATTCACTGGTTAATTTCCTATGGCATTTCCACAAAGCAAACCCACGAGAGTACTGTTTTCCATTTGTTTCAGCCATTCTTTTGGTATAAATTCTCTCTCATTATTATCTATCTGAATGGCTTGATGGAGGAGTGGGATGCAGAGGAAGTCTGTATTTTCATAAGAACCAGTAATGTTTCACTTCTTCAGTAAGACTTTTGATTCTCTGGTTGATGGCCTGAAATTGATTTTCCACCAGCTGTTGACCAGTGTGATAGAAAATCTACTTAGTGTAATAGGTACGCTCTCCTTGAGCTGTTGCAAAAGAATATTGTACAGTTTCGATACTTGATCTAGCCCCAGTTCTGCCACAAAGAGCTTTATGAGTGCAAATATGTCACTCATGACTCGTTATTCTAAAACCAGGATTTGGGCTTCTGAATCCCTTTTTGCTCTACAATTCAGTGTATAATTTAGCTTTCTGGGTTCCTACGTATGCATTTCTGAACTCCAGAGTGTTTATACATCGACAGAAAAGAAAGGCAGCGTTGATATTTAGCAGAGACACACTGGTATTACTGTAGCAGTTGTATATTTAAGTACTTTTCATGCTAGTTGGCACATGGCTTCTGTTCTGAGGCACCCTGAGTGGCTCACATTCCCCCAACTGTACATATTATCCCCTTATGCAGTCCTACAATCACTGAGTCAAGGTATTTCATGGAAGTTTATTTTTTGAAAGGTTTAGAAATACCCTTGCATGTATAAAGTAACAGTAACTCTGAATACAGTATGTGGACATACATTTTAAAAAGACACCTAAGATAGAGAAAAGAAATGGCTCTCACTAAACACCGATAAGAATGACATAACAGTCAATATAACTTAACAGTATATTAGACATGCATAGTCTACTGTGTAATTTTGTCTTTTCTTTTTTCTAAACTCCTTTTTCCTTCTTCTTTTTACATCATCCAAAAGTTAAAGAAGTTAGTATTTTCAGACTTTTTCTGAATCTTTTTGCTAGACTTGTCAAGAGCACAGAGTTTTGAATAGGAAGATACCTTTCATTTAAAAAATTAGACTTTCAGTACTTTGAGACTGAAAACACATAGATGAAAACATTTCTTGTGCTATTCAATGACCTCAAGTGCTTCTTTTATTCATTTCTTTATTCAAAAAATGAACAGAATGGTCTGTGGTGTTTTGGATGGTAAAAAGAATGAGATACTCACAATGCGAGGTCTTTTACTGACCTGTAGTCACTGTTCTTTGCAAAAGGTAATCTAATAATCCTCTATTCTATTTAAGGACCATAGGAGCTGCACATTTCTAGACATTTTAAATGATTTGCTCAATGACCCTTCATGCCCTTCTGATCCAAGCATTGTTATTACTCTTGCTTGATGGGAATTTAGGTGGACTGAAGTTCAGTGAGATCTTGGATGCTAATATATGCCCTGCTGATGTGTGGTTTTCTTTTAGTTATAAGTCGGCCAATACATTGTCCCAGAAAGTCCCCCCAAAATACACGTGCGTGGCTCTGAGTTGTTTTTTTTTTGATTGATGTGAGTAACTTTCAGAAAGCTCTCCAAAGTTCCTTGAGGATCTGTTGCTGTTCTTGACAGAGTTTGTAGCTGATTGCTTTGAAGCCTACTTATCTTCCTTAGCTGATTGAAGATTTTGCTGATGTGCTTTTTTAATTAGTTTGTGAAGTGGGTGGAGCTGGAGCAAAGTCAATTTCATCTTGCTAGAATCCAATCAATATTAGTTGACTGAATGACTTCAGTTTATTTAGCTGATTGACCCTGGACTTCTTCAGAAGTTGTTTTCTCTTATTTTCAATTTTGATGATTAAAAAAATGATTTAATTACAGAAGTCACCTTTATGTTGCTAATATGTTGGCATGAAATTTACTCTACTTTTCCACCTTATGTATAACCCATAAGGCACAGGACGATCCTCTGCTAAACTCAATATCTGCTGTTCAAAACTACAAATGAGACAACACATCTTTCTCATTTGGCTTTTAATTTCTCTTACTGTGCAGACAAGTATTTATAGAAAGAAAAGATTGCCCAAACCTTTGCAAAAATATTTACAGTGTACTAACTTTTGTTGCAATTTTCATTAAAGTTTTTACAATGCAATGTTTTGCAAATCCTTTCACTGGTTAAAGTTTTCTTACTGAAATAATGAATAGAAAAATGGTGGCTCCCATTTATTTAGAGAAGAATTATTATGACTGCCTGCCTGGGCATCAGGCTGAAATGCTTACAAAACCATTTCACATCTCAAACAACAACCAACCAAATTTTATTTCTGTCAAAATAATAGAAACAAATGGTTCCAAAGCAGAAATGCTGCTAGTAAACATTTTCATCAGAATCAAACACTGTGACTATTAAAATTCATCCAAATTAAATGTTTATTTCTGAAACAAATGCCTTCTTTGTAACATATTTGCCAGCAAAGACCCGACTAACACTGTAGGGAGAGTTCACTTATGTGGAAGACCTATAATTAATGAAAGCTTAATCAGAGAAAACTCCAGCAAATGTTTCTTTCAAAGGAAATATTAAGCCTGAATTTTTAAGGTGATAGTGAAAACTCATTCAAAAGTTTTATTTTAAAAATGCCATTTTTAAGAAATTCTACAAGCTGACTTGTGAAGAACGTGGACAGGTCACTGTTAATTAAATGTACAAAGAGATCCAAGCTGAGTCCCAAACTGGATTCAGGCCCTTGTTTCATTTTGATTGGTTTGGTCCTGGGGTGTCTGAATGAAACAGAGGAAGAGGAAAATAAATGGAATGGATGGATTGGTGTCTATCTTCCTGGCTCAGCCTCAAGGACTGGTTTGGAGATCATAGCAGATGATGAAAGCTGGCCCTTAACTCATAATCTGCTTATAAGTTATCTTAAAATGCCAAGCACATTTCAGACTTCTATGTATGCTTTATAAACTAATACCTTAATGGTAGAAATGAGTTACATGGTTGAATTCAAGAGCAATGTGTATGACAGTCCATTCACCCACCATGAGGTCAAAGCAAACCACATGTTTAAAACCATGTCAATGGATGTGGACATATTCTCCTGACATGAGGGAGTGGGGTAAGTGAATAAATGTTTCCTGAACAATATTATAGCGTACCACAAGTGGTAAAGCCAGAAAGTAAAGGATGTGTGTTCATGAAATAGTCATGAGTGTTGATCCAAACAGTGCCATGGTCCATTGTGCAGCTTTGGCATCCAGGGTTTAGAGTTGCCACCAGTGGAGAATTGATGAACATGGTGGAATAGTATTTCTCCAGGGGATTCTTGGCTATCGTCAGTGGCCAGATGCCTTGCTAAGACATTAAAGCAGTGAAGCAAGGACTGTGTTTGTTGCTGAGTTCACACCAGAGGCTACTACCCCTGGAGAACCTAAGAAATACCTGGGAGAGTGACTTTCAATGGGGCTCAACTTCCAAACAAGCAGGGAACTATAAAGATTAATTTGTATTTATTTCCTTTGAAGATCATTGTTTCATAAATGAAGTGGGAGATTCACTCCACTTACTAATTACAAAATAAAGCCCCAATGAGTCTTATATCCATATTGTGAAGATGAGAGGACATATTTTGCCCATGACCACATTTATGTATAGGATGGCCTATACAACTTGTTTTTAGACAATGAAATGGATATGTCCAGTGGTGTTTTTAGGATACATTTTTTTTTTTTTAATGGAAGCAATTTGAAGGCATACGATGTGGTTTTGCCATTTAACCTTAAAAGATAAAAAACTTCTATTTGTGGAAGCAATTCATAGTCCTACTTGCTCACCTGTCTGCCATTGTTTTCCTACTAAAACACACCTATGGACATTGTCACATCACTGACTACAAGAATGAGCATGGCGGTTGTGGGCAGCAGATGGCTAATTTCGTACCAAGCCTATTTCCTCTTCTTCTTGAATACACAATTATATTACATTTTACAAGTTCCTTGAGGGTAGCTGTGGCCATTTGATCGTGTTCTGGGCTTCCCAAGTGGTGCTATGGTAAAGAAACAACTTGCCAATGCAGGATATGTAAGAGATGCCTGTTTGATCCCTAGGTAGGGAAGATTTCCCCTGGAGAAGGGCATGGCAACCCATTCCAGTACTGCCTGGAGAGTCCCATGGATAGAGGAGCCTGGCGGGCCACAGTCCCTAGGGACACAATGAGTCGGAGACGACTGAAGGGGCTGAACACAGCACGCGTGGCTGAGCTCTAGCCAATGGAATGTGAACAGAAATGATAATATGTCACTCTTAACACTGACCCATAAAAAAACTCCCATTCTGACTCTCCATCTCTTTTTCCTTTTCAGAGTTTGATGCAGACACAAACGCCAGTTGTGGAATCCATATACTGAACATACTAAAGCCATCAGATGGAAGGATATTGAGTCTTTGAGCTACCACTTGCTACTCACTCATCAAGACTTTATTTGCACCTGTGACCATAAGTAATTTATTTGTTTTCCACTCACATCAATTTCCTCACTGTCCACCCTAGAGGAAGATAGAAATGATTACATACAATCATGTTGGAGTTTAATTTCACATATCTTTTTCTTTCATTTACCCATTTAACAGGGGCTGTATTACTCGCTGTTGGGCTCTACACTTGAAATGGTTACAAAGGCAGAGGGGTCCCACAATGAACTGAAGCTCTGTGAGTGGATTGTGGGAGAACCGGTGAGGCAGGCTCCTCAGGAATTTTTGCACCAAAGCCCAGAAACCCTGGGAACAGGAAAGAAGAGCGGGAGGAGCAGGACACGCTTGACCAGGAAATAAGGGTTTGATCTCTGTCTCCAGCTTAGACTTTGTTGCTTCTGGTATGGATTTTAGTAACATCATATATTTTGTGCAACATACTTCAGCAATATACATATATTCAATAGCATGATTTCTGTATGTACAGTCTATAATATAGATTTCTGGTTTTTAGTAATATCTGAAAGATCATTCTTTGTAAGATATCAGGGTCCAGGGAATACTACTTTTCACAGCATTCCTAATATATTTGATACCTGTTGCTGCTGCTGCTAAGTTGCTTCAGTCATGTCTGACTCTGTGCAACCCTACAGATGGCAGCCCACCAGGCTCCCCCGTCCCTAGGATTCTCCAGGCAAGAACACTGGAGTGGGTTGCCATTTCCTTCTCCAATGCATGAAAGTGAAAAGTGACAGTGAAGTCTCTCAGTCGTGTCCGATGTATTTGACACCTGTAGTATATCACTAATACTTCCTAATTCAATAAAATTGTTTTCAGTAATAATTTATGACTTTCAGATTTTAATTTAGAATTTCATACAATAATCATTCTTGACCTGCCTTCATTCATTGGCAAAACAATTAAAAATATTCAATATAATGATATTACTAAAATTAAAATTCAGACAGATTTTGAGTACATTAACTAAAATTTGCATATCCCAGGCAAAATCCACAATTTGTACTTTATCCTATTTTTAAATTTCAAGCACAAAAAGTTCCAATGGTCATCTATAATGATAAAATTGAAGTAATTAAAATTCTGTCTGTTCAATCATCTTGTTGTTATTATTTTGAACCTATCATTTAATGCAGGAATATGTAGCAATCAGGGAACTAAAGACACAAGCTACAGTCTTAGTGAGCTGGACCTATTCCAAACACTTCCAAACTCTTCAAATGAAATTACACGTTGAATCTGTGTGTTTGGAGATTGACTGTAAAACTAGGAGTTCTCTGAATTAACTTTTGTGTAGCTACCATGTTTATTAAAGGATAAGTAACAGAACTTGCTAGTTGGGAGCTTATATTATTATTATTGCTAATGTTATTGTTTTATTATTATTGTTAAAACTCTATAATGACTGCAGCAGTTGTGCAGAATTTAGCTCAACTGAAGATGCTTTTCAGGAAGCAGTAGTTTAGCCCTGTTGAAATTGCCAGTGCATAGTGATAGTATCGGAGAAGGCAATGGCACCCCACTTGGGCCCAGACGGTAAAGCGTCTGTCTACAATACGGGAGACCCGGGTTCAATCCCTGGGTTGGGAAGATCCTCTGGAGAAGGAAACGGCAATCCACTCCAGTACTATTGCCTGGAATATCCCATGGACAGAGAAGCCTCATAGGCTACAGTCCATGGGGTCGCAAAGAGTCGGACACAACTGAGCAACTTCACTTTCACTTTCCAGTACTCTTGCCTGGAAAATTCCATGGACAGAGGAGCCTGTTAGGCTGCAGTCCATGGGGTCGCGAAGAGTTGGACACGACTGTGCTACTTCACTTTCACTTTTCACATTCATGCATTGGAGAAGGAAATGGCAACCCACTCCAGTGTTTTTGCCTGGAGAATCCCAGGGATGGGGAAATCTGGGGGGCTTCTGTCTGTGGGGTCACACAGAGTCAGACACGACTGAAGTGACTTAGCAGCAGCAGCAGCAGCAGTGATATTATACAGCAGATTGAGTAGTTCCTTGCTGGTCTAGTGGTAGGAGTCAGGGCTTTCACTGCCAGTGCCTGGGTTCAACCATGGGTTCAATCCCTGGTCAGGGAACTGAGATCACACAAGCTGTGCAGTGTGGCTAAAAAGAAAAAAACTTAAAAAGCAGATTTATTTCTAATTGGTTTTATTATTTTTAATGTCTGCAGGCAATGCCCCCTTGTATTGCCTTTGCCTAATCTGAATCAATCTCATTTTTCTGCTATTCCTACTCCACTGTGGTCATGGGAAATCCTATAATGAAGCAAAATCCAGACAGCAAAGATTCTTTCCTCTTGTTTATAGACTCAGTTTTGTTACTTAGAGTGTTCCCAAGGAACCTGGTGGGTGATGACTGGGGTGGACAAGGGGAAGTGACACCCAGTGGAAGAGCCAGGTGAGTTCATAGAACTCAGTAAGGCCATGTGCCTGCCAGACAGAGCAACACTGCTGGTTTCCCAGGAATGCTTTGCTGGTAGAGGGGTGGCTTTGCAGAGGTCGGGCCTTGGACCAACCAGTCAGGGCAAGACCCAGTACTTCTGGATCTACCCAAAAATGGGTAAGACAGAAAGAAGGTCTGTCCTCAGAGAACACACAGCCTAAATAAAGCAAATGTCACATTAGTAAACATCATAACAGAGAGGAATTTAATATAGTGAATGACAAAGACTGGATTTGAATACTGTCTGACTTCACAGTCTAGGATTTAGTTTTGCAATCAACTCCCAAAAACAAACACAGGAAGGAACCTGGATTACAGTTCACTTGAAGCCCTTGGCTTCCCAGTCCCCATACACTGTGTATAAGACTGACATTGATCTACTGGGACAGCCCCTGCAAGTTTTCAACTGAGCTAGGGTTGATGAATGTGACCATTTGATGTGTAAGATCCAGGCTTTGTGTTCAAATTTCATCTCTGTTTCCTCTTGACCATATGACCTTGGCTAAGTCATTTTACCCTTTCTGAACTCANGATATTTGGAGATGACGGGGCTCCCAAAGATCCTTTTAAATGAAAGAAAATCATAATAACAGATTTATTGAGCTTTCACAATGTGCCAAGTAGATTGCCCAGTGATTTATACTCATCACCTCCTTTTATTCTCAGTGCATTCCCTGGGATATGTGCTGTTATCATCCTCATTTTACCAATGGGGGAAACTGAGGCTTTGTGCAACTAGGCAGTTTGCCAAAGGTTGTAAACTAGTGAGTGACAAAGACTGGATTTGAATACTGTCTGACTTCACAGTCTAGGATTTAGTTTTGCAATCAACTCCCAAAAACAAACACAGGAAGGAACCTGGATTACAGTTCACTTGAAGCCCTTGGCTTCCCAGTCCCCATACACTGTGTATAAGACTGACATTGATCTACTGGGACAGCCCCTGCAAGTTTTCAACTGAGCTAGGGTTGATGAATGTGACCATTTGATGTGTAAGATCCAGGCTTTGTGTTCAAATTTCATCTCTGTTTCCTCTTGACCATATGACCTTGGCTAAGTCATTTTACCCTTTCTGAACTCAGCTTCCTCATCCATAACATGGGACTACTAAGACCTAGGTCTCAGAATTGCTCCAAAAGTTAACTGCAAGTAGGAGAACTGGATCTTGACACACAGTAGGTACTTTTCCCGTGTTACTCTGACATACGGCAGAATTAACTCAACAGGGCATATCAAAACTGGTTTCTGGAGAAAATGAAGCTTGCATTCAATTTCATACTTCCACCGTGACATATTTTGAATCCTAAGTAAAAGACCCCAGGATCACTTTTTATTTTAAACAACAAACACCTGTCATTGCTCAAATTAGAAACACTTACTGAACCATGCTACAAAATATTTATAAATTCACAAATGTGTTTTAATTGCTGCTAAGTAAAATGAATTCAGCTGTAGTTTTTTCACTTCATGAAAAATGTGACTTCATTCCTTTTTCCCCAGCCCTAAACAGAGTGGATAAATATTGGATTTGTGCAGTCAACTGTATGCTACAGTAAGTCCCCTACATACCAACCTTCAAGTTGTGAACTTCCAAAATGCAAATTTGTGTTCTCATATCCAATTACATAAGTTAGCTCATAGGTCTGATGTGCATTGTCACGTGTGCGCTTCCACAGGTGGCTATGCTTCTGGATACAGTACAGTTCCAGCAATGANTCAACTGTATGCTACAGTAAGTCCCCTACATACCAACCTTCAAGTTGTGAACTTCCAAAATGCAAATTTGTGTTCTCATATCCAATTACATAAGTTAGCTCATAGGTCTGGTGTGCATTGTCACGTGTGCGCTTCCACAGGTGGCTATGCTTCTGGATACAGTACAGTTCCAGCAATGATGTTGCTGATACTTTTCAAGGTACTGTACAGTAAAATTAAATTTTTTTTCTTTATTTTTTTGTTTTTTAATGTATTGTTTGTGTGAAAAGTATCATAGACCTATTACATATAGTACAATACTATATAGCTGATTGTATTAATTGGGTACCTGGGCTAACTTTGTTGGACTTATGAACAAATTGGACTTACAAAGGCACTCTTTGAACAGAACTCGTTTATATGTAGAGGACTTACTGTATTTGTGATCAAGGAAAGTTTGGGGCTTGGAAGCAAAGGGAGTTGAAAGTGTTGGAGACAGATGGCTTCATGTGAAACAGCCCTTTACATTTCAGACAAAAATGAGGCAAAGGCAGTACATCTCTATTTCACCTTGTAACTTCCACCCATGGTGGGGACTCCATCACCTAATTTGTATAATGGGTTTTCCTTTTACTTAAATAACCAGTCTGAAAATATCTATGCCTTTACTCATAATTTTTGTTTTTTCCTAGAGTCCAGGGGAATAATAATAGCAGTTTTATCTAAAAGAATAAATAATGCAATTCTACTTTCACCGGTGATGGCTTTTCAGAAATTGTATCCCTGACCCAATTTGCTCATAGAGTTTTCAACATTAAGATGTTGAGTGTTATTTCCATTTAATTTAACATAATTTCTGGCAGGAGACTGATAAACTGAGAGCATTCAGGTCAAATTCCACCTACACATATGTTTCATTTGGTGTTTGAAAACTTTTGAGTAAATATTTTTTTCAATTGGAAGATTTCATTCAAAGCGTGTGAAAAAATTGAAATATTTTGCATAAAATCTGGATTTCTCTCTCTCTTAACAAAAATAGAATATTAAGTAAATCAGATCCATTATACCCTATGGCAGTGGTTCTCAAAGTGCAGTGGCTACATCAGCTTAACCCAGAAGTGCAAATTCACAGCCCTCACAGACCTACCAGGTGAGGAGCTCTGGGGTTCGGCCTAGCATCGTGTTTCTTAATCACCCTCCAGGCTACCCTGGAGCAGACCAAGTGTGAGACCCTCCGCCCTACAGCAGCAGTCCACGGAGTTCCTTGGAAGCAGACATTTTCTTGCTGGTCTTTGCTGTTCCAGCTGGCTGTGGACCCTGTTGTAGAACTGATGTGTGTGCCTGTCTGACCTTCTTAGGAACAGTTTCCCTGGTCCCTTGGGTCAGTCAGCTTCACGGGGATATGATCTGTGCAGTCACAGGGCCCCACTCTCAGAGTCCTGAGTTTGCTTTAGTGCTCTGCAGTTCTGTCTTGACATTCTTAATCCTTCTATCTTTGATTCTGTGTTTTTTATGTGAAGTATGATAGGACAATGGAACATGCTTGCAGGCAGAGAAGATACTCTAGTTGGCAGTATGTATGGGCTGAGGTGGTTGGACGCAGAGGGGTGATGGGCAGCTTACGTGCTGTGCAATTGACCTTGGTGCCCAGTGCTCACATGCATGCCCAGAGCAGTCTAGGGTACTGTGGATCCTTAAAAGAGTGATGAGATTAACAGCCTTTTGGCTACATACAATTGGGATAGGAACTCCTGGTGCTTTCTGTTCATAAATTACTACAGAGCAGTAGTGTATCCATGGACATTGCAACAAAACATATTATGAGTTATTAGAATTCTTCAAAAATGTTAGAATCTCTGTGGTTGAAAACTTCTGCACCATTGCAAAACAAAAATTCATAAACTTAGAAATTAAATTAAAAAATTATCACATTGGATAGAAAGGAGTACTATTTTCATATGAAGCTTTAAATGAATCATCTGTTAACAAGAAAACAACTTTATGATGAATATTTTACTGTAAGTAACAATACAGTAGTATAATGCATAAAATAGGCTTTTGAATTATATACACACCAAGAAGCCATTTTTAGTTTCTTATATGACCTCTGGGGCTTCCCAGGTGGCTCAGTGGGTAAAGCATCTACCTGCAATGCAGGAGAAGCCGACAGCCGTGAGTTTGATCCCTGGGTTGGGAAGATACCCGGGAGGAGGGCTTGGTGACACATTCCAGTATTCTTGCCTGAAGAATTCCACGGACAGAGGAGTCTTGTGGGCTACAGTCTATAGCATCACAAAGAGTCAGACACAACTGAAGGAACTGAGAATGCCCGCATGCATACGAGCTCTGCAAGTTACATAAAATATCAGAGCAAACATTAATATGCCACTGTATAAATTTACACTTAAAAGTAAATTCAGGCAAATGGCAAGAGGATTCAGGCAAATCCACAAAATGGATGTGTATGAAGAGTTAAATCTTTTTAGAAAAATTGTTTCTCAAGAATCATCAATCTAGATATTTTTAAATTTTGTCTTTCAAAATACCTTGTCAAAAATTTATCCCAGTATTGTGAAGCATATAAAGAACTCTTAACAGCTGTAACAATAGTTGTATCCGCATCAAGTCCTTTTCAAAGTNNTTTTTTTTTTTTTTTTTTACAATTTACAAGTTTATGTTATTTCTTATGTATTACTGCTATCCCTGTTACATTTCATAGTAACAAAATATTTTTAAAGATAGAAGTTTATATTTTATTTTCTTAAACAGCGTTTCCCCCTGCTTTTTG
This sequence comes from Neotragus moschatus, assembly GCA_006410615.1. Taxonomy (NCBI): domain Eukaryota; kingdom Metazoa; phylum Chordata; class Mammalia; order Artiodactyla; family Bovidae; genus Neotragus; species Neotragus moschatus. Next base: position 1,289,402 of record SJYA01000391.1, read on the forward strand.
AATAAGAAGTCCTTAATTTTGATCTTACAGTTTCCATAACTAAGTAGCTGTTCTTACCTGGGACATCTGAGGTCACCACCCTTAGGAGTAAACATAATACATACGAATGACAACAAAGTCAGAAGTGAAGTGAAAGTGAAAGTGGCTCAATTTTGTCCGACTCTTTGAGACCCCATGGACTATACAGTCCATGGAATTTTCCCGGCCAGAATACTGGAGTAGGTAGCCCTTCCCTTCTCCAGGGGGTCTTCCCAACTCAGGAATCGAACCCAGGTCTCCCTCATTGCAGGCACATTCTTTACCAGCTGAGCCACAAGGGAAGCCCAACAATACTGAAGTGGGTCGCCTATCCCTTCTCCAGGGGATATTCCCAACCCAGGAATGGAACCCGGGTCTCCTCCATTGCAGGTGTTTTCTTTACCAGGTAAGCTATCAGAGAAGCCCAAAGTCAGAAGACCCACTTTGAAAATGCAGTGTAAGACACTCTGTTAGGTATTCTGAGTTTTCAATATTCCAACGTGAAACAGTGTTGAGATTGTTATAGACTGAGAAAGACCAAATAAACATGAAGAATAGTAATATAGAAACACTGACTCCATCATGGATGGAGAAAAAATTAAAAAGGAAATCTGAGGGACACTGGGAAATTTGAATGGGGCTAGATATTAGATGATGTCCCTGATTCAATATTTAACTTATTGTGATAATGATAGTGTGGTTATGTGGGAAAATGTTCTTCTCTTAGGAAAAAATGAAATTTTTACGGTTAAGAATGCTTCTTAAATGGTTAAACAAGAGGGAGGGTGGGAAGGAGGTTGCAGGAACAAGGGAATATGGCTACATGTTAATGGCTGATGAATCTAGTTGAAATGTGTGCTGTGCTGATTGTATTCTTTTATTTCTTTGAAGGTTGAATTTGCCAGGTTAAAAAATAATGGAGGAAATAAGCAATGGAGGAAAAGTATAAAGGGGCTTTCTGGGAAGTTGGTAATGCTGTTTATTTAATTAGACATGGGTGGTTGTTGCAAGAATGCCTTCAGTTTCTAATAATCCACCTAGCTATTTATTTATGGTTTGTCTACTTTTTTATGTATATGCTATTTTTCAATTAAAATGTTTAAAAATGATCCTTTATAACTAAGCAAGCAATACCCAAATGTGATGTATTGTTCTATTGCTGAGTGAACATATGTCAGCGCTTTGGGAGTGTGAGAGTTTTGCCTGTTAATCAGATGATCACTTTTTTTTTGTTTGCTTTGCACATCAGATTCCAAATTTCACATTCAAAACTTAAATCAACAGTTTAGTATGGAAGAGGAGCAAAAGGAATATGAGGAAATGTAACTAGAAGCAACTTTCACAAGAGTGGATCTGACTCTTATGCAGCTCGAAGCTGATGATTCTGAGGAAAAACAAAATTCAGCCTGAAAGTAAATATTGCTTAGGAAGTGTTTAGGAAGTGAGAAACTTGGCTATCTTTGTCTTTAAGAGAAATCTGCCTCTGGTGTCTATTTTTCATTAAATTAGGACAAAGGAAATACTTTGATTATTCCTGTTTTGATTCTTCTTATTTCAATCATTAGTACATTTACTATATTCTTGTTACTTCTCCTGGGCACCTCTAATAACAGTTCTATTTTTTTTTTTCTTTTTTCTTGACTAAGGGAGCAAAACTTCTCTGTTTGCTCTAAACAATGACTGGAAGAGAAGCATTCAATTTATATATTGATAAGATGGAAACAAGCATTAGAATAGCATCTCTGACTTTCTCCGGTCAAAAATGACATAAAACAATACACATCCCACTAGCATTACCAAACTTGGAGCCTAGCATACATGCCAGGTACCATGTAACAGCTCACAGGTGACCAAATCGGTCGTGATTTAATCCTCCCAATGGCCTTCTGAGATGAGACTTGTTACTCCATTAGGTGACTGCACACATTTTCCCCAAGTTCAACCAGGGGGTAGTGACTGAGTCAGAATTTAAATTGTGATTTTTTATGCTCCCCAAGCCTGTGCTCTAACCATTACACTCTGTGGTCCTAGCCGACTGAAATAATTTATGCCACTCACTGGGACATACAAGCGATTGCTCTCTTGAGTTCGAGGATCTGATGTCTGCTTTTCATGCTTCTAATGAAAGAGGTGAAACATAGAATAGTTGAATTTTAAAGTAGAGACTGTCTCGAACAAGAGGGGAGAAAGAATAAGCTCACCGTGGTTACCTGGCTCGAGCTCTTGCTGCTAATGAGATCAGATCTCCCTACTCAGCTCATGTGAGCTCTTCAGAATGCCAAAAGGAGAAACAAGAAAATGGTGTTTTTCATGAATAGAAAAACGCATCTGGCTGATGTACTTTTTTTTTTACCTTCATTTTCATACTTAAATCACTAAATTAATGCAATTTCCTGGTTCCTTTTCCTAATTAAATTATTTTCTCTTATACCCAGCCAACCAAGCTTACCAAGAGAGTTTATGGACATTATCATTTTGGTTTTTTGAAACAAATCATTTTGCTCCATTTTAGAATAGTTTAATGAAACTCACACTGCAAAGGCAATCAGCTTCTATCTCTCCCCTTGCTCTTCGTTTCTCTTTAAGGAACTGACAAACATACATAAATAAACCTCAAGATTTCACTTATAAGTGAACAAAGCCAGGTTAAGATTTTTTTTTCCTGTAAAAGAATCACATGGAAAAGGTATGCGCTCTTCCTGCTTTGTGTAAGTTCCAGATCAGCTTCAATCAGCCTGTCTTGATTTGGTATCAAACCCCAGAAATGTGACTGGCAAAATTTAAATAGAGTTCAGGACTAGCTAAAAAGGGACAATTGGTGGTGGACAAAAAACAGTTAATCTTTTGAAGGCAGCATCTGAGAGCATTTGCTAAGATCAGGCGACCCTCGCACAGCCAGCAACCTCAGGTCTCATTAGACCTTTCTTTCTGGCATGAAAGGCCTCTGCCTTCATTTCATGACACTGTCCATGGACCAGTTTTCTGCAATACACAAAACAGATATGTTTTTCTTCTAGGTCTGGCAAACAAGTCTTGTCTTTCATTATAAAGACAAGTTTATTGATGTTGAGACAAGCCGCGTTCCCACTTCCACTTGTGTTTGAATTCCTGAGCCATGGCTGAACCTCTCTGGAAAGCAGCATCGAATCACTATCAGCTGTTAGTTCAGACCTGATTCTTTGGAGTTCAAGCTTCTTTCTAATATCTCAAGACATAGAGCAAATAAGTCCAGCAGTGCTTGATAAAATGGCTTTTACTTAAGAGTAATGGGTGGAGTAGCTGAAAATATTTTCAGCTATTGTCTGAAATTGAAATGGCAGATATTGTTATCAATTTAAACCATCTTCGTAGTGTTAGAAATACATTTAGTATTTATTCTTTCTCCTGATTTCTCCTTTTAGAAGGACTCCAACCCCATTATTGTTGGGAGTAGACACAAATCTTTTTGGAATGCCATCCTGAGTCATATTTATGATAGGACTAAAATTTCTTGAGGATCATCTTTACATGTTCCTCTTGGAAGACACCTTAACTAAACTACACTTGGGAAATTGGTCAAGATCCTCCCCTGTACAATGTGCAGCCAAGATGCCTCATAGGCCCTCAAAAGCTCTTTGGAGAGGGGTAAGATCTGTTTGTTTCCCAAGATAAGAATCTCTTCAGGATCAGTCTTACAGTTTTCTTTCCTAATAGGATGCCAAGGTGGAAATGAGGGCCCAACTCATAGAGGGAACATGCCTCACATAATAAAGGCCATTCATGACAAACCTACAGCTAACACCATTCTCAATGGTGCAAAACTGAAAGCATTTACTCTAAGATCAGGAACAAGGCAAGCATATCTACTCTCACGACTTTTATTCAACGTAGTTTTGGAAGTCCTAGCCATAGCAATCAGAGAAGAAAAAGAGGTAAAGGGAATCCAAATTGGAAAAGAAGAAGTTAAGCTGTTCCTGTTTGCAGATCACATGATACTATACGTAGAAGATCTTAATGATGCTACCAGAAAACTACTAGAGCTTATCACTGAGTCTGGTAGAGTTGCAGGCTTACACAAAAATTAGGGTCCAGCTATTAGGCAGTCATTCGTTGCAGCTAATACTAAAAGAACTCTGTAAAACATGATACTGTCTTTCTTTACCACTATTACATCCATGCAATGATTGTAAATAACATTAACAAATAAAATTTAACACAAAATTTGGTAGAAACCATGGACTTGACATGAGTCTCTAAATTCTCTCTAACCAAATTCAGTCATTTTTCAGCAAATATTTGTTTAGTGCGCAAACGTGAAGAAAACTGCCTTAAAATTTGCCTGAACCTTGCTCTGATGACCAATCTACCTCATCAGAGGCAAGAGTGAACAGTGATTGATGCTAAACACTGAATACAAGAAGCAGATGTTAGAAGCAGAGATGACTGGGGCTTACAAATAAACAGTGACTAATTAACCCTACGTGATTTAGACTGGGCCACCTGGCTATTGTAGAGATTATGAAATGGAGGCAGAGGGGAAGTAAAAGGATGAACTCAAGAACCTCAAAGAGCAAAGTGTGAGATGTCATTTAGGGATCCCTCTCTGGTTGACAAACTACACTTGGAATTACACAGGGACACCAGGAGCACAAGGGAAAACATGCTGCCATGAAACTGTGCTTCTGTCTTGACTTGTTTGTTAAACACGCATATAATTGCATGGTGATTGGTGACAGCAAAAATAAATTTATCTTTGGAGTCTTAGCCTACTGCTGATGAAAGGAGCTTGGAGGATTACCTGGCATAGTCGTCTCACTTCAACATTTATAGAAGTAGCAACTGGGATTCAAGATGTCCTCCATATAAGATCGTGTCTCAGATGAGTAGCAGACTGTTAGCACTTGTACTTCTCTCATTCTTCTTCTAGAATCTGATCATCCAGATATCACCCAAACTTGGCACAAATGAAAATGGTAAATGTCCATATGCAAAGCCTCAGACAAAGCCTGTAAATATTTGTGAAATTACACTTACTCTGGCTTTTCCCAGGGTTACATTTGATAATCTTTTTGATGGATTATATGCAGATGTGTGGTTATATAGATAAATGGGAAAAGGAAAAGGGAAAAATGCACAGGGTGGGTACAGTTTTTTGTAACTCTTCTGAAATGTCAAACTCAGATTCTGACAATAGAAGCAGAATAAGAAATGCTAAGATTTTCCAAAAAAGGAGCTTTAAAAAAATTTTTTCATAGCCATAACACTGAAAATGATATAACTGATTCTGTAGAAGCTTTTAAAAGTGTAGTCAATTAAAAACATACTCCCTGCTAAGTAGGAAAACTAGATATCATTACCAGTGGGGGTTGGTCANCCCCCTCTGGCTCCTTCCATCTGCCTCTCCTTTTTCCTCATTTATCACTCTTGTATAGATGTGTGCCTGAAACTAGGTCATGAGACTGTCAAGATGTCAGCTTCAAATTTAGTTTTCAATTCCCTGTCTTTAAACCACTTTATACTTTGGGAATGGTTTCCTTTTCTTTGTGGTTAGATGGAGCAATTTGAATATCCTTTCTATTGCACTTGAGTTTTCCTTTATATATACCTACTTAGATGGCTTCTTATAAGTTATTATGCATTGGTAATCACACATTACCACATCTGGGTTGTCTTAAAAACGTTCAGGTCTTGACAAATTAAGGGAAAAAAAGAGAAAAGTATTTTTACAAAAGGAACATGAACTTAATTTTTGTCACCACATTTACAAAACAGTTCCACTAACCGAATACAACCTACTTCTTACAAATGCAATTATGGTTATGCCTCATTGAGGGGAAAGATTTTTAAATATTAAAAATAAAGCAAGCCACAGAAAACTCAAGTATCCTCCCCTAGGAACCAATAGTAAAATCTGGTGTTCATTAAAATACTTGAATGTTAATGGAAGAAAAAAATGTCAACCTTATGTCTCCATTTCTTTGGACCAAGACAGTGTGGTTTCTCAGTTTTCTCAAGGCCTGGCCAGTTTAGGATATGGTGAGACTTTTTGGAGACAGGAAATGTGAGGTTGGATGTCGCAGAGCACAAATCCGTGAAATGGTTTGGGGCTTCCTTGCACTGTGTGTCTCCTTGATCTTCCCTGTGGCGAGTATAGAAAGGCACAAGGAGCCCACTTCCCTTCTTGGGTCTCTCTCTGTGGCCAGAGATCTCATTGCCATTGAAGTGGGAAAAAAGGTCTACAAAAAAAGCCAAAATATGACAAAAGCAAATGTGGAGATTTGAGGATTTATAGGTTCACTTTCACTTTTCCCTTTCATGCCTTGGAGAAGGAAATGGCAACCCACTCAGTGTTCTTGCCTGGAGAATCCCAGGGACCGGGAGCCTGGTGGGCTGCCGTCTATGGGGTCGCACAGAGTCGGACACAACTGAAGCGACTTAGCAGCAGCAGCAGCAGGTTGACAAGGAGGACATCGCAAAACTCAACAGCATCATAAAGAAAGTGGCCCTCCCTTCCTCTCCCCCAAACTGTCCTCACCCTGTCCCCACTCCCCCAATATACTCACTTTCTTGTCCTCTCCTCCAGCTAGACCCTTAGCCAAAACAGAACAGTCCACAGGCATCTGCCTGGATTTCTTCACTTTAATTGGCATTCCACCAGCAAGAGCCATTTTTGTTATAGGGTTCCCTCCTCTTTTACATCTTAATTTTATTTTCAATGCAAATAGCTCCTGGAAGATCAAAAGCCTGTCAGTTATTAATACTTCAGAATAAATTAATTGAATCACATTGCCTTCTGTATGATTCCTAGATAAAGGCAGTTGTGCTAAAGAACTAAGACCCCTGTAGGGTAGGGAGGGAATTTGTCAGAGAGAACTCTGGCTGGAGGGAGGGTAGAAGAGGTCTCTGTAGGTAATAGAATCTGAGGCTGGGGATAGTTTGCTGGTTCTGGGTACCTAGAGATGTCTGGAGCAGAGAAAAAAGGTAGGTAGGAGGCTGTCAAGGTCAATACTGGATTATTTGAAATGTTTGCCCCTGGCCATGAAAGAGAGGAAAAGCTCCCAGCCTGATGGCCTCCAGGAAAAGAGCTGGAAGAGTTTTGTGAAAGACAGTCAACAGCAAAATGTCTGACTTGCCAATTAGATGCAAGGCAGTGATAACTTCATTCCATGTTCACTGATATAGTTGTTGCTAGTTCTCTATCCTTCCAAACTGATGTATGTGTGTGCCAAATTCTAGCATATATTATGTGCTAAAGAAAGGCTACTCATCATTAGTAGTAAAGTTTTTAAAATCATAAATGATCTCTTATTAATGTGTTTAAAATTGGAGTTAATTTTTTAATACATAATACATAAGGAGAACATATAAGCTCAAGAACTAATTGGGAAATAAAATATACACATAAATAAAATAATTACTTTATTATTAAAGAAATGTGAGTTTACTCAGTCATGTCTGACTCTTTGCTACCCCATGGACTCTAACCCACCAGGCTCCTCTGTCCATGGAATTTTCCAGGCTAGAACACTAGAGTGCATTGCCTTTTCCTTCTCTAGGGGATCTTCCTGACCCAAGGATGGGACCCATGTCTCCTGTGTCTCCTACACTGTAGGCAGATTCTTTGAAAAAGTGAAGTCGCTCAGTGTCCAACTCTTTGCAACCCCATAGACTGTAGCCTACCAGGTTCCTCTGTCCATGGGATTTTCCAGGCAATAGTACTGGAGTGGATTGCTGTTTCCTTCCCCAGGGGATTTTCCCAACCCGGCTCAAACCCAGGTTTCCCACATTGTAGACAGACGCTTTACTGTCTCAGCCACCAGAGAAATATAGAAATAGCTATAGATAAAAATGGTTAATACAAAAAAATTTTCCAAAAAGGGAATCATCCTACAATGATGTTTTATATTCTTTTTTTTCCCACAAAATATTTAGTAGGGTAAATGGTAAATAGAGGCACACATTATTTTTAAAATTGGAAAAGCATTTTATTATGTAAAGTGACATATTTAACAAATCAATTTTTTATGTACTCTTAGGTGTTCTAGTTTTTGTAAACATTATAAACAATGTTGAACTAAACTTCTATGTTTTTATATTTTTATTCTAAAACCTTCATAAAGGCAGAAGAAAAAGCCTAAATTTCTCTATTTAAAAAAATACTATTGAAAAAACAGTAGAAACAGGATTTTAAAATACAAATGACAAACCGATTTGCAACATAAGTAATAAAAGTATATATCCTCAATATACAAAGCATATTCATGAATCAAATATATTTCTTTCTCCTAAAAGAAATATGGGAGAAGACTTTACACAGGCAAGTAATTAAAAAAATCAAGCTGCTAATAACGAGATGCCTTCTTTTTGCCAAAGATCAAACATTGTTTTTAAAATGATTCTTAGGGTCAGTGAGGGAATGGAGAAATAAATATTTTTACATTTTGCCCTTTTCTCTTTCTACATGTTTTCCATATAGTTACATTTATTCTTGTCCTGACATATCATATGTATTCAAACTACTCTTAATTATGTCCATCAAGTTGCTGGGCTTCCCAGCCATACACAGATATGCCTACTTGAGCTATCTCCTTCATTATCTGACAAATATCTCAAAATTTATATATTCAAACAGCACTTTTAATTTTCTTCCTAAACCTGGCCCTCTCCCAGCCTTTATTCACCCAGGGGTCCTAGTCTCAGAGTAGAATTATTCTTCACACTTTTCTTTCTCTCCACATTCAGTATCATCAAGTCATATCTGCTCATCTCCAAATACGTTACCAATCAGCCACTTCTTTGCAGTTCTATCAAGATGGCCCCAGTCCAGGCCACCTTCCACTCTTCCCTGAATTACAGCAGGAGCTTCTTAATTGCTCCCTTACATTCCTTTTCTGCTTGCCTACTGACTTTCCGCTGGGCAGTCAAAATGATATTTTCAAGTGTAATTAGATCACGTTTCTTTCACATGAAACTCTTCAGTGGCTTTTCATTACTCTTCCATTAAATTCAGACATTTGGAATCTGGAAGAGCACATAGTAGGCACACAAAAATATTTATTTGAATGAATGGAACCCAAGGCCCTCAGTGGCTATTATCCACTGCTGGAGCCTTACTTGAGGTAGTCTTTTGTCCTCTGTCCCTTTGCTCTTCTTCCCTCCTCTTCCACTTCCCCTCAGGTCCCGAAATGTGCCAAGCTCTTACCTGGGTCAGGAGAGGTGTTACCTCCTCTGCAAGGCCTACTCTGAACCTCTTGCCTAAGGTAGATTCACTCTGTGATCTGATCCTATCTCATGCTCCACAAAACTTAGCCTGTATTTGTTGTCTAATCATGAGGTAATTTCATCATGAGGTCTCTAGGGCAGTGATGTTAGCTCTATTTGGTTCCAATTATATTCTTTTTTGTTGTTGTTTAAATTGAGATTAAGTTGTTGTGAGACAGCACATTGTTGCTTTAGTTTCATGTGTACAGTAATGTGATTCAGTTATACATGGGCGTGTGTGCATGATCAGTCTCTAAGTCGTGTCCAGCTTTTTGTGACCCTATGGACTGTAGTTTGCCAGGTTCCTCTCTCCAGGAATTTAGGGAGTTAGAAGATGTAGTTTTCAGTAGTATAAAATAGAACCTTGGAAAGAGAAAATTAAATGTTTGGAAAGAAAGATAATGAGCCACTACTACATACCAATTTGAATGACTAAAAATAAATACCTAAATAGCAGATGCAGTGAGGCTGTGGAGCAACCGGAATGCTCATGCATGGATGCCTGTTGGGGATGTGAAATAGTATGACCATTTTGAAAACAGTTGTTCAGTTGAACATACACTTCTCATATATCTCAGAATCTATCCCATTCTTAGAAATTTACCCAAGTGAAATGAAAATTTAATATTCATATAGAATCCTGTACATGCTGGGAAAGACTGAGGGCAGGAGGAGAAGGGCATGACAGAGGATGAGATGGTTGGTTGGCATCACCAACTCAATGGAGATGGGTTTGGGTGGACTCTGGGAGTTGCTGATGGACAGGGAAGCCTGGCGTGCTGCGGTTCATGGGGTCGCAAAGAGTCAGACACGACTGAGCGACTGAACTGGATTGAGCTGAACATGAATGTTTACAGCAGTTCTATATATCATCACCAAATGATGGACAAATTCCAACTATCTTGCAATGCATGAATAAACAATCTATGATGTATCAATATATTGGGAAACCAGTCAGCAATAAAAAGGAATGGACTACTGACACATAGAACAGCTTGGCTGAATCTCAAAGTCACTATACTGAGTGAAATAAGACAGCAGTTTCAAAAGACTATGTACCGCATGCTTCTTTTCATATGAAAGTCTCAAAAGGTTAAAAGTGTAGTGACAGAGAACAGATCAGAGGTTGCCAGGGAGTAGAGGTGGAGGAAGGGTTGATTTTAAAGAAACAGCATGTGGGAATTTTGGGGTGTGCCAGAGCTGTTTTGTATCCTGATTGTTGTCATATTTACATAAATCTACACATGTGTTAAAATTCACAGAACTGCACATCTGAAAAAGATAATTTTACTGTAATTTAATTATAAATTCAATTTTAATAAAGAGGTAGGAAGATAGACTGAAAAGAATATCAAATATTCTTTCTTTAAAATTTAAGAACAATTTTTACAAAAGAAATCAGTGCCAAAGGAATTTCTTTCTATTGCACAAAGAAGCCAAAAAACTACTGAATCCCTACCAGACAAGCTGTTAGGAATTTTCCAGGCAAATAGATCGAAGTGGGTTTCCATTTCCTACTCCAGGGGATCTTCCCAGTCCAGGGATTGAACCAATCTCTCCTGCATCTCCTGTGTTGGCAGGCAGATTCTTTACCACTGAGCCACCTGGGAAGGCCAGGATATATATATGCGTGTATTTATATATTCTTTTTCTCATTATGGTTTACCACAGGATAATGAATATAGTTCCCTGCGCTATATAGTAGGAACTTACTGTTTATCTATTTTGTATATAGTAGTATCTGCTAATCCAAAACTCTAACTCATCCCTTCCTCCCAACACCCTTTTTCTTTGGTAATCAGAAGTTTGTTTTCTGTGTCCGTGAGTCTATTTCTGCTTTATAAATAAGTTCATTCGTATCATTTTCTTTTAGATTCCACATACAAGTGATACCATGTGATATTTGTCTTTGTCTGACTTACTTCACTTAGTGTGATAATTTCTAAATCTATCCATGTTGCTACAAATGACATTATTTCATTCTTTTTTATGGCTTAGTAATATTTCACAGTGTATATATGTATGTGTATATAATGGAATACTACTCAGCCATAAAAAGAAATGAAATACCATAACTTTCTTCATCCATGCTTACATGGCTTGGCTATTATTTATAATGCTGCTAGGAACACTGGGGTACATTTATCTTTTCAACTTAGAGTTTTTATCTGTTCCAAATATATGCCCAGGAATGAGATTGTTGGATCAAAGAAGCTAAATAGTAGCTCTATTTTTAGGTTTTGAAGGAATTTTTGTACAGTTCTCCATAGTGGATGTACTATTTCACATTCTGCCTACAGTGTAGGAGGGTTCCCTTTTCTCTGCACTCTCTCTAGCACTTATTGTTTATAGAATACTTGAGGATGGCCATTCTGACCAGTGTGAGGTGATATTCTATTGTAGTTTTTATTTGCCTTTCTCTCGTAATTAGCGATATTGAAGATTCTTTGTATTCTTGTTCCAATTGTATTTTTCGTGCTTCCTATAATAGTGCAAACTGTAAACCAAGAAAGAAAAAAGGATGAAAATCATAGAAGTTAATAAATTAGCACATTTTGAAAATTATTTTCTGTGCTGGGCACTCTTACTTTGAAAGAAATAATTAGATAAATACAGGTAAATCATACATGTCCCAACACTTCCTGATTCCCTGTGAGTTGCAATGATATATATAAGCTTATATTCTCTCCTTGAATCTTTCTAGTCACCCCACATAGAAGTCTACTTCTTATTTCAGATGTGAGAAAACTGGGTGGGTCTTGTGAGTGCTAAGTTGCTTCAGTTGTGTCAGACTCTTTGGGAGCCCATAGACTGTAGCCCACCAGGCTCCTCTGTCCATGGGATTTCCCAGGCAAGAATACTGGAGTGGGTTGCCACGCCCCCCTATAGGGGATCATCTCAACCCAGGGTTGGAACCCACATCTCTTACATCTCCTGCTTTGGCAGGTGGGTTCTTTACCACTAGTACCACCTGGGAATCCAGGGTGGGGCTTAAAGAGGTTAAATAAGGACCAGAGTCTGGACCCAAATGCAGGTCCATCTTATCCAATAATCTTCTTTCTGTCTTTAGTTAGGAGAGCCTTTGGCATCATGCCATTTACAAAGGAGCTTCCACTCCTGTATGGCTAATCTTGACCTGAGAGTCTGCCCAATTGGAGTGAGAACTTCTCTTCTTCCAGCTTCCAGAGTTGGATGAGGAAATAGGCACAGACATTCCTCATGGAGAAAAGAGCTAAAATGAAGTTACTCTCAAGTGCTCTCCTGATAGTGTCCATAACTAGAGTGACCTTCCTTCCTGGGAGGCTAGAGCCGTCTCCGTTCTCTCTGGTGGTACCATCATTCGTAGTGACTATCCCTGAGTGGACTCTGCATCACTTGGTGACTCTGTTCCCCAACTGTCCTGGGTGACTAGTAGCTGCTCTTCCAGCCTCCACTCCCCACTTTGCTTCTTATTTATTTTCAGTGACTTGCTTTCTGTGCTCTAATGCATTGGCTTTCCCAGATGATGGGCAGGTTCCCAAATCATCTGCCTGAAAATCCACTCTTGAGTGAGGTCAGAGGCCAACCCCTTTCGGAGAGAACTGTGAAGTGTTGTGACCTGGGGCTCAGTACCTGCTGTCCTGCCTACTCAACATGCAGCCGACACTGCCTGTGCACTCACGAAGAAGAGGGCTCAACACAGTTTCCAGCAGCCACTCCAGACAGGATCATCTTTCATCTGGGTTTTCCCATCGATGAATAGCCTTAAAGATGCTTCTGGAACTTCAGGGAGTACAAATGCACTCCGCGACTCCCTTGTCCGTGGGGACTGCTTGGTGTCTTCAATGGGGAAGATTTATTCACTCTGGCAAGCTCTCACAGAGAGGGCAGGAATTCCTGCGCTGCATCTCAGTTTCTTGTATTTTCTAGTTCAATCCCCTGCTCTGTATGTGCTTTTGAAATGATAATAAGCCACTGGTTTTCTTCCCTGGTTCATAGATTCTTGTTTCTCACAGGATGAATAGTGTGTCTCCTGATTCATCATCTTAGGAAGATGAATGCCACGTGTCCCAACAACATAACAGCATCTTTCCTGACTCCTTGCTCCCACATAGCCATCAGCGGATAGATGGCGGGCAGCTTGGATTTATTTTTTGCTGCATTCAATCAGGCACATAACACCATGGCGAGAATGTCAGTTTATTGCAGCTCAAGGTGAATTTCTTTCTTCTCAAGGTAATGACACAAGAGTTCCCCAGGGGGCAGCTCCTCAGAGGCTGGCTTGATTGTATTTTTCCATAAATGAGCTTTCAGGGGAATGTCAGGCTCTGTCTTGATAGAGCTGGCTGGATTGGTGATGGGATTGGATATTGTCACCCCATGCTCTCTTCCAGGGCAAGGCTGGATTGATTGCATTATTTAGCGTAAGCATAACCCAAAAAAGCAAAGCGCTTGACTTTCAGACTTTTCCTTCAAAGGGGGAAAGTTGATGGCATTTCATTTAAAAAGGAGGGGAGTGACAACTGAATATCCAGGCAATGGTCTGTTCTCTGTTCTAGATGAATTTCACTCTTATTTTCCATGCGATTTCATTCATTCATGATACTGAGCACATGCTCTTGCCAGAATGGCTCTCCTCTCTGGGTGGGAGGCTGGTGACATTTGCAAGAAGGAGGAGTAAGAAGCAAAGGCAGCAGTGGTTTTTAACTAGCACTCAGTGGAGCTGGAGATTTCCTGGGGGATCAGCAGAAGAGTCTGGAAAACAGTTTCAGAATGTCTGATATTTTACTTGCCTAGCAAAATCAGCCCTTTTCTTTTTCTCTATGATAAAACTTACTAGAAGAAAGAACTCCTAAATGTTAGGTTAACTAATGTATATAGGGCCTGCAGAATCTCATAATAAAAAAATATATAGATTGAGAAGAAGTCTTCCCAATATGGACACATGGTATTTTATCTGGAAGCAATATTTAGCGATATTCATAGGAAAAACAAAAACAAAAACAAAACAAAAAACCCTGATGTCTAAAGTAACTCTTGTAAATATATTTGAACTAGTAACCAAAGGGTCTCACCCCAAGAGTAAGGCTTTGACATCTGTATCAGGAAAAATCCAGTTCTTCCCTACTATGTAGGGAAAAATCCAATTCTTTCTTCCTGTGTTTTTCTTTCCTGCTTATAAAGAACCCTTTACTTCTAACACTTGTGGTCACTGGATGTGTGCAGGCTTTCACCTGCCAACAAGAGTGTGTCCTGCAACGTAGTTCAGTTCTGACACCATCTATCTGGATTGGATCCCACAGGTTATGGGCGCAGTCCTATAAAACTGCCCCCAACTTCAGATACCAATCATGAACAGTAGGCCTCCAAGTTACCCACAACTGTTGTCTACTGGCTACAAATCAGTTCCCCAGTGCCCTCTGCTCAGGTTTGATTAATTTACTAGAGAGGCTCCTAGGTCTCAGGGAAACTTATTTATGTTTGCCCATTTATTAAAGGATATGATTCCCAGGTGGCTGTAGTGGTAAAGAACTCGCCTGCCAGTGCAGGAGATACGAGACACAGGCTCAATCCTGGGTCAGGAAAATCCCCTGGAGTAGGAAATGGCAACTCATTCCACTATTCTTGCCTGGAGAGTTTCACAAACAAAGGAGCCTGGTGGGTTATAGTCCATGGGGTTGCAAAGAGTCAGACATGACTAAAGTGACTTAGTGAGTACACACCCACACACACACCCACACACATGATTAAGGATACAGATAAACAGCCAGATGAACCACCTGGGAGAGTTCTGGGGCACAAGAGTTTCTGTCCCCATGAAGTTGGAGTTTATCACCCTCCCAGTACGTAGACGTTTTCACCAACCAGGAAGCTCCTAAACCCCATAGTATTGAAAATTTTATGGAGGCTTCATCAAGTAGGTATGATGGACCATTAACTTCATTTTCAACCCTTCTCCCTTCTCAGAGGAAATGAGGATCAGGGCTGAAAAATCCCAAGCTTCTAATCATGGTTTCTTTCCAATCACCAACCCTTCTCTAGGATCCCACTAAGTGTCAAGTCATTAGGACAAAAGACACTCCAATCACACTGGAAATTATAAGGGGACCCTGTGTTAGTGAAGGAGGAAACAGACAGAACAGGCTCCATCTTCAAAGCAGGGCTCCATCTTGGGCCGGACTGTGGACTTTGAGCTATATGCCCAGTATCTATGGAAACTACATGCCAACTGGAAAACCAAACTCCCCGCCACCCCATGGAAGGGCCCCAGGGCTCGATCCTAGACTCTCCATCACCTGAATGAATACCCTAAGTATCTGCGTAAGCAAATAGAATCATAAATTCTATTATGCTTATTGGGGTATGACCACAAGCCTGTTGATAATTGTCCACTGTTAACTACTTAAGCCTAAGGGATACAAATCATGGGTTAACTTTGATTGTACCTTTCTTTTCCTTTGTTCAGACTAGTTTCAGAGAATTTGGGGAAGTGGGTTTGAGCATGTACACTTAGGGTATATAACGTTTTCAAAAAAAAACTGATCGGGGTCCTTGGCTAAGAGGAGACTCTGCCTTGGGCCCGCTGATGTAATAAACTGCACTCCACTCTCTGCACTGTCCTGAGTGAGTTTGTTTCCTGGAATGCGTGGCTACATTAGAATCAGAGACTCGGATCAGAGACCAAAATATCTTTCCTACTATATCACAGCCTAGATGACCTCTCTTCCTGACTCCGTCACCTAAGAAAACTTTTGTGGGAGAGAGAGTTTACTTACTTATTTGCTTGATGGTCCTACACTTTCACTGAACAGGTGGTAGGTGAGGCCGATGGTGATGGGGCAGGATGAGGCTGGAGAGTGGACAATACAGGACCAGTCATTCTACTGGTCATTCTACCAGTCATTTCTCTCTCTGCTCCGTTTCCATCCCCATCATCAACTTCAAGTCACTGAGATACCTCTAGGGATCAGCCAGGTCATGGGCACAAGGAGGGCCCATGAAACACCACTCCTGGACACGCTGCCCTGCTCTTCACAAGGGGAAGCTCCCAACGGACAAGGAAAAGGTCCCGAGTGTTGCAATCCAGTTCCCATACCTCAGAAGCAGATCTCTCCAAACTTCTTGTGAAGCTCCTTCCTTTAGACACAATGGTGGCTTTTTCTTGGCTGAAATTCTGAGAAATCTCCAAAGTGAATGAGAAAACACTTTAAATCACCTTGCAATTCACAGCTTGTTTCTTCTGGTTCTATAAGTTTATTGTATTATTTTTAGAATGTTTACTTAAAAAGTGTGCAGAGCTGGCAGGGCGGGATCTCAGAATCTTTTCTTAGAACACAGCTATGTCTTCCATCAACAGGGGGCCACTGGCAGGAGGCTAAAAATAGTCCACGGAGCGCTTCCCTCCACCAGAAGGATTGTTTATTTGCCAGAAGAGAGAAAACAGAAACTCACTCTTCACCGTCTCCCTGAATTCCTTCTGAAAGCAAGCGAATGTTTCACTCCCGAAATGAAAGTTCTTTGCCTTTTAAAAGGAGGGCTAGTGAAGAGTTGGCACCTTCTGTCTCTGAGAAGTTGAAGATGAATGAGTGTTCTGATCTTGTGACACACTTGCTCTAGAACTTCAGCAGCTTGCCATTGCTTGTCGGTTGGGGGCTGGATATCCTACAGTTAGTATTTGAGTCTCTTTTTAATCAGCCCCCCATCACCCTGCATTATCTCTCTGTTCCCGAGCTTTCATCTTCAGACTCATCTCTTTAATATCCCCTGGTACCCTTGGTGTTTGCCTGGTCCTTTGATCATACTACTCTCTCTACTAAAGGTTTGACTCTTATAAGCCAATCTGGTTCTTGTCTTTCCAGGAAAGGCACCAAACTTCCCTCTTGGAGAAGTCCCCTCACTGACTGCCCAAGTTATGGAAAGCTTTCTGGACTCCTGCAGGACTCAGAGTCCATGGCAGTCTGCTGTTTTTGACACTTAGCAAATGAGAGTCTTATACAGGTTTTTATCTTTTGATGTGTGCCAATTTTATTTTCTCAGTATCTTGAAAACCTCTGGAAATAGTGACAGTAGGTTTTAGTGTCTATGTCCAATACAGCAATTGACAAACAGTAGGTGCTTAATTAATGTTTGATTTAGGGATTCTTGTTCTATTTCCACAGATTTGAATGCTCTTATACTCCAAACCAGGGGCAGAGTTCCCCAGGGTTTTTGCAAAGTGGTGTTTGATAAAGACTCCTTTCCCTAAAATGCTTGCAAGGGGCAGGTGGTGGGTATTATGGGGAGGAAGGTCCCCTCTGTGGTTTAAAAGAAAAAAGAAAGCAACTGCTTTGTACAATGTCCTTATTGAGTCACAAGACCCTTGAACAAATGAAAGGTGCTGAGAAATACTGCAGTAAAGAAATCTCTTTTATTTTGTCGAATTTATCACTTCCCAAATTAATTTGACCATGGAGCTCTTTTTATTCTTCTTTTTTTTTCTGAGAAGTAATGACATGGAACATTCAGAAACACTAGATGTCTTAGCTCAAGGTGCTCTAAAAAATACTAGAAACTGGCTGGCTGTAAACAACAAAAAATTATTTCTCAGTTCAGGAGGCTGGAAGTCCGAGATCAAGCTTCCAGCATGGTTGGGTTCACAGAAAGAGCCTTCTTATTGGTTTGTAGGTGGCTGACTTCTCACTATGTCCTCACCTGGAAGAGAGAGAGGAGAGCTCTGATCTCTCTTCCTCTCCTTTTAAGGCCACTAATTTCACTGTCATGACTTCATTTAGATCTAACTGTCTCCCAAAGGCCCCACCTTCAAATACCATCATTAGGGGGTAAAGTTTCAGCATATGAACTAAGGGGAAAGAGGGGGTAGCAAACTTTTAGTCCAGAACACAGAGCTTCTGTTGAACACAGTTTGAACAGAAGTAGCATCTTTCTTTCTGGCTTCCCACCTAGCCTATCTCTGCTGCTGCTGCTGCTAAGTTGCTTCAGTCGTATCTGACTCTGTGTGACCCCATAGACGGTAGCCCACCAGGCTCCCCCGTCCCTGGGATTCTCCAGGCAAGAACACTGGAGGGGGTTGCCATTTCCTTCTCCAATGCATGAAAGTGAGAAGTGAAAGTGAAGTCGCTAAGTCATGTCCAACTCTTAGCGACCCCATGAACTGCAGCCTACCAGGCTCCTCTGCCCATGGGATTTTCCAGGCAAGAGTACTGGAGTGGGGTGCCATTGCCTTTAAGCCACACCTTCAATGAGATGTTCTAACCTGTGACTATCTCTTGGGTAATTGGGCTTCAACATACCATGCAGAGTTGATTATTTTGCCCAATTTGCACTAGAACAAACTCCTCCCATTTCTGATGTTCTGTTTTGCCTTCTTTTAGGTAAGTCCAAATGAGAATGATCGGGAGATTAAGCAGTATTTCTGGGAATGAACTACTAGACTTAACACAATAGACAAATTCTTCTGCTTCTGCTTTAGCCAGCTAGGTGAACATTTTAGAGATTTTCTAGTCTATTTAGATTTGTAAAAAGTACATGAATTAACTAAGAAATTCAAAAGTGAGTGATGCACCAAAAAATTGGGGTAAAGTTAGGACTAAACGCAATTCTTCTGGCTGACAGGTAAGTGAACTTCACAGCTTAGAGTTCTCAGTCAGGTGGCATCTCCTAAGAGTTGCATTTTCCTTGCTCTTGTGAAATCAGCTGAGATCGACTCAAACGGAAAAGAAGGCTGCTTCTCATTTCTTGACTTTTCTGGGTTACGTATAACCAGACCTTTCCATTCTTTCTTGCAGGGAATACTTTTTCTTCACCTCTCCAGTCTGGCCAGCCCCATCTGGGTATTTTCAAGTCAATGTCCTTTGAAAAATGTGGCACTTGAGACAAAACCCAGCTCTCCAGATGTGACCTGACTTGACAAAGTGCAGTGCGGCTCTCCCCCCTGAATCCGGCCCCACTTCTTCTCTCGCTGCAGAAGGGTGTTAGCACTCTCAGTGCCCCCAGATTCTTTTGATCATGCCCTTGCCTGCCTCCAGACCTACTTACCATCTCTAAGCCCTTCCACTATTTAGTTTCTCTCTCGTTTCATTCATGTCGTCTTTTGTTACACCGTTGGCTTTGTCCTTCTATCAGACAAAACTGCCTGGCTTTCAGGTACGTGGACGTTCACATATACCTCTGACTTAATCAATCATGTGACCAACACTTGCTTCTGCTTCACTTTTTAAAAACTTGCTGACCTCTGGCAGTCGTTACTTCCCTCAAATCATCATTTTCTCTTTCTATATACCCCAGGAGGACTCATCCCTTTTTCATGTCTTTTTTCAAGTTCATGTCCTCTGAAAACCCTCTAGACCACGCTTTCCTAGCTCCTGTGTGTGCGTGTGCGTGCTCAGTCACTCAGTCATGTCTGACTCTTTGCGACCCCATGGACTGTAGCCTGCCAGGCTCCTCTGTCCATGGGGTCTTCCAGGCCAGAATACTGGAGTGGCTTGCTATTTCCTTCTCCAGGGCATTGAGCCTGTGTCTCCTATGTCTCCTACTTTGGCAGGTAGGTGGATTCTTGACCACTGAGCCACCTGGGAAGCACTCCTTTGCAAAGGCATGTCCTCTTTGTTTTCTCTATAAATGTTCAGCATTCGGGGAATACCCTTTGTACGCCTTGTAACGTTGATGTCAGTTTCTACCACTTGTGTCTGTAAGTCGTCTTTCTCTCTTGTAGCGGCAATGATCGCAATGGTGTGCAACTGTGCATCAACTGATTGGTCACAAAGCACTTACACATATACCGGATCATCTGACTCACCTCAGTCCTGTACAGGAAGCAAATATTATCCCCCTTTTTATTTTCAGATGAGGACAATGAGCCTCAGCCAGGTGACAAAACTTGCTCAAGGGCTAGTAAATAGATCTCTGATTCAGAGATAACTTGCCCCACTGGACACTGAAGTAAAGTGTGTCTGAGTAGACAGCGAGATCAGAAGATGTCCAGCCTTTCATGCTAACCTTTGGTTTTGAAGTTTTCCGACAGAAGCAGCGCTCTTCTCCCTCCTCTCCCCTGGTTTGGTGGATCTGCTCATCCTGGGAAGTACTGGAATCTCAGTTCTTTTTTTTTTTGGTTCTTATCACCTCTCCTTCATTTTGCTCCTTTTTCTGTATTTTTAAACTCCATGTTCTTCACTAGACAAGTAGGTTAGTATTATATGTAAGAATCAACATTTTAAAAATCCCTTGTGAGACATTCATTAAAAATGAAAACAATCTTCTGTTGTACAAGTTCTAGCATTTTCTACCCCTGAACAGAGCAGGTTAAGGATTAGCTGATGTTTTCTAGTAGGGAGGCAAAATAATGTGAGCATAGGTGAAGAACTAATTGATAATATATGGAAAAAAAAAATAACTGTGAGGCAACACCATTTTGCCTCTCTACTCCATTGCAGTAGACAGGAGAATCAACTTCAACAAAACATTTTGAGTTCTTCCTATAGGTTGGTGGCATTCTAGGAACTTCGGACTAAGGAGTAAACAATATAGACAAGATTACTGATCTCACAGAGCTCACCTTCTGTAAGTGTGAAGACAGTACAAATAAATGGTATATTTCAGATAGTGGTAAATACTGGCAGAAAATCACATAGTCTGATGTGATGGAACACACAGCTCAAGCGTGGGGCACTGCAGTGTGGTCACAAAGGTCTCCCTAAGGCGGTGGCATCTAAGTTGAGATTTGCATAGTAAGACCTAGGCAGCTCAGTAAAGATTGGGGTCTGATTGTTTTTGGAAGAAAGACAAAAAGACTACAAGGGAGGAAGGAACTGTGTTTGAGCTTAGAAAGGAGGCTGACAAGGCTAGCATGTCATGAGTCAGGGGAACAAGGAAAGGAAACTGCAAGTTTACATAGACGCCATGTAGATCAAGGGAGCCATTGGAGGATTTAATGGAGAGAGATGATGTCATCTGATCTACATTTTAGAAAGGTCACATTAGCTACTTTGTGTACAGAGGGGATTATTGGGAGGCAAGAATGGAAGCAGTGAGGTTATTACATTAATATTAATCCAGTGAAAGAGGATGGTAGGTTTCACCAGATATTAAGGATGATACAAATATGGAGAAATTTATGATATATGTTTCAAATGAAAATGATTCAATAGGCTCATGGATCTGGCATGGAGGTGAGAAAAAAATGAAATCGAGGCTGACATCTTTATTTCGATACTAAGTAGAAATATTGGCGAGTCCTATGGAGAGTAGCTAAACAGAGTTTGAGGTGAACCTCAGTATAACTGCTGCATCATTTATCGCCAGGGCACTCCCGTTGACATGCTTCATGGATGAGAATGTCTCAGACATTTAAAATAAATACTTCCTATTCTTTCTTTATAATAAAGATTATGTTATTTTATTGCAAATTTGTCAGGAAAAATCTATAGGAACAGTCTTGGTTTAAAAGCATAAATAAAACCTCCAAATGATAGAACTAAAGAGTATTAAGTGTACACAATGAGTCATATAGAAGGAGCTGGAATATACAATGAATTGTGTCTCACTAGTGGGGCTCACCCAGTGATGGGATATGCAGTTGTTTCCCTTGGTGGGGACCTTAGGCTTCTTGGCATTTAAGCAGAAGCGAGGTCCATTTCTCACATGGCTGGGGAGGAAGCTGATCTGATGGCAGGAATGGTTAGAAGATAATCAAGTGTTTGAAAGTATGACCTAGAATATTGAAAAAGATACCACAATTTTCTTAGAATTTCACTCTGTTTCAGAATCTTGTTTTGACATGACTTTCTCAAAGTTTTTTTTTTTTTATGATGATGACTTTATCCACTGTTATGATGCTTTAAGAAGTGTAGATGAGGCATTTCTTCTAGAAAATATACCAAGAAGGAGGTATCCTCTAGCCTAGCTGCATATATCAGTCAGGATCTGTGACAAAAATGTACAGCACATTGCACTGGAATTTTTCAAGACTTGTAATAAAAGGACTGGGCTTCACTGGTGACTCAGATGGTAAGGAATCCACCTGCAATACAGGAGACTTGAGTTTGATCCCTGGGTCAAAGGTCCCCTGGAGGAGGGAATGGCAACCCATTCCAGTATTCTTGCCTGGAAAGTCCCATGGACAGAGAACCCTAGTGGGCTACAGTCCACAGGGTTGCAAAGAGTAGGACACAGCTGAGCAACTAACACTCACAATAAAAGGACTATTGATAAAGACCCAACCTATGATGCTGAAATGCCCCAAGACTTGCAGTGGAATTAAACTCTTAATTGTCTGCGGGAGCAAGGTATGACAAAAGGGCTTCCAAACCTGAAAGGAACCAGAAATGTGAAAAAGTTCCCTACGAAGAAGCTATAGAGGTCACAGCCGCCTCCACAGTGAACCCTAGTAGGGAGGGAGCAAACAAGGAAGAAATATTCCAATCTTCCTTTTCCTGTTCTTTGATCCCCAGGGTCTCTCTTTGGTTGATCCTCAAATAGGAGCCAGAGGCTCAAGGATCCAGGCCTTATCCTCCTGGGGCCTGGGGCAAGACAGAGAAGAGAATGGATCTGGGGGTGAAAATAATGTTTGTCCCTCCAAGGTCACTTTTGGGTCTATGAATTCAGGTTTATATTAATTCTTCTGTTAGTTTTATTTGCCCCCTTTCACACGCTGAGCACACACATAGTAATAACAGGTGTAATCACTGTTGAGATAGACAGCAGTTGGCTATTGATTTTGAGAGACCAGCAGGTAGCCAGTGGCCATGGATGTGCAAAACTTTGTTTCTAAATGCACAGACTGAAAGAAAACATGCAAAAAAGCAGATTCAATTTCAAACCACGTTGTCAGAGTAATTTCATCTGAGTCAGTGAGAAGCTGACGTGAAGGAGGGTGTGGGGCCCATTACCCGTCACTATTTCTCATGCCTCTTCTCCTTCTTTGACATTCGAGAAATGCTTTAGGCATTGAATCAGCAAGAATTCGGTGCCAGCCGGGACCTAGAATGAATGGAAGGTGGCTCAGCTAAAGAATTAAGAATTCCACTCCACAGTGCTTCATCTTCATCCCTGCTTAGCTCCTAGGTGCAGCCTAAATCCTCCCAGCTTCTTCTCGCTTATCTAACTACACTGTGGTTATTAAACAAGTTGTGGATCTATTCCACACCCTCTTCAATATCAGTACTTTGAAAACTACACAGTATGAGCCTTAATGAAGATGGCATGCCTCAGAATGACTTAGAACTGAAAATATGACTGCATCAAAAGTCTTTAGAAGGCAAGAGTTTAATGGCTGAATAATATGCTGGAACAGAGGAGTAATTTCTTCTCGAATGCTAGGATGAATTATTTATGCTTTGACAATATTATGTGTCTCTAAAGCAGCTTTTAGTTATTCGCCACTTCTGGCTACAGCTGATCCTGCTACCCATTCTTGTAATTACATTAACCTCTTGACTTTACATGACAAGCTTTTCCTGTGTGCTGCGATCAATAGCCTATAACGACACCTCTTTAATAAGGCCATAGTTATACTTTGGTTCAGATACAATTAACTTTGTCCCCCTTTTCTTTTTGGTGGGGTAAGGAATAAAATGTCTTACATTAACATCTGAAACAAAGAAAATCATTTTGATGAAATAACTCATAAAAATACACAGATCTTATGGGAAGGGGCGATTCCAATGATAAATTGGCAAATTGAAGATCCATTTCAGCAAGCAAAAGGGGTTAGAAATCTCGGGAGAAGCCATGAATTTCAAAGCCTTAAATTTGTGCGGTGGCTTTTACATCTCTGTTTTGATAAACTTTTTACTTTCAGTAGGATTAAAGGCACTGTGGACCACCTACTTTCCTACTCAAGCTATATCAATTAATTATAGAGTGTGTGTGTAAATAGAGAAAGCATAATGTTAAATGTTGAAACACCTTTGAGGTCAGCTAGTTAAATCTTTCTCTTTGACAAAGAAAAATTGAGAGAAGTAGATATAGCAGGTGTGTGTTAGAGCCTGCCAGCTCAGGAAAGCAGATTTTGTGTGTTCAGTTGCGTTGCTACCTTTAAATCAGCCTTTATGGGAATATTTACGCCATGGAAGTTGGCAAACATTATGACCCAGTGCTTTTCCCTAACTATGCAGGTAGTTAAACACTTACCGGCATATCTATATCTGTGTCTACGTGTGTGCATGCTGTCACTTTGGTAGTGTCCAACTCTTTGTGACCCCATGGACTGTAGCCCGCCAGGCTCCTCTGTCCATGGGATTCTCTAGGCAAGAATATTGGAGTGGGTTGCCATGCCCTCCTCTAGGAGATCTTCTTGACCCAGGCATTGAACCCGTGTCTCTTATATCTCCTACATTGTCAGGCAGGCTCTTTACTTCGAGATGGACCTGGGATCTACAATCTCTGTCTATCTCTCACACACATATACGTGATTATGTGTTATGTCGGTATTCTATCTATACTTCTCATAGCAAACAATCTCATAAAACTTTCCCAGATATTTTTGTGATTACACTTTAACTTTTGTCTGTTTGTTTGTTTATTGCTTTATATTAACACACACACATACAAATATACACACCCAAGTTAGGAATCCGCACAGACTTGCAGGGAGTTGTACTTTAGATCATACTGCAGTTTGCCCAAAAGACTTTTGAGCCTCTAGGTCACCTTGAGAAACTCCAGGAAAAGCTCATGAAAATCAAGTCTACAAAGGTAAGCATGATGTCAAAGCTGCAACAGACACATTTGGAACACTAAGGGTTTTGGATGTGAACTGAACATAAACCAACATAAATATATGCCAAGGCGGAGTGTGGAGTGATGGATTGGAAGTTTGAGATTAGCGGATACTAACTACTGTGTACAAGATCAATTCCTGGTAGCTCAGATGGTAAAGAACCCATCGTCAATGCAAGGACCTGGATTTGATCCCTGGGTCAGGAAGATCCCCTGGAGAAGGAAATGGCTACCTACTCAAGTATTCTTGCCTAGAGAATCCCATGAACAGAGGAGCCTGGCAGGCTACAGTGCTTGGGGCTGCAAGGAGTCAGACATGACTGAGCGACTAACACTTTCACTTTCAGGTAAACAACAAGGTCCTATGTAGAGCACCGGGAACTATATTCAATATCCTGTGATAAACTGTAATGGAAAACAATATGAAAAGTTATATATATGTATGTATATATGTAAAATATATGTAACTGAATCACTTTGCTGTGACTGGTAGAAATTAACACAACATTGTAAATGACCTATACTTAAGTAAAATACATTTTTTAAAAAAGAACCGTTATAATTGGTTCTAGATCATCAAATGAGAAAACTGAAGGTCATAAGAAGGCCATCAGTCATCGAAGGCCACAGAGAAGAATGAGAACTTCTACCCTAACGCCACGTCTCTGAGCCCAAAGCTTCCCCCATCACTTTCCACTGTCTTGAAATCCTATCGAAAATCCTGATCCTCACACTAATTGGAGACTGGCAAGCCACAGAGGAGGAGGTGGCAGAGGGACAGAGATGAGGAAGAGGTAGCTGAGCCTTGGCGTCTCCCGTGTCTCCCTCCCTTTTATCAAAAAGTAAAGTACATTCTATGTTAACCTCAGCATATGCTGAACGTTGCCCATTTCTTAAAATTTCCTCATTAGGGAAAAAAGCCCCATAGTGCTGTGCTGTGCTTAGTCACTTGAGTTGTGTCTGATTCTTTGTGATCTTACGGACTGTAGTTGGCCCCATAGTAGTAATTCCCAATTTAAGTATGTGTAAGAATCACTTAAGGGGATTTGATTCAATGATTCGAGGACTGGGGCACAGATATTTGAATATTTAATGAACACTCCAGTACATGTTGATGTATGTACTCCCACTCCCCACTGAGACAGAAGCAGCTCCAGTCCTAGGACACTGTAAATTTTCTCTCATAGTTTCTCTTAGTAGTAGCTACACTCTACTTCCCTTCTGCTATTTCTGCACCCACTCGAGATATTGCTTTTTTTTTTTCACGCTAAATTTGCTGATCATGTAATATGTGTGGCATCAAGAATCTATATTATGTAGATCACTTTCCTGCAATATAGCAAGTCTGACACTGTCATAAAAGAAAATTAGAGTCATCTGACAGGGTTGAAGCAGTCACCAGCTATTTCTTAAGGTGATTTTAAAACCAGCTGCATTATCTATAGGGAACAGTGGATGGGTCCTAAATTATTACTATCGGTAATGGTGAATTTTATTTTATTATTTCTAAGATATATGGCTCTGATAATATAGTGTGGAAGATAGTTACAGACTTTGCGCCTTTACAGCATCAAAGAATTGGAGAGAAAATTAATTCAGTTCACATCTAAAACCTTTAATGTTTCAAACATGTCTGGATGTGGCCGTGACCATCATGCCCATCTTTGTAGAGTTTATTCTCATGAACTTTCTTTTGAGTTTCTCAAAGTGATCTGTAGGCCGGAAAGTCTTTTGAGAAATCTGCAGTCTAAAGTAAAGCTGTCTGCAGGTCTGTGAGTGTATGTATTCATCTCATAGATTTGTTCTGAGAACTAAGGAAAATCTTCAGGATAGAAAAAATTAACCCCAGGTAGCTGGGTACAGGGACATGTCAAGTTTCCCATGGCTTAATTCTGGGACTGCTTCATTTGCTCCGAAATGAGTATATAAGGAATCTCTGTGTTGTGGTCAAGAGTTTAAAGGACTGAGTGAAAGATATGAGCTGTAGATGAAGTGTGGATAAAGGTAAAGTGAAGCATGAGGGAAGAATAAGTGATGTAGTTTTAAGTACACATGTTATTATAGGTGGCAATTTTGGAACATTTACCATGGTAAGAACTTTATATAAATAATCCCATTTGCTTCAAAAAAAATCCCATTGAGTATATACTGTTATAATTGCTGCTTCCAGATGAAAAACTGAATGATTGATGTTTGCCTAAAGCCATACAGTTTGTGGGCTTCCCAGGTGGCACTAGTGGTAAAGAACCCGCCTGCCAATGCAGGAGATGTAAGGGATGCAGGTTCGATCCCTGGGTCAGGGAGACACCCTGGAGGAGCGAAGGGCAACCCACTCCAGTGTTCTTACCTGGAGAATTCCGAGGACAGAGGAGCCTGGTGGGCTACAGTCCATAGAGCTACAAAGAGCTGGACAGAGTGAAGCGACTTAGCGTGCATGCACACGCATGCTTACAGCTTGTAAGTGGGAGTCTGATTTGGGTCCATCAAAAGTAGCAGGGCAGTTAGGCTGGCAATGGGATTAGATTAACCCAGTACCAGCTTCTCTACTGGTATGTCTTGGGTCATAGGATCACATGGGCCTGATGGTTAGGAAACAGAGAGTGTGAGTAATGTAAATTCTTCCCTTGCTTCCTGGAATAGCCAGAAACCATAACATAGGGAGGGTAGTTTGTTAATACTAAGTCCAAATAAACACAATTTCCTTTTCATTAAGAGCTTATAAGAACTAGATTGGATTAATAATAATGATTACATAATCTGCTTTTGGAGGGAGTTTTTAAAGTGCTAGACATTTTATTGGTTAGAATTGTTGTAATACAATCTGCTCAGAAGATGAGTAGGGGGATGTGCTAGAGCCCTTTCTTAGGACTTTCAGATTAATAAAAGCTTCTTTTGGTTTAGTTCAGCAGGGAAGAGCCAGTTTTTGTGAGGACATAGTATCTAATAAAGTAGTAAAAGTTTACACTTAGCATTAAAGTCTAGGGATGGTTCTTCTTCTTCTTCTTCTTTTTTTTTTCTTTTTGTGGGTGGTCTGCAGGAGCCAGAAAAACAAGTCTTCAGATCCATCAGGATGGAGCACACATATTGCAAAGGAATTTTTACCTTTCCAATGGATCTAAATCACACAGAAACAAAATCTGAGCCCTTTCATGTGGATGGAACTTGAGGGTCTGATATCAGTCTACAAAACAGCACTTCGCCAAAAGGATTCAGATTCTTTCAGATCCAATACAAATTCTCGTGAAACATCTGGATCCGTTTCCAAATGACACACTCGTCGGTTAATGGAATTGCCAGATGCGACAACTTGCCAAAATACTGAGATGCTTTTGTTAGTGAGTCTCCACTTTAAGGGAGCACACGATAGAGGCAGAATCATCATTCTGATCTCATCCTTCTAAACAAATTGACATTTTCAAGTTTTGCAGGCAGATTGCACTATTTGAACAATTTATACCAAAAGGGGTTCTCTCCTTCCTAGGTAAGGTGGAGAAAACTCTGATTTTAAAGTATCTTCTGAACCTTCACAACTTGTTTTTTTCCATTCTACAGAAGTTATTTATGCCTTCCTGTCCCATCACATGCTCCAAACCTACCTCTTGATCATTAATGTATGAATCAAAAGAAAAAAATCTGCCGGAGATGTCTAAATTCAGATATGTCTGGTTGTAATCTTGTTTTCTACCTTAGTTTCAATTGTGAACACTGTGAAACAATTTCTCTCTGCTAGAGAGAGGCAAATATTTCCTTCCTGAAGGGTGAATCACTCAGAAAATAAGAAATTCTACCCTGTTGCTCTTTTTTAATGCTTAATTCCTTCCTTAGTGAGGATATCTGACCCCTATAACCCCTCTTCCCATGCTAAAAGTACACTCTCAAACCCAAATAAATAACTTCAACCATCAAAGAGCTCAGAAACAAAACGCTTTTTGAAAAACAATGGTGACTATGCCTTGAGACTTACTGTATCCAATAACTTTAATACAATCCCTCTAAAACCAAGCAAGTTGGGCAGATTAGCACAGACTTTAAAAGCATCTTCCTTAAAAGAATGGATCCAGAGAAGGCTAAACAATAGATGAAATTTCAAGAAACCAGGGAATTCCTTATTTTGAACTCTACTTAGAATAATAAGAAACAAAAGAATGGGAGAAACAGATAATGACAAATGACATGAAGATGAGGCAATGGTAATACATTCTTGCCTGCTGCAACAAAGAGGTTTGTCTATCCCGGAAACCAGAGCAGACTGCTTTCCTGGGGTGGGGGCAGTGGCTTGTCTTTGTCACACTGGGGAGATTTCTTCAAGTCTTTGAAGCAGATACGTGTTAACTGTATCTTGCTTGTTAGATGAGCTCCTTCAGTTTCAGGGGTAAGAGTCTCTCCTTTTAGGATGGAGGTGATACCAGCATAGAAAATGATACCTGAGTTAAACCAGGAAAGGCCTATTATTCAGTAAAGAGAAACTGGAAGGCTAGATTCTAGCCAAAGGTTGGCAATTGACTTAAGGACTTAAGGGCCAAAATAATTTGTGGTTTGCTGTACAGTGTAGCTTTACAAAGATTTAGCCTTGTCTAAGGGCCAGAGAATCAAGAACCCTGTGTTCCATACTCCAAGGGTGCTATTTCCCCAACTGCAAATTGTTACGTTTGGATCTTGGTGTCTTACGTTTGTTTCTCTTACTCTATTCCATTGCATTTTCTTTGAACTTTTTGGACAGGTGGTATTTCCAGTGTTTTCTTTCTCTTTTGTAGCATTGCATGCATTTCCCTCTTTTGTGGTGGTGTTGCGTTGGATGTTAGTTCGGGTCAGAGGTTGACTAGACATGTATCTTTTAGATGAAATCTCTAGTGGCAGGGATCACCTTTTACGTTCTGTTCTGCAGTTTCCAACATTTAAAAGGCTGAGAAGTGTAGGACTTTTCCTGTTCTTAGTTGGATACTTTAAACCTCTACAGGACAGATTTTTCAGAGTGAAAAAAAAACAACAACGCTTGATATGATTCATCACTTACTCTATATAATATCTAGCTTGCTATAGTCAATCATTAATTCAAGCTTAAACTGAAGGTCCAAATATTTCTTTAATACTCAGCCTGATATTCAAATAGTGAGACAAGAACACTTTCTTCCATCGCTCTTTTTAAATCTAAGGTAGTTGAAGGTTTTCAGATAAAAAAGAATTTCAGAATAAGTACATTGCATTTTTTTCTTCCTCATCTCAGATCAAAACAATTCATTCTTCTAATTATTTTTTCTGCACTTCTCTCATTTTGCCTGGACATCTCTTACAGACTTTGAAAACCGAAGTTTGGTATTTTCATATTTTAAAATGCTAAATGTTCCATAGAGGACTTCACATAAAGAACAAGTCATCTTTCTTTAGAAACATGGATAATCATTTTCTTTTCAGACAGCTGTCTCAAAAGACCTTGCTATTACATACCTTGCAAGTTGAAGAAATAACATTTCTACGAAAATAAATGACCAAAGCCACTTCAGAAAGCAGCAAACTTCAAACAACTTAGTAATTTGTAGACCCCTCTGACATCCCAAGTGCATAATGGATTCACAAAGACATTGAAGACTAAGTAAATTAACTATGAAGTCACAACTCTATTTAAACATTTCCCTCTAAAATCTTTATTTTTTTTGGAAAATATATTTGCTGATAAATATTCCCCAAGAAACCACTGTGGTTTTCATTTCTGTCCCTGGTAGTCCATCGATCCCAAAGATGCAGTTGATAAAATACACAGGCTTATGGCCAAATTTAGCCCTTGTGGGTCATAGAGTCCTATTAAAAAAATAACTCAGATAATCTGGGAGTTACCTTGAAATAATATCCTGGAAAGTATATTTTCTGCTTAGGTTATAGGCATTGAAAAAAAGAAAAATCTGTGGTGTATCCAAACGTGAACGATTTGATGCGTCTATTCCGGTGATGGGACCACTTTATTGAGTACTGTCACCCCCGTTGGATTTATGGGCTCTAGCAGAGAGCTAGGGACTGTAAATTCTGAGGCCTGCTTATTAGAACCCAGGAGCATTTGACAATGCACATAATTAATGATCATTTGCTGAAAGTATTTTGGGAGATTTTATTCAAACAAAGTAAAAAAGAAACACATTAAATATTAGTCCCCTTATATATTATAGGACATTACATCCATTTGTGTGCCCATAAATCATTTAGCTATGAATACTTAAGAAGAGCAAGAAAGTGATACCAGTGTACTCTCTGAGATAATATTGTCTTAGTATTTGATTACAGGCACAGTGTCCTTAATGGACAGATTCCTGCTCCATATCCAATGTCCAGTTGGAGCTGGGGTACTAAGAAATGGTAACAGGAGGATTTTAGAGCAGGATTAACCAAAGTTCAAGGGTGTGAACTTGTTGATGAAATAAAACTTTTACTACCCTTGTTAGAAGACTCTCTCTGTCTCTCTTGTTGTATTGCCTTCTAGTTATCAGTTTTGTTGCTCCAGTGTGGGTGTTTTGTGTATGTCTCTGTGTGTGTACTTTTGGGGAGGGAAGATATTAAAAATATTTGACCTGGTTTTATCATCTTTTTATTGGGTCAAAGAAAGATAGAAGGGCAATGGCTGCTTCTGCAAGAACTGGAGGAATAAACCGGCCTTTTAAATAGATTTATTCTTTCTGAACAGCTACAAAAAAGTCCTTTCAATGTGAGTTAAACCAGAGCTGAATCTCTGTCTCCATACACACGGTAAAGTACATAGTTTAAGAAGAAGAAGAAGAAAAAAGAAGAGAAGGAGGAAAGGAGGAGGAGAAGGGGAAAACAGAAGTCCGTTCAGTCAGTGAGTCAGTTCAGTCACTCAGTCATGTCCGAGTCTTTGCGACCCCATGAATCGCAGCACGCCAGGACTCCCTGTCCATCACCACCTCCTGGAGTGCGCTCAAACTCATGTCCATCGAGTCGGTGATGCCATCCAGCCATCTCATCCTCTGTCATCCCCTTTTCCTCCTGCCCCCAATCCCTCCCAGCATCAGAGTCTTTTCCAATGAGTCAACTCTTCGCATGAGGTGGCCAAAGTACTGGAGCTTCAGCTTTAGCATCAGTCCTTCCAAAGAAATCCCATGGTTGATCTTCTTGAGAATGGACTGATTGGATCTCCTTGCAATCCAAGAGACTCTCAAGAATCTTCTCCAACACCACAGTTCAAAAGCATCCATTCTTCGGCACTCAGCCTTCTTCACAGTCCAACACTCACATCCATACATGACTACTGGGAAAACCATAGCCTTGACTAGACAGACCTTAATCGGCAAAGTAATGTCTCTGCTTTTGAATATGCTACCTAGGTTGGTCATAACTTTCCTTCCAAGGAGTAAGTGTTTTTTAATTTCATGGGTGCAATCACCATCTGCAGTGATTTTGGAGCCCCCAAAAATAAAGTCTGATGCTGTTTGCACTGTTTCCCCATCTATTTTCCATGAAGTGATGGGACCACTCAGGACTTCCTAATTGCAAATATTTATGACTCCAATTTGAAATTTTCAAGAAACATATGATCACACAAAAATTGTGGACTTTTTCTTTTTTTTGTCCAAATGATCCATAACTGTTTTATGTCTCTGGTTCAATATACTCAGGCATGCTATATCTGGCTCTCACTGTATATCATTCCTAGGTGCTAAGTCTAAGCACTAACTGTCTTCCTGGAAAGGAAAAAGGGTCTGAAAAAAAATTATTTTAGGTCACACAAGCAAACTTTAAGAGAGATTTGAAAAAAATCTTTTAAAAATTTGAGCTAAATGCCAATTTTTAAAATTTGGTGGAAGGAAAAANAAGAAAAAAGAAGAGAAGGAGGAAAGGAGGAGGAGAAGGGGAAAACAGAAGTCCGTTCAGTCAGTGAGTCAGTTCAGTCACTCAGTCATGTCCGAGTCTTTGCGACCCCATGAATCGCAGCACGCCAGGACTCCCTGTCCATCAAGACCTCCTGGAGTGCGCTCAAACTCATGTCCATCGAGTCGGTGATGCCATCCAGCCATCTCATCCTCTGTCATCCCCTTTTCCTCCTGCCCCCAATCCCTCCCAGCATCAGAGTCTTTTCCAATGAGTCAACTCTTCGCATGAGGTGGCCAAAGTACTGGAGCTTCAGCTTTAGCATCAGTCCTTCCAAAGAAATCCCATGGTTGATCTTCTTGAGAATGGACTGATTGGATCTCCTTGCAATCCAAGAGACTCTCAAGAATCTTCTCCAACACCACAGTTCAAAAGCATCCATTCTTCGGCACTCAGCCTTCTTCACAGTCCAACACTCACATCCATACATGACTACTGGGAAAACCATAGCCTTGACTAGACAGACCTTAATCGGCAAAGTAATGTCTCTGCTTTTGAATATGCTACCTAGGTTGGTCATAACTTTCCTTCCAAGGAGTAAGTGTTTTTTAATTTCATGGGTGCAATCACCATCTGCAGTGATTTTGGAGCCCCCAAAAATAAAGTCTGATGCTGTTTGCACTGTTTCCCCATCTATTTTCCATGAAGTGATGGGACCACTCAGGACTTCCTAATTGCAAATATTTATGACTCCAATTTGAAATTTTCAAGAAACATATGATCACACAAAAATTGTGGACTTTTTCTTTTTTTTGTCCAAATGATCCATAACTGTTTTATGTCTCTGGTTCAATATACTCAGGCATGCTATATCTGGCTCTCACTGTATATCATTCCTAGGTGCTAAGTCTAAGCACTAACTGTCTTCCTGGAAAGGAAAAAGGGTCTGAAAAAAAATTATTTTAGGTCACACAAGCAAACTTTAAGAGAGATTTGAAAAAAATCTTTTAAAAATTTGAGCTAAATGCCAATTTTTAAAATTTGGTGGAAGGAAAAAAAAACTTCAAGTACTTGCTGATATAAATTGGTACACATAACTTGCTGAGCAAATTGACTTTTTTTGAAAGATTGTTGTTGATATTTCTTGTCAGTCTTTGGTTGCCAAAAGTAGGAAATTTGGAACTCAGGACTACAACTCAAATTTAATTGCATTCACAAGCTTTAAATTTTATGGTGATTTAGTCGTAATTGTCCAAATGAAAGTTATGAGAATAAAGCTATGCCATTTAAGAACTTTAAATGAAGTAACAAATAAGTCACTTTGTCTAGTTTCATACCAATTATTTGAAGAGGATATATACATACCAATATTTTTGTCAGTGTTTGGTACTGCTCTTCCTAGAACAGTCTTTAGCCTCTCAGCATGGTTTTAACGAGTGAGTTAAAAAGGTTGGCCAACTGAAGTATTTTTCATTCTTACTTTTGAAATTCAATTTGCTTTTGGTATAGAAAAATTATTTTACTTTTTTTCTGGCTGCCTAGAGTGTCTACACTAAATAAAATGTGGAAGAAGATGAGAAATGCGTTTCAGATCAGCATTTTACTCATGATTGTGAGATCTTGAATCCACTGTGACTTATTAAATTAAAATTGTCACTATTAGATTTAGATAAAAAGACTCAGTTCCTTAGAAAATGGCACCCTTGAAGTAGATGTTCTCCCATCATGTCTTATTCACATTTGGCCAAGTTGAAGAAAAAAATGGCCAATGACACACTGTTTTGAGTTGCAAGGGATTCTTTGGGGGTGGAGGAGGGGCAATGGGCACTAACCCTCATCAGAAGTTGGCAGATGAACCAACAGCTGAGCTTTTTCTTCTCTAGGGCAGTATTAAGGTTTTAGTTTCCAACTGTGTCTGCATGAAAGCCAAAGGAAAAAAGGCACAATATATTTTAAATAATGCAGCCCAAGCCATTTGGAGCAACTAGAGATTTATAAGCGAAGACAGAAAGAAAATTTCTCCACTGGTGCAATTGGAAAAAAGCTATAGTCCATTTGGTTACTCTGTTTCCATCTCTTAGATACCAAAGAGGCACTAAGAGGAGGCAATTTGAGGTATAGGCCAGAGGGGAAAATGTTAATATCTGTCTAATCACAGGTGAGTATATGGCCATTTGCTATATTAATATCTATGTCTTTCTGAATGTTTGAGGATTTTTATAATTAAAAAAAATGAATTTGGAACCAAGCCTCGTGTTTCAAATTCCTATTACCTTCCTCTTTAGCTGTGGTAGCTTTGTGGTGTTGTTCAGTTGCTCAGTCATGTCTGACTCTTTGCAGTGGAGCATGCCAGGCTTTGGAGCAGTTATTTAATTTCTCAGAGCTTCAGCTCCCTCATTAACATAATATGAATGATAATACCCATCAGAGGGGTTGATCTGAGGATCCTAAACAATACCAACTAAACAATGCCTGACCAGAGGCTGGTTTCTCATTTGGTAGCAATTGACACTCAATTCTAAATAAAAACTCAGCTGAGAAAAGTAGTCTCCAAGGAACTTTTCTTGGAAATGATGCTCTTTATACATGTTCTTTATCTTTATACATGCTCTTTATCTTTATACATGTTCTTCTAGATTTTTATATTTATTTCTGGATTAAGTCAGATCACCAGAGATCTGTGTGTCTGCACTGTACCATTTATATGGGGGGGCTGTCAAGATGTTTATTCTCCACTGTCCTTGTGAAAGATGCCATGGGCTTTCCCTGAGTAATGCTGTTCAAATAGTCCTATAAAACTTCTGTGTGCTCCCTTTAAGCTTGTTGTGGGGATGTGGTTCACTGCATGACACTGAACTCTTCAATGACCCCCAAGGGAGACATTCCTGTCTGATCTCAACAATCACAAATAATTTTTTTTTTTCTGAGTTACTTGTTTTCCTCTTAAAATATTATGAATTGTTAAAGTGATTGGGTTTACCTTTGGGGCTGGTAGCTAGGAACCTTCAAATCAAGTTAATGACTTACCTAGAGCAGCTGGATAGATTCTTATGATATGGCTTTGTAGTCACCTTCTTTCAAAGCCCATGTTACTCCTGTACACTTGTTTTCCTTTTTTCTACTTATTTTAAATTTATGATATGTATTTCAGATGTTCTTATAAGTCATCTTAAGTTTTTTGGCAGGAGCAAATAACTAGGTGGTATATANAGCTGGATAGATTCTTATGATATGGCTTTGTAGTCACCTTCTTTCAAAGCCCATGTTACTCCTGTACACTTGTTTTCCTTTTTTCTACTTATTTTAAATTTATGATATGTATTTCAGATGTTCTTATAAGTCATCTTAAGTTTTTTGGCAGGAGCAAATAACTAGGTGGTATATAAATAAATCAACAAATAATATATAGCAATCATTATAATTGATAATAATAGAAATTGCAACTAAATAGAAAGGGGAATGAAGGCAACAAATGTTTCTGAAAAAGATGACTGGTGTCACAGCAAGGCTGAATATTTTTAAATATTCTTAAGTAACAGCATCTTATATACTGAGTTCATTGAGGAAAATAGTTAATTTTAAAAATATTTATGAAGTTCATGATATATGCCAGTTGCCTTTATAAGCTGCCATGAGAAGACCAAGGTGACAATTTCAGAATACCCTGTAGGACAGGAAATGGATTTTAGAAACTGGAATTCCAGTGTAAGCATATCAGAGGACCATTAGTGTGGAAAACGGTAGAAAAGAAGAGTTGGCTTATATTGATTTGGAAGGAACGGGAACAATGAAAACACAAAATGAAGAGGAGACACAAATTATGTTGTTATATGCAGAGAAAAAGGCTGGGCTACATCATGATGCCCAAGGAAGAGATCTTGTCTGAAGTGTGGCTGCAGGAGCTTGACTAAGGATGGTGGTCTCTGTGAAGCAGTTTGGGGGGGGGGGGCTGTAGCTGGGAAGCTAGTTTAAGACCAAAATGTGGCTAAGATTGGAAATCCTTGGATCTCAAAGTTTAATCTCTCCTGGACACATAGAAGATGGCAGCCATTTCCCATCAGAAATAAGGTACAGCACCCAGGGGACAATGGTATCTTGACTGTTCCCTATTATTTTTTAATATTTCCATGAGACCTGGCAGATTATTATAAAGGCCTTGCCTTAACTTTTGCCATGCAAATTCTGAGCTAGTTTATGTTATTCCATAGTCTGAAGTTCATGTCTCAAATATCCCCTTCAGTTCAGTTCAATTGAGTCTCTCAGTCGTGTCTGACTCTTTGCGACCCCATGAATCGCAGCACGCTAGGCCTCCCTGTCCATCACCAACTCCCGGAGTTCACTCAGACTCATGCCCATCGAGTCAGTGATGCCATCCAGCCATCTCATCCTCGGTCATCCCCTTTTCCTCCTGCCCTCAATCCCTCNTATGATTATAAAGTAGAAGTGAGAAATAGATTTAAGGGACTAGATCTGATAGATAGAGTGCCTGATGAATTATGGATGGAAGTTCATGATCTTGTACAGGAGACAGTGATGAAAACCATCCCAATGGAAAAAAAATGCAAAAAAGCATAATGGCTCTCTGGAGAGGCCTTACAAATAGCTGTGAAAAGAAGAGAAGCGAAAAGCAGAGGAGAAAAAGAAAGATGTAAGCATCTGAATGCAGAGTTCCAAAGAATAGCAAGAAGAGATAAGAAAGCCTTCCCTGGTGATCAATGCAAAGAAATAGAGGAAAACAATAGAATGGGAAAGACTAGGGATCTCTTCAAGAAAATTAGAGATAGCAAGGGAACATTTCATACAAAGATGGGCTGGATAAAGGACAGAAATGGTATGGACCTAACAGAAGCAGAAAATATTAAGAAGAGGGCAAGAATACACAGCAGAACTGTACAAAAAAGATCTTCATGGCCAAGATAATCACGATGGTGTGATCACTCACCTAGAGCCATGCATCCTGGAATGTGAAGTCAAGTGGGCCTTAGAAAGCATCACTATGAACAAAATTAGTGGAGGTGATGGAATTCCAGTTGAGCTATTTCAAATAGTGAAAGTTGATGTGGTGAAAGTGCTGCACTCAATATGCCAGCAAATTTGGAAATATCTCCTTAACACCATCTTATTATTATTTTTTTTAATTTTAATTTTTGCTTTATTTTACTTTCAATACTGTATTGTTTTTGCCATATATTGACATGAATCTACCACTGGTGTACATGAGTTCCCAATCCTGAACCCCCCTCCCACCCCATATCATCTCTCTGGATCATCCCCGTGCACCAGCCCCAAGCATCTTGTATCCTGTATCAAACAAGACTGGCGATTCATTTCTTACATGATAGTATACATGTTTCAGTGCCATTCTCCCAAATCATCCCACCCTCTCCCTCTCCCTCAGAGTCCAAAAGTCCGTTGTATACATCTGTTTAACACCATCTTATTTCAGAGTTAAGGAGAGTTCTAAGTACTTTTTTTTTGTTTGTTTGAGATTCATTTTTATTTTAAATTGGTTGATACCTGACAGCCTTTCAGAAGATCTGGGCTAATCTGGGGATATATTGGGCGTCAAGAAGAAGTCACAGGCAAAAGCTGGGGAAAGCCCTCATGTTTTATACTGTTTTATATACTTTTCACTTTCTATATATCTTTACTTTTTATGTATCTTTCAATATTATAAACAGTATGATTTTCTCTACTGGCTCAAGGTATAAATATCATCCCCTCTATATGTTTTAAAATTACTTGCTTCTTTGCTTACCTGAACTATTCACCTGGAATATAGTACTTTATTTATGAAGCCTACCACCTCAAAATTTTCCAAGAGCACTGGGGTCTATTTATTTGAAAGGGATTTCATGCTTTGTACAGTGTTGAAGAAAGTAGGAGGGAGGTTGAGAAGGAGGAGGAAAAAGAAGAGAGAATAAGAACGGGATCTGTTGTTTCTTGGAACCCCAAAAGTGTTTCTTTTAAAGACTGGTCGCAAGCATCTGTAGATGAGGCTTCCCTGCTGCCTTACCTCACTCTCTTTATCCTTTCTGAGGGCACAGCAGTGATCCACTTTGGGTACATTGTTGGAGCTCCCGAGCTCATACTTCACTGCTCAGCTCTTGTGCCCCAAAGGCTCCAATGTGCTAGCCTAGCATTCTCTCTTTCCTGACCCTAGCTCTCGAGTGCTCCCCTGGTCCATTCTGACATGACTCTTCTCTGTCGCATCTCTATGTGTAGGGATTGCGAGTCTTGGATTATCCTTTCCCAAAGACATGGGACTCTTCTTTTCAGATTGATGTGCTTCTCCATAAGGACTGATTTTCATGGCAGAGCTCTCAAGAAAAGGTAGTCTTGACTGAGCCATGCAAGATTTTGTTAGACGTTTTGTCCTAGACAAAAAGAATCTATTCATCCTACTTTCATATACGACAAATCAGACTTTTAGGAGACTTTTTTTTGAATAAAGGTCTTCCCCAAGGTGACTGGCCAACATACCTGGATATAAGAGAAGCTGGCATAATTTGCCATCTTTTTATTTTCCATTTTTTCTTATTTTGGCTGTGCCGGCTTTTCGTTGTGACACAGTTTTTCTCTAGTTGTGACACATGGGCTTATTTGCCCACGGCATGTGGGACCTTAGTTGCCCAGTCAAGGATCAAACCCACATCCCTTGCCTTGGAAGGTGGATTCTTAGCCACTGGACTACCAGGGAAGTACTGTCCAACCTCTTTCTCACTTGGTACCCCCATCCTGTTATATAACTCATTGAAGCAGCTGGTGCTATTTATGTCCATCTCAAAGATATAGAAACTGAGATTCAGGAAGCTTAATGATGTTCAAGGTCACACACTGATACATTTGATACGTCAACATAGTGTTGTTAGCTAAAAGACAGGGACCTCAG
Organism: Neotragus moschatus; assembly: GCA_006410615.1. Classification (NCBI taxonomy): domain Eukaryota; kingdom Metazoa; phylum Chordata; class Mammalia; order Artiodactyla; family Bovidae; genus Neotragus; species Neotragus moschatus. The sequence goes on from SJYA01000391.1 coordinate 1,329,057, forward strand.
CAGGGCAGGGAATTGTAAAGCTTATTAACAGTAGTATTGAGTAACAGAGAATGTATGCTGGTTAGACAGTTTTGTATTAATGGAATTTTTAATGAATAGGCATATGGATGTGTTTCTATAGAAATGTGGTTTTACAGTAGCAGAATATAAAAAGAGGATGGAAGATTTATTCTGGAAACATTCTCTAAACAAGAGCTTGCCCTTTATAGCAAAAGAATGAGAATTTATAACAACAAACCCGTGGACTTTTCTAGAGTCTTTGAAAGTCGGCATTCACAGACAGAAATATTAAGAGGGAAAGAATCTCAGAGACTCTCTGGATTATGAAATAATTGAGTTTATGTGACGTGAACTATAGAAGATATTTAAAAGTGATAAGAGAATGCCACAAATACAGAAGGCAGAGCCTCCCTGGAGAGTGCCATCAACTGCTAGAATTAGACTCCTTCCCAGCACCTCTCAAACTGATGGGTTTTTACTCAGATTTTATAGCAGAATTAGTTTTTTTCCATGAACTAATGAAACCAAAAGCCTTATACTACATGAGTGAGGAAGAATTCTGCAGGCATTGGTTTTGTCACCTGCTGAGACTGGGAAGGCAAGGCTTGGTTATACTGAAACAAATCAAGGCTGCCCACAACAGCAACCTACTAGAATATGGTGGAGTAGGACAGGAAGGGTGAAGACAGAGGCAGAAAAGATGACAAAGTAGCCTATGTATCCTTTTATTAAGTTCAAAATTAGTCACATATAATATGCAAAAGAGCAAGGTCTATAGCCAAGTGAATCAATTAAACTGTTCAAGAAGAAAAAGAAGGCAGGGATAGAAGTCCAGCCTGGAATGGGATGACCAGAGAAGTAACAAGAAACTGATGGATTTGAAGGTTGAGTTAAGAACTCAACAAGTACTCAGCATATTATTCTTATCAGCTTCTTGGTGATACTCTTGGAGCTGGGAACCTGATCTTAAAGGGACAAAACCATGGACACAGTATGACGATACCCAGGTTGAATTCCTTTATTCTGAACCTTTTATCCTCCTGGGCACCAAAGAACCTTCATCGACTCTCCAAGCATGAGAACTGCCAAAAATTTAAGAAGAGATTAGAAAGGGCTTGACTCAAGTATCCAGATGAATCATCAAAGAGAATTCAACATCAGCTTATCCTCAGAGGCATTTCAAAAAGTTGCTAAGACAAAGGCCAGATGGTACACTACATTATGGAAAGAAATTATTCAGTCAACAAATATTCATTAAGTACTTAGAATGTGTCAGGCACTGTGCTCAATGTTTTGTATGATACAAGACAAGACAGATAAAGTTCTTAACTAATAGTTTATAGTCTAGAGAAGTTCATATATTAAATGAATAAAATGATTGTTATAATAAATGGTATGAAAGAAAAGATGAGAATATTCTAAATTTGTTTGGGGATGATGCTATAAGGGGTGATTTTACAAGTTAAGACTTGAAGTTGGCAGAGAGAAAAAAGAAGTTAGCCAAATCCAGGAAGGATATTTCAAGTGGAGGAAACAAACCAGGTAAAGACACTGGTCCAGAAAAGTGTTTGGTATATTTGCGGAACTTCAATAAGTCCTCTTTGACTAGAGGTCAGGAAGAATGGCATGACATGAAGCTCTTGGAGGTCTGAAGCCAGATCATGTGGTGTTTTGGGGCCGTTTCTAATGGTTTTAGGAAGTGGAGTGAAGGTGATTTTACTTGTGTTTTATAAAGATCATTGTTTGCTGAATGGGAAAAAACAAGACCAGAAGCCATCAGACCAACTAAGAGACCATGATAATGAATAAGTTGATGGCTTGGATTATGCTGAAAGCAGTAGAAATGGGAAGAATTGAATTGAAATACATCGTGAAGTTAAAATTGATATACTCTTTTCACATTGCTAAATTTAGAGGCTAAGAAGGAAAGGGAGAGATGAAATAAAGGAGACTGAGAAATACCAACCAGAGAGATGAGAGGAAGAGCAATAGCGATTGATGTCATAGACGTCATGAGAAAAATGCTTCAAAACCCAGGAATGAGCAGAAATTTAAAAGATGAGATTTAAAAACATCAATTGGGAGTTGGGGATTGACAGTTAAACACTATTTAAAATGGAGGAGGGGATGGCAACCTGCTTCAGTATTCTTGCCTGGAGAATCCCATCAACAAGAGAGCCTGGTGGGATACAGCCCATGGGGTCCCAAAGAGTCAGACACAACTGAAGCGACTTAGCAGGCACACACACATATTTAAAATAGATAACCAACAAGGACCTAGTGTATAACACAGAGAATTCTGCTAATTTTTTGGTAATGACCTAAATAGAAAAAGAATTTGAAAAAGAAGAGATATATGTATAACTGAATTATCTTGTTATACACCCAAAACTAACACAATATTGTAAATCAACAATAATCCAACACAAAGCAAAATTTAAAAAATAATAATATCTATCAGTTCAGTAGCTCAGTTGTGTCCGACTCTTTGTGACCCCATGAACAGCATGCCAGGCCTCCCTGTCCATCACCAACTCCCAGAGTTTACTCAAACTCATGTCCATCGAGTCAGTGATGCCATCCAACCATCTCATCTTCTGTCATTCCCTTCTCCTCCTGCCCTCAATCTTTCCCAGCATCAGGGTCTTTTCAAATAAGTCAGCTCTTCACATCAGGTGGCCAAAGTATTGGAGTTTCAGCTTCAACATCAGTCCTTTCAATGAACACCCAGGACTGACCTCCTTTAAGATGGACTGGTTGGATCTCCTTGCAGTTCAAGGGCCTCTCAAGGGTCTTGTCCAACACCACAGTTCAAAACCATCAATTCTTTGGTGCTCAGCTTTCTTTATAGTCCAACTCTCACATCCATACATGACCACTGCTGCTGCTGTCACTTCGGTCGTGTCCTACTCTGTGTGACCCATAGATGACAGCCTACCAGGCTCCCTTGTCCCTGGGATTCTCCAGGCAAGAACACTGGAGTGGGCTGCCATTTCCTTCTCTAATGCATGAAAATGAAAAGTGAAAGTGAAGTCACTCAATCGTGTCCGACTTTTTGCGACCTCGTGGACTGTAGCCTACCAAGTTCCTCCATCCATGGGATCTTCCATGCAAGAGTACTGGAGTGGGGTGCCATTGCCTTCTCCAGTGCATGAAAGTGAAAAGTGAAAGTGAAGTTGCTCAGTCGTGTCCAACTCTGTGCGAACCCAGAGAGGGCAGCCCACCAGGCTCCCCCGTCCCTGGGATTCTCCAGGAAAGAACACTGGAGTGGGTCGCCATTTCCTTTTCCAATGCATGAAAGTGAAAAGTGAAAGTGAAGTTGCTCAGTCATGTCCACTTTTAGTGACTCCACAGACTGCAGCCTACCAGGCTCCTCCATCCATGAGATTT
>SJYA01000391.1:1334785-1433834 GCA_006410615.1 Neotragus moschatus
GTGAAAAGTGAAAGTGAAGTTGCTCAGTCGTGTCCAACTCTGTGCGAACCCAGAGAGGGCAGCCCACCAGGCTCCCCCGTCCCTGGGATTCTCCAGGAAAGAACACTGGAGTGGGTCGCCATTTCCTTTTCCAATGCATGAAAGTGAAAAGTGAAAGTGAAGTTGCTCAGTCATGTCCACTTTTAGTGACTCCACAGACTGCAGCCTACCAGGCTCCTCCATCCATGAGATTTTCCAGGCAAGAGTACTGGAGTGGGGTGCCATTGCCTTCTCCAATATGACCACTAGAAAAACTGTAGTCTTGGCTAGATGGACCTTGGTTGGCAAATTAATATCTCTGCTTTTTAATATGCTGTCTAGGTTGGTCATAACTTTCCTTCCAAGGTGTAAGCATCTTTTAATTTCATGGCTACAGTCACCATCTGCAATGATTTTGGAGCCCAGAAAAATAAAGTCAGCCACTGTTTCCACTGTTTCCCCATCTATTTCCCATGAAGTGATGGGACCAGATGCCATGATCTTCATTTTCTGAGTGTTGAGATTTAAGGCAACTTTTTCACTCTCCACTTTCACTTTCACCAAGAGGCTCTTTAGTTCCTCTTCACTTTCTGCCATAAGGGTGGTGTCATCTGCATATCTGAGGTTATTGATGTTTCTCCTGGCAATTTTGATTCCAGCTTGTGCTTCCTCCTATGGGGTATGTCAAATTAGAGGTCATCCACGAATTTAGCAAAAGCAGGTTTCTGGAAAATTAGTGACCATGGATTGCATTCTCACCAAAGTGACTGAAATCGCAAAAAAAGATAGGTGAAATCACAGCTTCTGAGAAGTCTGACTTCTTTTTATAGATGAATGTTCCTCATTTGATGTCTAGAGAGCTAAAGTGATATGCTCCATATCTCCACATTAAGCAGAAGGGGATCAAACTGAACAAATTTCAACCTCAGATTCTCTAACCCATTAAAGAGGGCTAGCCTTTGAGTGGCCTTCCCTGGTAGCTCACCTGGTAAAGAAGCCACCTGCAATGCAGGAGACCCCAGTTTGATTCCTGGGTCGGGAAGATCCCCTTGAGAAGGCATAGGCTACCCACTCCAGTATTCTTGGGCTTTTCTGGTGGCTCAGATGTTAAAGAATCTGCTTGTAATGTGGAGACCTGGTTTCAATCTCTGGGTTGGGAAGATCCCCTAGAGGAGGGCATGGCAACCCACTCCAGTATTCTTGCCTGGAGAATCCCAACCACACAGTATTACTCTGTCCAGTACAGTAGTTACTAACTATATAGGGCTATTTACATTTAAATAAAGTAAAAATTTAAAATTCAGTTGCTCAATTGTATTAGCTATATTTCGTGTTCAGTCATTATACATTTCTGCATTTTGACCAACACAGATGTACAGTATTTCCATAAGTAAAAAAAGTTTGATTGAATAGCTTAGATATAATTTATCATTCAAATTTGGGCAATTTTAAAAGTGAATGGGGACATTTATTCACAGTCATGCCAGAACAATAGGCTCAATCTTGGGAAAACCAAGACATAGGAACACTTCAGCTTCATTGAATATATTGAGAACTTTACTTCTAATCTTTATCTCTTCATTGGCAAGAAAATGCTCTTAACATCTCCAGGCCTCTGTGTAGCTGTGGTAGATAGCCTCTCACATGGCCTCCAGTAAATCCTTACTCTTAAGCATTCATAGCCCTTTGAGTGTGGGCTGGTCCTGTTGACTCTAACAAATAAAATATGTCAAAAGTGATGGGATTTCATTTCCTAGATTAAGTTACAAAAAGATCATGGCTTTCATCTTCAACACACTCTCTTGAGTTCTTGCTCTGAAGGAAGATAGCTGCCATACTATGGTATGACAGTGGAGAGGCTTACATGGAAAGGAACTGAATGAGGTGGGTCTCTGGCCAACAGCCAGCAAGAACTGATGCCCTCAGTCCAAAAGCTAGCAATGAACTAAGAACTGCCAGCACCAGGTGGGTGAGCTTGGAAGCAGATTCTCCTCAAATCAAACTTTAGATAAGACAGCAATCTCTCTAGAGACCTTGAGTTAGAAGCACTCAGCTAGGGTGCATGGGCCTGGGAATGTGATAAATGTTTTCTCTTTCATAGTACCAAGTTCTGAGGTAATTGGTTACATAGCAGAAGAGAACTAACATACCTGGGGTCATTTTAACATACGGGTGGGTAGGTGTTAATGATTAGGCATTTGATATGCAAGCATCTCCTTCAAACTCTTCTCTTCTTTTTTACTTTTCTTCTACAGTTTGGAAAGGGCAGAATGTAGCTTAATTGCATCACAATAAGACTTCAATTTATGCTAAGTGAATACAAAATAATATAAGACAGACAAGATTTTCCTCCTTCAACACATATGCAGTTGATGGCCAATCTTTGGGGAGAATAGCACTTTAGCATGAACAACAAAACAGGTCAGAGAATTCTATGGAAAGATATTTTAAAAATAGTGTCATTTGCAGCAACATGGCACTATTGGGTGGAAATAGAGATTATCATACTAAATGAAGTAAGCCCAGCAGAGAAAGACAAATGCCATAAGATATCACTGGTATGTGGAATCTGAAAGAAAAAGATACAAATGAACTTATTTACAAAACAGGAATAGCAAACAAACTCATGGTTGTCAAAGGGGAAGGAGTAGGAGGAATATATTAGGAGGATGGGATTAACATACATACACATTTTAAATATACATATTTTATATATAAAATAATAACTGATAAGGTCTTACTCTATAGCACAGGGAACTATACTCAGTATTTTGTAATAACCTGTAAGGGGAACTGGTTCCAAATCGGGAAAGGAGTATGTCAAGGCTGTATACTGTCACCCTGCTTATTTAATTTATATGCAGAGTACATCATGAGAAATGCTGGGCTGGAAGAAGAACAAACTGGAATCAAGACTGCTGGGAGAAATATCAATAACCTTAGACATGCAGATGATACCACCCTTATGCAGAAAGTGAAGAAGAATTAGAGAGCCTCTTGATGAAAGTGAAAGAGGAAAGTGAAAAGTTGGCTTAAAATTCAACATTCAGGAAATGAAGATCATGACATCTGGTCCCATCACTTCATGGCAAACAGATAGGGAAACAGTGACAGACTTCATTTGTTTGGGCTCCAAAATCATTGCAGATGGTGACTGCAGCCATGAAATTAAAAGATGCTTGCTCCTTGGAAGAAAAGCTATGACCAACCTAGACAGCGTATTTAAAAGCAGAGACATTACATTTCAACAAAGGTCTGTCTGGTCAAAGCTATGGCTTTTCCACTAGTCATGTATGGATGTGAGAGCTGGACTATAAAGACAGCTGAACTCTGAAGAATTGGTGTTTTTGAACTGTGGTGTTGGATAAGACTCTTGAAAGTCCCTTGGACTGCAAGGAGATCCAACCAATCCATTCTAAAGGAGATTAGTCTTGAGTATTCACTGGAAGGACTGATGCTGAAGGTGAAACTGCAATACTTCGGCCACCTGATGTGAAGAACTGACTTCTTTGAAAAGAGCCTGATGCTAGGAAAGATTGAAGGTGGGAGGAGAAGGGAATGACAGAGGATGAGATGGTCAGATGGCATCACCAACTCGATGGACATGAATCTGAGTAAGCTCTGGGAGTTGGTGATGGACAGGGAGGCCTGATGTGCTGCAGTCCATGGGGTTACAGAGTCTGACATGAATGAGAGACTGAACTGAACTGAACTGATAAGGGGAAATAATCTGAAAAAAGAAATAGATGCACACAGATGTATGCACACATATATCTGCTGCTGCTGCTGCTGCTGCTAAGTCGCTTTAGTCGTGTCCAACTCTGTGCAACCCCATAGATGACAGCCCACGAGGCTCCTCTGTTCCTGGGATTCCCCAGGCAAGAATACTGGAGTGGGTTGCCATTTCCTTCTCCAACACGCACACACACATGTATATATATATATATATATATATATATATAGGCCTGTATATGAGTATTTGTGAATATCCAGGAGTCTCCAGTGGAGGCATGGGGCAACGGTGGCATGCTGCAGGGTTGGGGGCACTGACTGCTGCAGTGCTAACAGGGGACCTCTTAAATGAAGTCACCTTATCTTCATTATCTCCACCATAGCTTGTCCTCAGGTCAAACAACAGGAAGGAAACACAGCCCTGCCCATCAACAGAAATGGGATTAATTCAGATGACCATTATATTTACTACTGTGGGCAAGAATGTCTTAGAAGAAGAGGAATAGCCATCATAATCAACAAAAGAGTCCAAAATACAGTACTTGGATGCAGTCTCAAAAATGACAGAATGATCTCTGTTCATTTCCAAGGCAAACCATTCAATATCACGGTAATCCAAGTCTACACCCCAACCAGTAATGCTGAAGAAGCTGAAGCTGAACGGTTCTATGAAGACCTATAAGACCTTTTAGAACTAACACCCCCAAAAGATATCCTTTTCATGATAAGGGACTGGTGTACAAATGTAGGAAGTCAAGAGATACCTGAAGTAACAGGCAAATTTGACTTTGGAGTACAAAATGAAGCAGGTCAAAGGCTAACAGTTTTACCAAGAGAATGCACTGGTCATAGCAAACACCCTCTTTCAAAAACACAAGACTCTACTCATGGACATCACCAGATAGTCAACACCAAAATCAGATTGATTATATTCTTTGCAGCTAAAGATGGAGAAGCTCTATACAGACAGCAAAAACAAGACCAGGAGCTGACTGTGACTCAGATCATGAACTCCTTATTGCCAAATTCAGACTGAAATTGAAGACAATAGGGAAAACCACTAGACCATTCAAGTATGACCTAAATCAAATCCTTTACAATTATACAGTGGAAGTGATAAATAGATTCAAGGCATTAGATCTGATAGAGTGCCTGAAGAACTATGGATGGAGATATGTGACATTGTACAGGAGNCAATAGGGAAAACCACTAGACCATTCAAGTATGACCTAAATCAAATCCTTTACAATTATACAGTGGAAGTGATAAATAGATTCAAGGCATTAGATCTGATAGAGTGCCTGAAGAACTATGGATGGAGATATGTGACATTGTACAGGAGGTGCCGGGGTGCAGCCCCGGCGGGTCCAGGGAATTCGAAGCGGGGATGGCGTCGGCGAGAAAAAACTCATTTACTCAGAAATATAAGACTAGGAAATAATAGTATAGTGGGAAAATTAAGATGGAGAAAAGAGGCTGAATAACTTGGTTTACGTGGAAAGCCAATAAAACCTCGAGACAAGAGGTTTGCACCATCTACGTTGGGCCACCAGCGTTCGTTTGAATATCGGAGNCTTGCCCATCAAAATCTCCTGCCGCGTGACCTTGTCACGGGTGGGATTCCTCACGCTGGCTCCCAGCAAGGAGGCAGTGATCAAGATCATCCCCGAGAAAAAGAAATGCAAAAAGGCACAATGGTTGTCTGTGGAGGCATTACAAATAACTGTGAAAAGAAGAGAAATTAAGGCAAACGAGAAAAGGAAAGATATACCCATTTGAATGTAGAACTCCAAAGAATATCAAGGAGAGCTAAGAAAGCCTTCCTCGGTGATNGTGATCAAGATCATCCCCGAGAAAAAGAAATGCAAAAAGGCACAATGGTTGTCTGTGGAGGCATTACAAATAACTGTGAAAAGAAGAGAAATTAAGGCAAACGAGAAAAGGAAAGATATACCCATTTGAATGTAGAACTCCAAAGAATATCAAGGAGAGCTAAGAAAGCCTTCCTCGGTGATCAATGCAAAGAAATAGAGGAAAATAATGGAATGGAAAAGACTAGAGATCTCTTCAAGAAAATTAGAGATACTAAGGGAATATTTCATGGAAAGATGGGCACAATAAAGGACAGAAATGGTATGGACTTAACAGAAGCAAAAGATACTAAGAAAAGATGGCAAGAATACACAGAAGAACTATACAAAAAAGACCTTCATGACCCAGATAACCACGACGATGTGATCACTGACCCAGAGCCAGACATCCTTGAATGGGAAGTCAAGCAAGCCTTAGAAAGCATCACTACAAACAAAGCTAGTGGAAGTGATGGTATTGCAGTTGGGCTATTTCAAATCCTAAAAGATGATGCCGTGCAAGTGCTGCACTCAATATGCCAGAAGATTTGGAAAAGTCAGCACTGGCCCCAGGACTGGAAAAGGTAAGTTTTCATTCCAATCCCAAAGAAAGGCAATGCCAAAGAATGCTCAAACTACCACACAATTGCACTCATAGTAAAGTAATGCTCAAAATTCTCCAAGCCAGGCTTCAGTATTATGTTAAGCATGAACTTCCAGATGTTCAAGCTAGATTTAGAAAAGCCAGAGGAATCAGAGATCAAATTACCAACATCCCATTGTATCATTGAAAAAAGCAAGAGAGTTCCAGAAAAACATCTATTTCTGCTTTATTGACTATACCAAAGCCTTTGACTGTGTGGATCACAACAAACTGTGGAAAATTCTTAAAGAGACTGGTATACCAGGCCACCTTACCTGCCCTCCTGAGAAATCTGTAGGTGGGTCAAGAAGCAACAGTTAGAACTGGACATGGAACAACAGACTGTTTCTAAATTGGGAAAGGAGTCCATCAAGGCTGTATATTGTCACCCTGCTTATTTAACTTATATGCAGTGAATATAAGCATTCTGTGAATGCTGGAATGGATGAAGCACAAACTGGAATCAAGATTTCTGGGAGAAATATCAGTAACCTCAGATATGCAGATGACACCATCCTATGGCAGAAAGTGAAGAGGAACTAAAAAGCCTCTTGAGGAAAACGATAGAGGAGAGTGAAAAAGTTGGCTTAAAACTCAACTTTCAGAAAACTAAGATCATGACATCTGGTCCCATCGCTTCGTGGCAAATAGATGAGGGAACAATGGAAATAGTGATAGACTTTATTCTTTTGGGCTCCAGAATCATTGAAGATGGTGATTGCAGCCATGAAATTAAAACATGCTTGCTCCTTGGAAGAAAAGCTATGACCAACCTAGACAACGTATTAAAAAGCAGAGGCATTACTTTGTCAACAAAGGTCAACAAAGGTCTTTCTAGTCAAAGCTATGGTTTTTCCAGTAGTCATGTATGGGAGTGAGAGTTGGACTATAAAGAAAGATGATCACCGAAGAAATATTGTTTTTGAACTGGATTGGTGGATGAGTCGTGAGAGTCCCTCAGACTACAAGGAGATCCAATCAGTCCATCCTAAAGGAAATCAGTCCTAAGTATTTTTTGAAAGGACTGATGCTGAAGCTGAAACTGCAATACTCTGGCCACCTGATGTGAAAAACTGACTTATCTGAAAACAGCTTGATGCTGGGCAAGATTGAAGGCAGGAGGAGAAGGGGTTGACAGAGGATGAGATGGTTGGATGATATTACCAACTGGATGGACGTGAGATTGAATAAGCTCTGGGATTTGGTGAAGGACAGGGAAGCCTGGCGTTCTGCAGTCCATGGGGTTGCAAAGAGTTAGACATGAGTGAGAGACAAACTGAACTGATATATATATATATATATATATATATATATATATAAAACTGGATCACTATGCTGTATACCTGAAACTAACACAACATTGTAAATCAGCTATATTTCAATAAAATATAATAATACAAGGAGATTCTTTACCATCTAAGTCACCAGGGAAGCTCTCAGTAATAGATACACAACATAAAAAAGCAACCCATTTTCCTGGAGTCTGTGTTTTCTCGTTTCTGTGACATCTATATTGCTCTTGTTTCACTTGTCATTATTCCATGCCTTTTGGAGGCCCTGAACAAATTGAATTGTGAATATAGGTCTGTTATTCCAGGATCCTTAGGGTTCATTAAATGGGATTGTTAGTGAGCGTGGCCACCTGTCTGAGTCTCAGAGGCTCCATCCTCAATATTATGCAGTAAACCTTGATGGAGCTCTGGTCTCATCTAAGAGCATCTCTGACAACTGTCATGTATACATTTGCTCTGTGACCATGAGAGTAATTCTGCACTGTCTTTTAAATGTTCCTTTGCTATTGTAACAAACGCCCAGAAAGTCTTAATTAAATCCTTTAGAATAGAAGTTGCATAATTTCATTAATCCAAGGGGTGGCACTGGCAAAATTACTTCACATAACCATTTTTTAAAGGTAAATTAATATAAATACTATGAAAATAGATTCTCAAGCGAAATGTTGTGAAATTTGAAATTAGGACTCAGAAAATAAGTCTCCTCAGGGATCCTATGCCCATTCAGTGTGACTATCATGGGGACTGAGGATAAAGTAGATCTTTAATACCAAGAGACTAAATATAAGTAGACATTCCAAGAGAGGAAAATAAAATGCACCAAGAGAAGGAAAAACATTTATGATGCTACTTGGGAAAGCAATCAGCAGTCATCTGATGTGGTCAGGACAATAAACACCTAGTCTAACAGCTATGGCCTGAATCACTGTGAAAATTAACCACCTACTTCTAATACTCCAGGGGCAGCGCTATTACCATAGGTGGCATCATAAAAATAACATTTCAAATAGAGGCTCACAAAATACTGTTTACTAAGGACCCTTTGTCATCTAAATTAAAGTCCCCGAGCTGCCTTCCATATTGTCCTTTTCTAATACTCTTTTTCTTATGGATGAGGAAGCTGAGAGACTTAGAAAAGTCCTGGAGAGGGAAACATGGAAAATCTCCAGGGATTCTAGAGCTATCTGGGGAGAAATAAAAGATAATGAGATGGTTGGATGGCATCACCCACTCAATGGACATGAGTTTGAGCAAACTCCAGGAGATGGTGAAGGACAGTGAAGCCTGGCATGCTGTAGTCCATGCATGGGGTTACAAAGAGTCAGGTGTGACTGAACAACAAATTTTTTTTTAAAAAACTGGGCAATCAGAGACATATCTTTGGAAAACAGGCAAAGAAAATTTATATAAAGTGTAGCAATATGACTCAAAAATAGTTTGATGGTTATGGTCAATATATTAATTCAAGATGAGAGATGTTACCAAGAATGTTATGGGACCAGAGGTCATATCAATACTAATTTCAGGTGTAAAATAAAAAGACAGGAAATTCATTCTAGAGGTGAGAGTTGGGAAACTCCATGGATTTCTCTGGCTTGTCAATTCTTCTGTATATTTAAAACGTTTTTGCTAGCATACACTAAAACATCCCTGTTCCATCTTACTTTAGCTTATCCTGTGCTCATGCTCAGTTGTTTCTGATTCTTGAGATCCCATAACTGTAGTCTTCCAGGTCCCTCTGTCCATGGGATTCTGTAGGCAAGAACAGTGGAGTGGGTTGCCATTCTCTTCTCCAGGGAAGCTTCTCAGCCCGGGGACTGAACCTGCATCTCCCATGTCTCCTGCATTGAAGGTGGTTTCTTTATCTGCTGAGCCATCAGAGAAGCCCTGGCTTATCCTGTATTCAGTTCAGTTCAGTTCAGTTCAGTTGCTCAGTCGTGTCCGACTCTTTGCGACCCCATGAATCGCAGCATGCCAGGCCTCCCTGTCCATCACCAACTCCCAGAGTTCACTCAGACTCACGCCCATCGAGTCAGTGATGCCATCCAGCTATCTCATCCTCGGTTGTCCCCTTCTCCTCCTGCCCCCAATCCCTCCCAGCATCAGAGTCTTTTCCAATGAGTCAAGTCTTCGCATGAGGTGGCCAAAGTACTGGAGCTTCAGCTTCAGCATCATTCCTTCCAAGGAAATCCCAGGGCTGATCTCCTTCAGAATGGACTGGTTGGATCTCCTTAAAGTCCAAGGGACTCTCAAGAGTCTTCTCCAACACCACACTTCTTTCTCCTCTCTAATTCACATTGTACTCTTCCTTTAACTATCTTTTTAAGAAATGACAGTTTCTGTGAATTCTAACCTCCCTCTTTCCTGCTTATGCTAGACTAATGATCACTGAGTCCTTGAGGTCAAACCACCTTGTTGGGTAGTGTACACAAATGTGTAACTAATATTATCGGTTTGACTGTGTATATGTCTGCATTTTTTCATTGCTCTTCAACTAAATTGTAAGCTGCCAAGAGGACAGGAAGTATGCTTTCCATTTCTCTGTGCTGGACTTCTACTCTATCTATCAGCGTATCCAAATGCTACAAAGACACTTGTAATCCTGATGAGGATGGTTTACCCATTGATGAAGCACCTTGGGGGAAAAATGAGTTCATTTTGAGAGAATCTCAATCATATAAGAGTTTGAGATGAGTGTGATTTATAGTTGTGGTTTAAGCTCTAAGACCCAGTAAAGGCAACCCTATTCTGAACTGCCAGCTGAGAATACTTAGGATATCAAGTTGCTATTAAGAGCATGAAGTAGTTATGGGGGGAAATGATGATGATTAATAGCTTATAGTCATTGGATACAATTCTGCAAAAAGATAAACGTACCTTTAATAAACATAGAGTGCTGACTATCTGTTGGGTTCTATCACATTTCACTCCCAGAGACCTGGCAGAGTATTACTAGCCCTAATTCGCAAACATGGGAGATGGGCTCAGAGCAGTGATGGGAGACAGAGTTCAGAGCAGGTGACAGAACACAGATCAGAAAGCAGTACTCAACGTCAGCTCCATCAGATCACAGTTCCCTCCTGGGTACTAATTTTTCCAAGAGCGATAATTTTTCGTGGTCAGGTTGAAATAATGAAAAGAGATATAAGTTGAACCCTTAGGAGACTCTTTCCCATATCACACTGTTCACTCATAATACTGGTGAAAAAATATGATAATAAACATTGATATATTAAAAAAAAAAAAAAGGAAAAACAAACAGAGACCTGAGAATTAAAGAAAGCACTATTCATTTCCCAGTGTTGTTACTCAATCAAGTACATACAAATGAACATTATTTACAGTGAATAGAACCATTTGGAAGAGTCTTTCAAGGTTAGCTGGATATTTGTCTTTTTTTTTAAACCTGCTTGGCAGAAGAATCCCTTTCTGGATTTGTTGCATCTCTGCTACACAACTCTGGGTGGGAGGCTGTGTCACTATTTTACTATACAATCAATCCAATTTCTCTCCATCCCATGAAGGCCAAATGTAAGGAAGGGCAGGTGACCTAGGTTCAGCCAGTCTAATCTGCTCACCCAGAACTTTGAATGTCAAGTGGGTGATCTTGCTTGGAGACAGCATAGCCCAGCAGAGTGGTGGGCACCTCGGGGTCTGCAATTAGTGGTGGCAGAGTTGTGCAGCGGCAGTGGTGACAAGGTTCTTCCCAGATTGTTTCTCACCTCCAGCCTCTCTCACTTCCTTTCTGTTTCCTGGTCCTGACCTTTTACCTTCTCCTTTTAATTTGTTTAGCTTTTACCCTTCCAAATCCCAAGAGCTTAAATGAATTCAAGTGGCTCTCTGTGTTTACAACCAAGAGCATACTTATGTGATGGTCCCATAGGAAAAAATATACCATACAAAGCAAAGTACTAATGGGCATGTTAAATTAATCTTTGTATCTCTAATTTTTACCAGGGACATGTGGGTAGTTTTCAAAACACAGTAACTCACAACCCAAACACATTCCTTTAGGTGCTCAGGGTTAACGTCAAAATAGATGAAATATTTGATGTCAGCACTAACATTTGGCCTGGAGATATTGGTTGCTTCCCAGGGCGTGGCATAATAATGCAAGGTGCACAAAATTGAGTATGAAGAGCACAAGCTTTGAAGTCATTTCCGTCAGCCCTAACAGCTGTGCAATCCCTACAATTACCCGGCTTCTCTTAAGTTTTAGTATCCTCATGTGGTCACAGGGTATGCGTGTTTATACATCTTCTTGTTGTAATAAGAGTTTATGAGTCTGAAGCACCTGACAGATATTAAATTAACTTTGGCCAAGCCTTTTCCTTTTTGGTTACAACTTCTGTTAATTTCCTTATGCCGTAGAAACCATTGTCCATACGGAAGGGATAATAAGAAATATAGATGACTCAAAGAGTTGTTTGTCAAAAGACCAGGGAAAAAATTATATATAAATATGTATGTCTGTGTGTGGCTACTGATTCATATTAGATATACGTATATGTGTCTGTATGTGGCTACTAGGAGTCACAGAGCTAATATTGGTAATATTGACTATTGAGTAATTCTAAAAGTCCATGGCATAAAATATTTTATAGTTTTGAGAAGATGTATGAAAGTTTGAATTGTATTCTGCAAAGGTGATGAAAAGGAGGAAACCGCTTTGAGTAAACCCAGCTGACTTTTCAGCATCAGAATTTTAGTTCATCTTTGTTGTTTCCTACTTGCCAACAAAGGTCTGTATAGCCAAAGCTGTGGTTTTTCTAGTAGTCGTATACATATGTGAGAATTGGACCATAAAGTAGGCTGAGCACTGAAAAATTGATGCTTTTTTCTTGTGGTGCTGCAGAAGATTCTTGAGAGTCCCTTGGACTTGAAGGAGCTCAAACCAGTCAATTCTAAAAGAGATCAGTCCTGAATATTCATTGGAAGGACTGATGCTGTAGCTGAAGCTCCAATACTTTGGCCACTTAATGAGAAGAGATGACTCATTAGAAAGACCCTGATGCTGGGAAAGATTGAGGGCAGATGGAAAAGGGGGCGGCAGAGGATGGTTAGATAGCATCACTGACTCAATGGACATGAATCTGCACAAGCTCTGGGAGACAGTGGAGGACAGAGGAGCCTGGTGTGCTGTAGTCCATGTTGCTGGAGAGTCGGACACATCTTAGCAATTGAACAACAACTAACTTTA
Source organism: Neotragus moschatus (assembly GCA_006410615.1). Lineage (NCBI taxonomy): Eukaryota > Metazoa > Chordata > Mammalia > Artiodactyla > Bovidae > Neotragus > Neotragus moschatus. The sequence goes on from SJYA01000391.1 coordinate 1,347,521, forward strand.
TAATGTCACACTCACAAGGTGATTGAATTACGGGTTGTTTTGTGGAAAGGACTTCCAAAAGAGGAAGAAGTACAGGTAATGCAAGATGAGAAAGAGTGAAGAGGAGCAAAAAATAAGTGATCTGCTTTTTCTAAAAGAATTGATATCTGAAAGAGCTGACGCTGACCTCAGCACTGGCTTAGACTGAGGTGGGTGAATTCCCATGTCTAGTCTCCATTGGCAGAAGGCATAAACCTCAATGCCAACATTTTAACACACACTTCAGCCAACTCAACCTTGTTCCTCAGGTTAGAGAATATTAAAAGGTGAAGAGGTGATTTGGCCTTTTTATTTACATTTCACTGCTGTTTACATTGGGAATCATTTGCTATGCAGTACTTGGAAATTTGTCAGTCCGTAAAAGTTCATGGACAGCAGATATTTTTCTCTCTGTGGATAGAATTTAAAACCATGCTACAGGGTCAGCATTTTACAAGGGAAAAAGAAGTCTAACTATACAATAGTGAACTGGTTATCTCCCAAAGAATTTCAAGAACAGTGTTTTCGGTGAGAATCGTCAAATTGACGAGTCACAGAGGACTCCAACTTGTCTCTCTAGTTATATTAGGTGAAAACTTAAAATTAATATTCCCAATTGTGATTATAATCCCAGGGATCCTTATACACATAGAATTTAGAAAGTTAGCTACTAACAGATCCACAAATCCCAAGACAAATCATGAGCTGAGAGCAGGGAGTGTGGGACAGTGGGGAGAGGGGCAGAAGGCTCATTCAGCTGATCACTGGAGGGAATTCTTAGATTTGGAATATATGGTTTGTTGGTATCAAGAGAGTTAAGGTAATGTGTTTCCTATCTATGCCTCTTCACTGTAAAAGGCTCAGGTCTCTGGAGTATTTGACAGAAAAATAAAAAGAAATCTGAAGGCTAAATCGAAAATATCTCTAACTCTTACCTTAGTGAAATTTCAGTTCAAATTGATGGGAGCCACTTGAAAGTACAACTTCAGTCCTTCATGTAGGATTTTGGGTGACACTGTGCTTTAGAGAACATACTACCATTATGCTGTCTCTTTGGATGGATGAAAAACATTTCCTCCATAGCCTCCACAATTAACATTTTTTGCTTTATTTCCTCTCTCTGAAGGACATGTTAGTTTTAAAGGTTATTTATTGTTCAAGAAGGTTTTCTCTGTGATTCCTTCCTCTGATGAGGTTACTCGGAATATCATCCTGCAGACATGCAGTAAAGCTCAGTAGCAGAGAAAATAACAGTGTCGTTAACCTCCTTAACACTGGAGATAAATTAACACTCCTAAGAGAGGTACCAGGGTAGCAATTGACTTGACAGAGTGAAATTCACCAGCCTAAGGAGATGGTAGCTGGTGTCACTCTGCTGTGCTCCACGGTGCTGTGTGGATACAGTGGCTAGCCAGCTTCTTATTTCCGCCTTCTTGATGTTCAGGTCGGCACACTGCACTGATTTAAAGTCCAGCTGATTGCAGTCTCCTCTTACCCTCTGCTGCTGCCCTTTCCTGATGGAAACCAGTGCAGCCGTTATTAAGTCTCCATGGATCAAATAACTTTTCTCATCTCATTTCATGACAGGATATCATGATAACTTCATGGTAGATATACATACCAGCACAAGAGTGAGCTCTGCCTTACTGGAAAACAGTTTGTCAAGACATTTAGTGATGTGCTGAGAAGGGAAATAGGCCAGTGTGGATGTCTTAAGGGAATCCACATAGGGAGAAAAAAAATAAAAGCGACAATCCAAAGCAAGAAATAAGAATGAAAATGATGCTGGTTATTTAGGGGTCCCTCAGGTCACCTTTGACCAGCTGTGGAAATGGGTTTTAAGTTTTCATTTGTTAATTGAACACTAAATGAATATGGCGATAATTAATATTTTTACTGCCTATTAATTAGGAAATTGTATCCTGTGTGAGCTACCTAGAAAGATGATCTATGAGGCATGACTAAGTTGGAGCGCCACTGTGAATTGATTGTGGCCTCACACATGGAGATATAAATGTGTTCGCATTTTGCTTCATTATTAGCGGTGCTTTTAATAAATTGACGGTTCTTCCAATTGTCTGTTTGTGCCTCTGATCGACTGCAGATATGCACAGGGTGGGGTGGGGGGACCTCTCTGCTGCTAATGTTGCCGGCAGGTTGAGATGGTGACAGTGTGCAGCCCATGGCTCACAGACAGCTGCTTCTGAAGAGCCTTTGTCTGGGGCATGTGGAGCTTTTCAGGTTTGTGCCTTCATCCTGTTGCCAAAACATCTGGTTCAGTTTTGGGGAAATATTTGTAGTTATTTTTCCATCCGGATTTAATTACTGCCACTGGGACATTAATGGGTGCCCTGCTGGCCTAATAGATTTTATCTGTGTGCCCTCATATCTACGAAGTGTAACTGACAAATCAGAGCTCCGTTTCCTGACTTTCATAAAACGGGCACAACCTGAAGAACTGAGGATTGATGGAATTCAAAGGATGAACAGATACCTGATTGGTGAGATGCAAAGGAGATTACTTTTGCTGCTGCTTTAGTTTACCATTCCTTGAGAAAGTTATCTCCTATATTACAAAATTAATCCCCTAAATAAGATAGATATATCAATGTAAACCAAAGGAGAGTATATTTCAATGTAAAAACTACTATAATCTCTAGGCTATTAAATGGCAAATTTACTTTTTAGAAAAATCTTTCAAACAATAGGTGATGTAGAAATTAACATGAATCGGGTGTTATTTCTGATTATTTTATTTACTCCTTTATTTTCTATACAACAGGTGGTGTACTTAATGCTTTATGTGTCTAATCTTATTTTAATCAGTCAAATAATGTGAGGCAAATATTATAGGTAGATATTATGATGGCTCATATTATGGACAAGGACATTGAGGCTCAGTGAGATTGTATAACTTAACTAAAGTCATACATTGAATAAATGGTAGGTGGAACTAAGATTTGACAAAAGTATGTTTGACTTTGAATTCATTTATCTATAATGCTACTAATTTATCTTTGTGTGTGTGTGTGTGTGTGTACATGGGCACACATCCCATGCATACTCAGTTGTGCCTGACTCTTCAGAGATCTCAGGGGCTGTAGCCTGCCAGGTTCCTCTGTCCATAGGATTTCCCAGGCAAGAATACTGGAGTAGGTTGCTATTTCATTCTCCAGGGGCTCTTTTCAACCCAGGGACTGAACCCATGTTTCCTGAGTCTCTTGCATTGTCAGGCAGATTCTTTACCACTGAGTCACCAGGAAAGCCCACACTTGTCGAACAAAATTTCGACAAAATTTCTTACTATTATTAAGGTCTCCTTCTCTTATTAGCAAATGGCAACCCACTCCAGTATTTTTGCTTGGGAAATCCCACAGACAGAGGAGCCTTGTGGGCTACCATCCATAGAGTCGGAAAGAGTTGGGCACAACTTATCAACTCGACAACAACAATCATTAGCATTAGTGTGGTACATTTGTTATACACTGATGAATCAATTGGACTTCCCTGGTGGCTCAGAGGTTAAAGTGTCTGCCTGCAATGTGGGAGACCTGGGTTCGATCCCTGTGTTGGGAAAATCCCCTGGAGAAGGGAATGGCAACCCATTCCAGTATTCTTGCCTGGAGAATCCCATGGATGGAGGAGCCTGGTGGGCTACAGTCCACAGGGTCACAAAGAGTCGGACATGACTGAGCAGACATGATGAATCAATGTGTGTGTGTACTCGGCAGCTCAGTCGTGTGTAACTCTTTGCAACCCTATGGATTGCAGTCCACCAGGCTCCTCTGCCCATTGGATTTCTCAAGCAAGAATATTGGAGTGGGTTGCCATTTCCTTCTCCAGGGGATCGTCCCAACCCAGGGACTGAACCTGGTCTCCTGTGTCTTCTGCATTGGCAGACAGGTTCTTTACCACTGTGCCTCCTGGAAAGCTCAGAAATACTTTTTCCATTCCTTAATTTTAATCCAAAGAATTGATACTTTAAAATTGTGGTGCTGGGGGAGACTCTTGAGAGTCCCTTGGACTGCAAGGAGATTAAATGAGTCAATCCTAAGGGAAATCAATCCTGACTATTTACTGGAAGGACTGATGTTAAGCTCCAATTCTTTGGCCACCTGATGAGAAGAGCCAACTCATTGGAAAAGACCCTGATACTGGGAAAGATTAAAGGCAAAAGGAGCAGATGGTGGCAGAGGATGATATGGTTAAATACATCGCTGACTCAAAGGACATGAATTTGAGCAAATTCCAGGAGATAGTGGAAGACAGATAAGCCTGGCATCTTGCAGCCCATGGGGACATGACTTAGCAACTAAACAACAGCTCCTTAATCAAGCATCTGTTAAATACTTTCTAAGTTCCAGGAAGCCTCAGTGCTTGGTGCTGGGGGCACAAAAGGGGAACATGCTGGGGTTCTCATTGCTGCCAGAGTGCTTGCTTTTGAGAGCAGACTGCATCACCTAAAAGCTTGACTAGTTTGGAACAATCCTGAAACCTGGTCACGCCCTCCACCAAATTAAAGCTTCATTGTTGAAAAGGGCCATCATGACATTTGAACTATGGCCATTAGTGTTATTGAAATGGATGAAACAGATCTTTTAAAAAATGCAAGCAAATAGCTATCACCACCTAATATTTAATAGCAAGGTAGCATGTTAAAGTGGCTGGGATCACCAATTCTGAAATCGAGAGAACTCGCATTTGAGTCTCTGCTAATACTCATTATCAGAAAATTATTTAAGCTTTTGCAGTCACACTTTCTTATCTGTAAAATGGAGACCCTACTGTCTTTTTCGTTGGGTTTCTTTGACTACTAGATGAAATGATATAATTTGGCACAGTGCTTAGCATACAGCTATATATTTCAACCTGTAAACTGACTCATCTTAGGAAGCATATGAAAGTCTCAGGGATGAGACAGCCTAGCTCAGCATCTCACAGTATCTCAGTGTATCTTCCTGTTCGTTTGGGTTCTGTCTTCATCTTTCTCTATTTCTGCTTATTTCTGGATTATTCATCTCAAGCTGTGGCTGTATCTCTATTCCTGTTTTTTTGCTTGTCTTGTGGATATTGCTGCTTATTTCTTTACTCACTTCTTTCTTTGACAGTATGCTACCATTTGGGATCCCCAACAGAGATCTTTGACTTGTTTTAATCTTGACCACATCTGTCCCCATGATAGATGTGGCCTGGTTCTGCCCATACCCTAAAACAACAAGTTGCAGGTTATGTCTTATTGGAACTGAGGCATGTTCGGAAGTTGTCAAGTTGGCATTTAAATGAATTACCAACAAATCTGTTAGTCAGGAGAATGTTAATTTGTAAAGCAAACGTGTAAATATCTCGTTGGAAAAATGTTTCTAGTACATAGTACCGCTATAAAATATTACACACAGAAATTCAGGGGTTATAGCTAGGGGATTCACACAGAATTGAGAAAAAGGTTTGCACAATGGAAAGAGTCCAGATATTGGAATTCAATAGGTAAGAGTTTGAAACTTGATTCTCAGGATAATACTGTGTGTGTGTGTGCTAAGTCGCTTCAGTCATGTCCGACTCTTTGTGACCCACTGGACAGTAGCCTGCCAGGCTCCTCTGTTCATGGGATTTCCCAGGCAAGAATACTGGAGTGGGTTGCCATTCCCTTTTCCTCTTGACCGAAGGATCCAACCTGCATCCCTTGCATTAGCAGGTGGATTCTTTACTGCAGAGCTGTCCAGAAAGCCTCGTGAACCAATATTGATACATATTAACCAAGATCCAGAGTTTACATTGAACCTTCCCTGGTGGCTCATTGCTAAGTATCTGCCTGCTAATGCAGGAGATGCAGGAGACACTGGTTGGATCCTTGAATCTGGAAGATCCCCTGGAGAAGAAAATAGCTACTCACTCCAGTATTTTTGCCTGGGAAATCCCATAGACAAGAGGAGCCTGGGTGGGCTACAGCCCTTGGGGTCACAAAGAGTCAGACACCTCTTAGGAACTAAGCATCAACAACTACAGCAATAGTTTACATTAGGGTTCGGTCTTTGTGTTGTATAGTTCTAAGAATTTTGACAAATGTATAACATCATTTTTCATGCTGGATGCAAATATACTTACCATTACAGTATCATACAGAATAGTTGTACTACTCTAAAAATTTATTTATTCCACCTATTCAATCTTCTATCCCTCCCTTAAGCCTCTGGAAACCACTGATCTTTCACTGAGCTGTAAAACATTTTCCAGACGATAAGATAGTTAGCATCATATAGTGTTATACACATCCTTTTCAGATTGGCTTCTTTCACTTATTATGTGCATTTAAGATTTCTTCGTGTTTTTGTATGGCTTGATAGCTCATTTCTTTTTAATACTGAATAATATTCTGTTGTATTGATGTACAAGAGTTTATCCATTTACTTATTGAAGTCCATCTTAATAGTTTCCAATTTCTGGTGATTACAAATATTCATGTGTGAGTTTTACTATAAAGAAAGCTGAGAGCTGAAGAACTGATGCTTTTGAACTGTGGTGTTGGAGAAGACTTGAGAGTCCCTTGCTTGCAAGGAGATCCAACCAGTCAATCCTAAAGGAAATCAGTCCTGAGTATTCATTAGAAGGACTGATGCTGAAGCTTAAATTTCAATACATTGGCCAGCTGATGCAAAGAGCTGACTCATTGGAAAAGACTCAGATGCTGGGAAAGATTGAAGGCAGGAGGAGAAGGGGGCAAGAGATGATGAAGTGGTTGGATGGGATCACCGACTTGATGGACATGAGTTCGAGTAATCTCCCGGAGTTGGTGATGGACAGAGAAGCCTGGCATGCTGCAGTCCATGGAGTGGCAAAGTCGGACACGACTGATTAACTGAGCTGAACTAATGTGTGAGTTTTTTGGTGAATGTGTTTTCAACTCCTTTCAATAAAAATGTAGGAGTGCTGTTACTAGATTGTGTGGTAAGATTATGGTTAGCTTTGAAAGAGATTGTGAAAATTTCTCCCAAAATGGAGGTACCATTTTGCATTTCCACCAACAGGGAATGAGATGACTATGACATTTAAGTCAGCATTTAGTGTTGCCAGTGTTTTGGATTTTAGTCATCCTAATAGTTATGTAGGTTGCATCTAATTGTTGTTCTAGTTTGCAATTCCTTAATGACATATGACGTTATGCTTATTTTTCATATGTTTATTGGTCATCTGTCTACCTTCTTCCGTGAGGTGTCTGTTTAGATGTTTTGCTCATTTTTAAATTAGGTTGTTTATTTTCTTATTGTTGAGTTTTAAGTTCTCTGTGTATAGAATGATTCTTTACCAGATGTGTTTTTTCAAATAGTCTCTCCCTGTTCATAATTCTTTTCATTCTTTTAACAGTGTCTTGTTCAGAGCAGTCATTTTAAAATTTAATGAAGTCTAAAAAATAAAATAAAATAAAATAAAATTTAATGGAGTCTAACAACAATTTTTTCTTTCCTGGCACATGCTTTTGGTATTGTATCTAAAGGTTCATCATTGAATCCAGGGTCACCTAGATTCACTCTTATTCTACCTTCTACATGTTTTATAGATTTGTGTTTTGCATTTAGACCTATAAACTATTTTGAGTTAATTTCTGTTTACTTCTAAATTTTAAAGGAATTTCACCACTGAAGAGTTTGAGGATCATTGAGATAAAGGGACTTTAGAATAGCTGTCTCAAACACTGGAACATATGTAACATATAACCCTAGTCTATTCTATGGCCTGTGAAGAATGGGTGCCTCAACTGATACCCAAACGTATAATCAACAATAGAATCATGCAACGATGTCCATAATCATCAGTAATACCAGAAAATAATATCAGATTTCAAGTGGTTCCTGTGAACTACTCTGGGCAGTCAGAAATATTGAGAGATTATTAGAATCCCATACTTCGGCAGCTGCTCAGTGATTTTAAAGGATAAGAGTCTTGACGTGATTCCCTTCATATCCTTTCCTTCTACCCTGATAGAGAGCTCTACATCATTTTAGACAACACAGCCCCAAGGCTGATGGGAATTCTGGAGTTGCACGCTGACTATGGTAGCATAGAGTGCATGGTAGCACATTTTTAGGATTCAGAAAATATAGAAAAATCAAAATTATTTTGTTTGTTTGGTAACCTTGGTGAACTTTACAAACAATGTTTCTTACTCTGAAATGTGCTGTTGAGTCACTTGGGGATTTTGGTACAATGTGGATTCCGATTTGGTAAATCCAGGTTAGAGAGCCTAAAGTTCTGTGTTTCTCATCAAGGCTAATTTGTCCACTAGAGACATTCTTAGTGGCTCAAGACAATGTTTTGATTTTTCTGAAAATCTGAAGAGGACATTAAACTTTTAGGTTGAAGAAGATGTTTTCATACATAATGTTAATATGTCTTTATATTAACAGAATCATAGAAATATAGTTTTCAGTTTTCTTTATGGAGGAAGAGGCCCATGAAGACAAAAGTACTTATGGCTCAATGAAGCCATAACAAAACCCTATTTTTAACTAGCTCCTAGATGATAGAAATGCAACTGGTCCAGGGACCACATTTTGAGCAATGCAGTTTAATCAGTTTCTCTTATAAGGGATGACAAGAGAAATATCTGAAACATAATTTCTAGGTTAATTATTAAGTAGAGTCTACATATGCATGTAAGGGGCTTCCCTGATGGCTCAAACAGTAAAGGGTCTGCCTGCATACAGGAGACCCAGCATTGGTCCCTGAATTGGGAAGATCCCCTGGAGAAGGAAATGGCTATCCATGATAGTATTCATGCCTAGAGAATTCCACAGAGAGAGTAACCTGGCAGGCTACAGTCCATGGGGTCACAAAGAGGTGGACATGACTGAGCAACTAGCACTTTCACTTTTCATGCATGTAAGACTCTCTCACCTGGACATTTCAACAGAGAGTGCATTTTTGCCAGTATTCATGGCATTGACTTTCTTGGAAGCTGATATATTTTCTCTTTCGGTTCAATTCAGTTCAGTTCATTCACTCACTCATGTCCGACTCTTTGCGACCTCATGAATCACAGCACACCAGGCCTCCCTAACCATCACCAACTCCCAGAGTTCACTCAGACTCACGCCCATCGAGTCAGTGATGCCATCCAGCCATCTCATCCTTGGTCGTCCCCTTCTCCTCCTGCCCCCAATCCCTCCCAGCATCAGAGTCTTTTCCAATGAGTCAACTCTTTGCATGAGGTGGCCAAAGTACTGGAGTTTCTGCTTTAGCATCATTGCTTCCAAAGAAATCCCAGGGCTGATCTCCTTCAGAATAGACTGGTTGGATCTCCTCGCAGTCCAAGGGACTCTCAAGAGTCTTCTCCAACACTACAGTTCAAAAGCATCGATTTTTTGGTGCTCAGCTTTCTTCACACTCCAACTCTCACATCCATACATGANTGGAGCTTCAGCTTCAGCATCATTCCTTCCAAAGAAATCCCAGGGCTGATCTCCTTCAGAATGGACTGGTTGGATCTCCTTGCAGTCCAAGGGACTCTCAAGAGTCTTCTCCAACACTACAGTTCAAAAGCATCGATTTTTTGGTGCTCAGCTTTCTTCACACTCCAACTCTCACATCCATACATGACCAGTGGAGAAACCATAGCCTTGACTAGATGGATCTTTGTTGGCAAAGTAATGTCTCTGCTTTTAAATATGCTATCTAGGTTGGTCAAACTCTTCTTCCGAGGAGTAAGCGTCTTATAATTTCATGGCTGCAGTCACCATCTGCAGTGATTTTGGAGCCCCCAAAAATAAAGTCTGGCACTGTTTCCACTGTTTCCCCATCTATTTCCCATGAAGTGATGGGACCAGATGCCATGATCTTAGTTTTCTGAATGTTGAGCTTTAAGCCAACTTTTTCACTCTCCATTTTCACTTTCATCAAGAGGCTTTTTAGTTCCTCTTCACTTTCTGCCATAATGGTGGTGTCATCTGCATATCTGACGTTATTGATATTTCTTCTGGCAATCTTGATTCCAGCTTGTGCTTCTTCCAGCCCAGCGTTTCTCATGATGTACTCTGCATAGAAGTTAAATAAGCAGGGTGACAATATACAGCCTTGACATACTCCTTTTCCTATTTGGAACCAGTCTGTTGTTCTATGTCCAGTTCTAACTGTTGCTTCCTGACCTGCATACAAATTACATCCTGGAATGTGAAGTCAAGTGGGCCTTAGAAAGCATCACTATGAACAAAGCTAGTGGAGGTGATGGAATTCCAGTTGAGCTATTTCAAATCCTGAAAGATGATGCTGTGAAAGTGCTACACTCACTATGTCAGCAAATTTGGAAAACTCAGCAGTGGCCACGGGACTGGAAAAGGTCAGTTTTCATTCCAATCCCAAAGAAAGGCAATGCCAGAGAATGCTCAAACTACCACACAGTTGCACTCATTTCACACACTAGTAAATTAATGCTCAAAATTCTCCAAGCCAGGCTTCAGCAATACGTGAACCGTGAACTTTCAGATGCTCAAGCTGGTTTTAGAAAAGGCAGAGGAACCAGAGATCAAATTGCCAACATCTTCTGGATCGTCAAAAAAGCAAAAGAGTTCCAGAAAAACATCTATTTCTGCTCTTTTGGTTAGCCTCCCCACAATACTGGGCCAGGATATGTAACCAACTAAATTGGCTGCTCTTATTGACTTTCTAGGTTTTCTAAGTTTTCTTTCAACTGCTGTTTTAAGCATTCTCTGTGTTCCTGGGAGATATGTTCAAAGCAGTTTTGAAGTATTACAGCTGTTTACAGGGTTTCTCCTTTCTCCAATGAAGGAGCAAAGCCATCTCACTCTCTTGTTCCTGGTAACCCTTTCCTTGTCTTAAACAAATATTTATTAAGAATTTATTCTTTGGCTTCACATGGTCCCTGCCTTCAAATTACTCCCTCATATTTAGCTCAGTTGGTAAAGAATCTGTTTGCAATGCACAAGACCTTGGTTCAATTCTTGGGTCAGGAAGATCCCCTTGAAAAGGGATAGGCTACCCACTCCAGTATTCTTGGGCTACCCTCATGGCTCCACTGATAAAGCATCTGCCTGCAATGCGGGAGACCTGGGTTTGATCCCTGGGTTGGGAAGATCCTTTGGAGAAGGGAACAGCTACCCACTCCAGTATTTTGGCCTGGAGAATTCCATGGACTATATAGATACATTCATGGTGTCGTAAAGAGTTGGACGTGACTGAGCGACTTTCACTCACTCAACTTTCTTTCAGTCAAGCCCTAGAAACTTATAAATTGAGGACAAACAAAATTAAAAAGTACCAACTACCTGACCAATCAATAAAGCAAATAAGAAAGTCCTACCTAGAGGAAAGCTTTCACTTGGATCACGTTCTCATTCTCTATGATAATGGTTCTCAAAATGCAGGCACCAGACCAGAAACATCAGCCGTGTGTGAGTGTTAATCGCTTTAGTCAGTCTGACTCTTTGCAACCCTGTGGACTGTAGCCCGCCAGGCTCCTGGCCATGGGATTCTCCAGGCAAGAATGCTGGCGTGAGTTGTCATGCCCTCCTCCAGGGGATTTTCTCCACCCAGAAGTCGAACCCACATCTCCTTTGACTCCTGAATTACGCATAGATTCTTCATCACTGGGTCACTGGGGGAGCCCAGAAACATCAGAATCACCTAGGAAATCACTAGAGAAAACAAACTCTCATCCCAGACCTACCTTTAATCAGAAACTCAGAGGATGGAGCATCAACATGAGTTTTACCAAGCACCAGAGGCTAGTGCAAGACAGTGCTCGAGAATCAGAGCTCAGAAGCCCTGGTCCTTCATCAGGCTGCAGAATAGAATTGCCTGATAAGCTTTAAAAAATACAGATGCCTGGGCTCTTGTCTTGACATTCGGATTCAATTTATTTGTAGTGGGGCTTGAACTTATGTTTTTTAAAAATCTTTTCAGATGAATCTAATGTGTAGCCAGGGATAAGAACCACTGTGCCAATCTGTTTCTTCCAATGGAATTCTTCTCTGGCAGGTGTGTGAATGTGTACTTGTGTAGGGGTGTGTATGTGCAAGTAACTCTGTGAGTGTGTCTAAGTCCTTATTCTTTGCCTAAATAAGTCTTGCTTTTAGAAAACTGTCACAGAGATTATTCTAGAATAATCCAGACAGTCAATAAACTACAGCCATAGGCCAAATCCAGTACAGATTGTTTTTTGTATGGGTTGTGAACTAAGAATTTTCTTTTTACATCTTTAAAAGGCTGTTTAGAAAAAAAAAATTGTACCATAGACCATATATGATCTCCTAAACATAAATATTTGCTATTTGGCCCTTCACTGGGTATTTGGTTGGCCCAGCTAGGAGATGTAGCAGGCACATCTATAGAAGAGTTTATAAACTGGTTTTGAAAGCAAGGGCAACACACAGAACAGCTACAGTATAAGACTATCTGAGCCTCAAATTATGCAAACATTGGTTATAATGCTAAAGAAAATTACAAATCATAAGGGAGTTAAAAGTCATCTAAACTTTAAAGCATTTGGTGGGTAGAGGAAGGAGGAAAGCCATTTCACATAAGGCCTTTGCGTAAGGGGTCATTCAACACTTCAGGAAACTCAAGTTTGAACACTACCTTCTAACACAGAACACAGTGTTCATAGCATCATCGGACTCCACCTAGTATACTCTTCATATGGAACATTCTCTATCTTCCAATGAATTGCAGGGTTTGGAGCCAGGTTTATACTTTTAAAAAAGATGCATCAGGAACATTTTCTTAAGTAGTTCCAGCTAAATGTTGCTATTTGCACTCTACCTCACAAGCTGTTACAATTGCTGACCCTCAACACTCGCCGAAAAGATTTCAGGGTGCAGATTAGGAATGAGACATTCTGTGTGCTGGGAAAAACTGGCAGATAAGTCCTTCAAATAGGTAGATCTTTTCAGGAGAAGATTTTATGATTTCGATTCTTATAGCTCCTGATATCTAGAAAAGCACTAAATTTTTTCATGGTGATATCTGCTCCTCAGGACTAACAGTAGCCTTCAAAAGACCAGAAGCGACCTTCCACAAAAATGTGTGCTTGATTGCATTTCTCCCCCTTCACCAAAGTCATGTTTATATTGACTTTCTACCGCCTCGTCAGTGCAGTTTTTCAGAGGGATCTGAAATGTTATCTCCCGGGATATAGTCCTCCTTCTCACCCCAGTAAAACTTAGCTCATAACTCTCACATGGTTCATTTTTTTCAATTCAGGAGTAGGTTGTCAGGAAGTCTATCCTAAAGTATGTTTCATGGTCTGTGGCTTCCTAGGAAAGTCCCTTTCTAAAGCAGACATTTGTCCTCAACCCCCTCATCCTGTCTTCATTCCATCTCATTTCACTCCGGGCAGTACTGAGAACCTCCTTAACACAACTTGCTTGTGTTCTTATTGTCTGGCTCTCCCTGCTGGCATGTAAGACCTTGTTAGAATCTTGTCTATCTTATGCAGTCCTGTGTCATCAGCACAGATATAGAATAGGCATCGTGCAAATTGTTTCTAGAATGATACTGCTGCTGCTAAGTCGCTTTAGTCGTGTCTGACTCTGTGCAATCTCATAGACGGCAGCCCATTAGGCTCCCCCCATCCCTGGGATTCTCCAGGCAATAAAACTGGAGTGAGTTGCCATTTCCTTCTCCAATGCATGAAAGTGAAAAGTGAAAGTGAAGTCATTGAGTCATGTCCAACTCTCAGCGACCCCATGGACTGCAGCCTACCAGGCTCCTCTGTCCATGGGATTTTCCAGGCAAGAGTACTGGAGTGCGGTGCCATTGCTTTCTCCAGAACGATACTGCATAACTGCTATTTCTTTAGAGAAAAAGCAATGAAAATAAACAAAAGGTGTCTAANAGTGAAAGTGAAGTCATTGAGTCATGTCCAACTCTCAGCGACCCCATGGACTGCAGCCTACCAGGCTCCTCTGTCCATGGGATTTTCCAGGCAAGAGTACTGGAGTGCGGTGCCATTGCTTTCTCCAGAACGATACTGCATAACTGCTATTTCTTTAGAGAAAAAGCAATGAAAATAAACAAAAGGTGTCTAAGTTGAATACATTTGAGAGCTAAGTCACCTAGGAAAACAGTTTTCTTAATTATAGAAATTATTAAAACCTTTGGTATGTTAGTCAATCTAATCACACTAGGACCACACCCTTGTCTAACTCAATGAAACTAAACCATGCCTGCAGGGCAACCCAAGATGGGCGAGTCATGGTGGAGAGGTCTGACAGAATGTGGTCTGCTGGAGAAGGGAATGGCAAACCATTTCAGTATTCTTGCCTTGAGAACCCNACAGCATCATCTTTTAGGATTTGAAATAGCTCAACTGGAATTCCATCGCCTCCACTAGCTTTGTTCGTACTGATGCTTCCTAAGACCCATTAGACTTCACATTCCAGGATGTCTGGCTCTAGGTAAGTGATCACACCACCGTGATTATCTGGGTTGTGAAGATCTTTTTTGTACAGGTTATCAGATAACCTTTTAAGCAGGTTATCAGGTCATTATCACGTTTATTGGCTGCCAGGAAACTTTGAGTTTCTCAAATCCTTTTGATATCATTCTATTTTTCCCCCCTTTGCAGCTATTTAAAAAGATTTTCACCAGGAAAAATGAAAGCAAAGGAAATCAGAACACAGAATCCTATAGAAACCTTGCTTTAAATGAGATAGTATGTGATAGGTTCCAGAAACCAGCAGGTACTCAACAAATATTGATTGCTATTCCCTTTCTATTTCTTTAGACTCAAGGCTGCTTATCTTTAACAGCTGCTGAACAGTCAAGGGATCCTGTGGGTGGCAGAGGCTCTGGGGCAAAATTGCCCACTCATTTTCTTTAATTTGTCCTAAAAAAAACTGTTCAGAGACTTCCCTTTTCAATTATAAGGTTTTTCCCTCCTGCTTACTCCTTCACGTGATGTGGAAAGAGTCCAAGACCACAAGCTAGGAGTGCTGTGTCTTAGTCCTTGATCTGCTATAATTGTACCATATAAACTCCAGCAGGTCACATCAGGTTATAAGCACTGTATGAGTCTGCCATGTATTAGCTCCTTCTGCAGGCTGAGATACAGAGAGGAACAAAGAGGAGATGTTTCTGCCACTGAAAAACTTCAGTGTCATTAGGAAATAGGTTCGTGAACAAATAATGTCAGTCTGATATGGTCTATGTTCTGATGTAGATGCACTTAGGACCAACGGGAACACAGCAAAGGGCCGTGGAGTTAGCCTTGGAGCTGGAGGAGGTGATGTTGGGGAGAATGCTGCCTGATGACAAGGATTTAGTTAGATGAAGGAGGTGGAAGACAGCACAGATAAAGACCACTTCTCCTATGTGAATTGAAAGTTTTGAAATGATGGTTCCTAAGATCTATTAAAGCTTCAGCATGTTATTCTATGTCTGCTTGTCTTGTTTCTTAGGAAAACACATGAATATTTGTTTTCCTGAGAGAAATCAACCAAACATAGGAAGAGTAGAAAGAAAGAATCTCTGTTGGTTGAGCTGATCACAATAATTCCTGTACTCATTCTCCTGAATCTCAGATTTTATTATAGCCAAATGACACCTGTCCAATTTCATTCTCTTTCATGAATAAAAGTGTATGAAATTGAGTAATATAATGGTTTTGCAGTGGCCGCTGCTATATTCCAGGAAAATAGAAAAGGTTTGAATATATTGGAATATGAATGGTCTATAAACTTAATTAAAAAAAAAAAACTTCTATAAAGTTAGGAACAAGGGACAGTGGAAACGACAAGCTTGAAACTTTTCCTCATTGTACTCCTGGCTAAGGCAGGCTCAATGTACTGTAAATTACATCCGTGAGTGAGGAAGGGAGACTGGAGTATGGTCTCTAGGAAAAGAATGTCTTGCTCCATGTATTATCCCTGATATTTAGAGTCATGTTTAGTGTATTTTAGGTGTTTGGTAAATATTATTTAAATGAAGAGGTGGCTGAGATCATCTGCCTCTAGACCACAAACAGGTATCATACAGCCAGACGGCAATAGCAGACCAAAATCTAAACTTTACCTCACAATATAAGGCAGTTGGGGGTGAGCTTTTCAAACTATGGTCACCCAAAACTTTCTTAGATCCTCTTGCTGAGTAAGAAGCATTGAATGTAATTCCTTCTTCAATTTATGACCCATTGACAGTTTCTTTTATATATATATATATATATATATGTATGAAGGTTGGCATAAAGGTTAGCAAATTCAGGTTCAGTACAGTCATATAAAAGCAGACCCGGTCAGTGTTCAAAAGCATAAATCTAAAGATAGATCACCCTGTCAAAGTTTGCTGCTAACGGAAAGCCCATAATATATTTCTTATCAAATATAAGTTGTATTTAAGTTTTAAGTGTTCAAATGCTACCTTGTTGATTGGCTGACCTCTGGTTTAGGCAGGTATTTTTATGCATGAACTTTGTGTGAACCTGGAGAGACAAAAGAGTAATGTGTTACTGGGTGAGGGTTAAGAAAGTGACCTGGCCTGGGTCATTCTAGGATTCCCCAGGGACGTTGGAGAAAGCCCTGCCATACATTGTCTAATAAAGTCCAATAAAAGGGAGAATTAGTCCTGGTGTGGTGTCAGCACAGCTATAAATTCATATGCAATAATAAAATAATAGGATGTTATTAATTCAACCATCCTGATTGCTTCTGAAATAGTACTGAAGTAATATCATTGATTCGTATTTTTGACTGCTAATACATTATTTTCTAGAACTATTAACTGCTTTAAAACCAGTGTGCCATAATACAGTGGAAGGAGATAGTGACATATTTCTACTGATTCTAGCAATTAACTTAATTTAAGGCTACTCGGTACATTTTAGAATTAAGAATTATATTTTAGAATAGCTTATATAAAAAAATTAAAATGAGGCAATGAGTGTTTTGGGACTTAATCACTCAGTCTTACAGGTGAAAATTGGGTCACATTTTTTTCAAGAAAAGAAACTTCAGTTGACATTTAAAATGTCAGTCTCTCATCCTTTTTTAACCTTTGAGTCAGAGGAACAAAAATGTATAAGCATTTATTGAATCCCTACTTTGAGCATTATGCTGTACTAAATACTTTGACATATATGGGTTCATCAAACCATGATCCAAATGAACTGAAACAGGCTTGCTCTCTTCTCCTAGTCAAACCTGCAATCTTCAAGAAAACTAAATCTAAGTCAAGTTCTAAGTACAGGAAGGTGTTGTGCAGTTTGGGAGATAGATAAATTGTCTTTCTCACATGCTCTGGAGTAGAGAATATTTCTAGTATCTTATGTATATGTGTTAAAAGATAGTAGCATAAGCTGTTAAATGTAAAAAGAATATAATGGCAAACAAAATACATTAGTTTCTGGATAATTAAAAGGGAATAAAAAGAGAGAAAAATATTTTCACTGGGTAAAAACTAGGGAATAGAAAATTCCAGGATTTTGTTTTTGGTGCAATATTCAGAGTGGTTTGTAGAGGAGTTGAAAACAAACCAGATTAAGGAAAGAAAAAAAAAAAAAAGAGGAAAACTAGTATAGGAAAAGATGTTGCTAATGTTGGAAAGAATTTGTCCAGAGTAGCGGTCTTAATGATCCTATCCTCCCAAGACCTTACTGTGTCAACCTCCTGGTGGCCAAGGGACTGTAACAAGTGACCCTCAGGTGTTTTGGGACATTTTCCTGAGAAGCCAGCAGATTCAGTTCAATTCAGTTTAGTCACTCAGTCATGTCCAGCTCTTTGTGACTCCATGAACTGCAGCATGCCAGGCCTCCCTGTGTATCACCAGCTCCCGGAGTTCACTCAGACTCATGTCCCTCAATGCGGTGATGCCATCCAACCATCTCATCCTCTGTCATCCCCTTCTCCTTCTGATTTCAATCTTTCTCGGCATCAGGGTCTTTTCCAATGAGTGAGTTCTTCGCATCAGGTGGCCAAAGGATTGGAGATTCAGTTTCAGCATCAGTCCTTCCAACGAATATTCAAAACTGATTTCCTTCAGGATGGTCTGGTTGGATCTCCTTGCAGTCCAAGGGACTCTCAAGAGTCTTCTCCAACATCACAGTTCAAAAGCATCAATTCTTTAGCACTCAGCTTTCTTTATAGTCCAACTCTCATATCCATACATGACTAAGGGAAAAACCATAGCTTTGACTAGGCAGACCTTTGTTGGCAAAGTAGTATCTCTGCTTTTTAATACGCTGTGTAGGTTGGTCATAGCTTTTCTTCTAAGGAACAAGCGTCTATTTTAATTTCATGGCTGCAATCATCATCTGCAGTGATTTTGGAGCCCCCCAAAATAAAGTCTCTCACTGTTTCCACTGTTTCCCCATCTATTTGCCATGGAGTGATGGGACCAGATGCCATGATCTTAGTTTCCTGAATGTTGAGTTTTAAGCCAACTTTTTCACTCTCCTCTTTCACTTTCATCAAGAGGCTCTTTAGTTCTTCTTCATTTTCTACCATCAGGGTGGTGTCATCTGCATATCTGAGGTTATTGATATTTCTCCCAGCAATCTTGATTCCAGCTTGTGCTTGATCCAGCCTAGCATTTCGCGTGATGTACTCTGCATATAGGTTAAATAAGCAGAGTGACAATATACAGCCTTGACATACTCCTTTCCCAATTTGGAACCATTCTGTTGTTGCATGTTCAGTTTTAACTGTTGCTTCTTGACCTGCATACAGATTTCTCAGGAAGCAGTTAAGGTGGTCTAATATTCCTATCTCTTGAAGAATTTTCCACAGTTTGCTTTGATCCACATAGTCAAAGGCTTTGGCTTATATCCATAAGTTTGTATCCTTTTCCTTAAAGAGGGCTCCCATGATTGAATAAGTATCAGAACTNGATCCAGCACAGCATTTCGAGTGATGTACTCTGCATATAGGTTAAATAAGCAGAGTGACAATATACAGCCTTGACATACTCCTTTCCCAATTTGGAACCATTCTGTTGTTGCATGTTCAGTTTTAACTGTTGCTTCTTGACCTGCATACAGATTTCTCAGGAAGCAGTTAAGGTGGTCTAATATTCCTATCTCTTGAAGAATTTTCCACAGTTTGCTTTGATCCACATAGTCAAAGGCTTTGGCTTATATCCATAAGTTTGTATCCTTTTCCTTAAAGAGGGCTCCCATGATTGAATAAGTATCAGAACTCACAAAGCTTGGATCTTTGTTTGGGAGGAGTGGAAAACAATCTTATCTGACAAAAGGCTGTGCCTTGAAAGATGATAGGAAGCAGGGCCAGTTGGATAATTTGCCAACCTCGGTGCAAAATGCAAACATGAGGCTCCTTGTTCTGGGTCTGTGAAGAATTTCAAGATGGCAGCAAAAGTATTGAACTGTGTGTTGGGTCCTTTCTGGCATAGAGTCAATGAGCCCACACAAGTCCCAACCCAGGAAACTGGCCCTAACAGCAGGATAGTGCATGGTTACACTGTATTTCTGGTCCTCTGGTCCCTAGTTCAGCATTAAGGATCTGAGGCTTCCACTTCCAAAGTCAGCCATCGGAGGATGATGGCTCCTAATGGCAGGTGGTCTCAACTCCACCCTCTCTTCCTCACTTCTACCTCCTGGCTCTATTGTACATTTTGTTCTCCTGTTTCCTACTGTTTCTCACATTCAAATGCTCTGAGAGGGAGGGAAGGAAGGAGAGACAGAGAGAATGAGAGAAGAGTTGATTAGTTTCATTAGTGGTTATCCAGCATGAGGCACCCTGTTGGGTGGAATTCTCATGTGCAGCTGATTCATGGATCACTAGACAGAGTATACATGGCAGCTTAGAGTCAGGTGACAATCTTGGTCTAATTAACTTGGGCCAGGGGTTGTGGTGTCATATAGTGAAAAGCATGATGACTTACTTGCTTCTAATTGCCTTAGTTAGAGCCATGTGCTGGCAGCAATGGAAAGCCTCTTGGGTGGGCAGGATGGCTGGAGGACCTGGGACTTGCCTTGTCCCACCCAGGAAGCACAGGGTCCCGTGCTATGCTCCTGGAAAAGTGTTTAAGTGTCTTGTCTATTGAAGCACAAAAGTCAGCTTCTGCAAGTTCAAAGATCCTGTGCTCCCAAATTGGAATGATTTGAACGTTGGAAAAGCAGAATGTGAGGCTGGCTCCCTCTGAGAATCTCACTCTGCTTTCTTATCAGATTTCAGCTTTCTGCAAAGGCATTTTCAAGTGGGCTGTAATTGCCTGCTGGTAGACACTTTGTACGCTCATAAATCTTCACTAGCGCAGAAAAGCAAATTGTGTTGTGTTTGAGAATTCTTTGGATAGTGAGAGGGATATAGGGTGAGGGGAGAGGCTGTGTTCTCAAGGTGAAAGTTGGCAGTCAGAGCACGTGGGTCCTAGGAGTGAGCAGTGAGGGCAGAACCCAGCCCACGAGGTGCTGAGCTGTGATGGGACGGCTGTGGCCAGCTCCATAGATGTGATCAAGAGCCTGCCATGACGTGACAGCACACCAAGCATCTTTGTGTCTAAAACTGGTTGATCCTCAAAATCCCCCAGACAGAATTTTGCAAATGCAGACATTAAAAATAAAATTTCAGTCACAGCAACAGGGGGCTAGTTAGGAACCTCGATCTGGAGTCAGACGATTGGTTCAAATCCTAGTTTTAGGATTTACTGGGTGTCTGATCTCTGTGTTTTCATTTCCTCATCTGTGAAATGTAAATAATACCCTTATGTTTTTTTAGAAGATCTTGTGAGATTGAGTGAGAAGGTAAGACTGCCAGTGTAGTACCAAAACTTTGGGAGCACCCAATAAATCCTGATTGTTATTTAACGTATTCATATGACATGTGATATGTACTTATGGATGGAGGTGTTTATATACATCTATACACAGAAGAGTAGGTAAATTATATTAAGGCTTAATGTACCATTGGCAAGGGCATACTTTATTATAAAGTTTCTTTTGAAATCTGCTCTTGAAAGATGAGTGGGTGTATATACTCAAACGTGTTAAAAATTAAGTTAGAATCCAAATGAAGGCATAGTTCTACAGGGAAGGACTTGAGATTTGACAAACAATCTAAAAGCAAATCTAATTAATTTTAGGGGAAAAATATTCAGAACCTGCAGAAATCAACTCCTGTATCCCCAAGCATATGTAGGAAAACAAGCCCAGCAAACATCATGACTGTTTTACAGGCAAAAACAATACTAATTGAGTGAGCTACCTGGCAAGAGGGGAGAAGAGAAGTAAAATCCAGTCTTTTCTCTCCGATTAATAACTACAGCTCTCTGGATTGTCAATTCCTGCTGGGCATGGACCATGTCTGTTTCACTCCCTGGAGTTCTTACACATCACCATGTGCAGATTAACATTTAATAAGTGTTTGTGGAGATGACTGATGATACGGCCAGTGCACTTGGTAATTTAGAGCAGGCTGTGTCAGTAGTAAGAAGTTTCATTTTCCTTCCTGTGGGAACCCCTTCTCTGCTTGACTTTTCCTGTTGATTGTAAGCTCCCTTGGGCAGGAAACTTGTTTGTCTGTATGTTTATTAAGAAGCAATGAACAAATTGCAACAAACTACACAATGATAAGAGTAAGTAAAAATTTCATGAGATGCTATCAAATGATTCATTAAAAGAAAGATACAGGATATTACCACCAACTGCTACATTAACTAATCATGTCATAACGCCATCAAAATGCTAATTAGGTTGTCTGGCATGATTTGTTATTAAAAAAAAAAGCATCCCAAGTTTCCTGTAGTTCTTGAATTTGGATAGTTTTTCCCCTCCTAATATTTGCCTCAAGATTTATTGCGTACCACTGAGTTTTCTTTTTTGGAGATAAACAAAGCTTTTGTGTATTCCTCTTGTCATTACTCTTATAAACCCCCAAGCACTCTAAACTCTCAGAGGGAGGTCCAAATCTGTAGAATAGTGAATTGAAGTTACTAAAAGAGGATAAAACTTGGGGTTAAAAAGATGCCAGGCAGAAGAGACTGTTCACGTTGTCTTCTCTTGGGATCCAGCCAGGGCTGATGGCTGCTTGCTTGCAGCTGGACAAGGCAGGTGGATAGGACTAAGACCTACACAGGAGCCATCCACTGGCATAGGCTAGGAGCTGGCAGGCAAACAATAAGGACAGACTTACACAGAGAAGGTTCTGTCCAGCAGGCCAAGTCTGGTATCTTGGGGACAGAGGTTTCAGAAGTAATTAATGATGGACAAAAATTCGAGATGAGTAAAGGAGTTGCCTAGTGAGTAAGACTCACTCAGCCTTGGAAGGGGCAGATGCACTAAATCATTTAACCTAAATGACCACTCTGAACAGAAGTCTGGGCTGCAGTCCAGCTACTGAGATGCTGGGGCTCACAGTGGATGGAGGATGAAAGGAAAAATAGACAGCTTCTCAGATCTAGGACTCCATGGCTGAAATGACTGGGAGATACTACATCCTAAAATGTTGTTCCCAGCAGGGCTGACATGAATGCTTTCAGTTAGGAATTGGGAGCAGGGCTGTGCCTGGAGCTATTCCATGCAGCCCCCTTGCAGAGAGGAAGAGACAGAGGCTGGTGGCAAGTATGGCTGCTGGTTTGGGGCAGCCAAGTGTCCTGCTTGGACTTCTGTTCCCACATCTCTAGAATGATGGAATCGGTCATCAGTCTTCGAGGGAGAGACAGCAGAGCATGATGCTGACAGCGCAGGGTCTGGAGTGAGATGGTTTGCCTTTGGCTCCTAATTAGAGTTGCCAGATTTAGCAAATCAGAGTACAGGGCACTCAATTAAATTAGAACTTCAGCTAAAGCATGACCAATTCTTTAGTATAAATGCATGCTCAATATTACCTGGAACATGCTTATACTAAAAAATCATGGCCCATGTAATTTTTTAAAAAAATTATTTATTTATTTGACTGTGCCAGGGCTTAGTTACAACATTCAGGATCTTCACTTTTCCTTGCAGTATGTGAACCCTTAGTTGCAGCATGCAGGATCTATTTCCTCAATTAGGGATCAAACCCAGACCCCCTGCATTGAGAACTCAGAATTGTCTACTACGGAGGTCACCACGGAGGTCCCTCATGTAATGTTTGAGACATAGTTATACTACAAAAAAATCGGTCGTTGTTTATCTGAAATTCTAAATAAACTGTGTGTTGTCTATTCTTCTGGGGGTTGGGGGTAATCCTACTCTTAACTCCCCTTTCTAGCTATAGGATGGCTTCCCAGGTGGCTCAGTGCTAAAAGAATCCATCTAAATGCAGGAGATGTGGGTTTGACCCTGAGTCAGGAAGGTCCTCTGGAGAAGAGAATGGCAACCTCTTCCAATATTTTTTGCCTGGGAAATCCCATGGATAGAGGAGCCTGGTGGGCTAAGTCCATGGGATCACAAAGTCAGACATGACATAGTGACTGAGTACACACGCATGTACTATAAGAACTTGGCAACGTATTTAAAAAATGATCTAGTTCATAAGGCTCTTGTGAGGACTGAATGGGTTAATACATGCAAATTGCTTCAAATAGTGTCTGGCACAGAGTAAGCACTCAGAAATGATTGAGTTTGCTTTTTTATTACTACTATTACTATTTATACTACTATTTGAGAGCCAGTCTGAGTTACTGGTGATCAGGCGAATATTTTTATGTTTGTAAAGTAATGCAGGGCAAAGCTTCAGCAAAATTGGGAAATATCTTACTCGTTTGTCCCCAGTTCCCTTCTCCACAAAATCGTAAATGTCTCAAAATAAAGGAACTGGTAAAATTAACCCAAGGACAGTTACCGTTAGAAAAAAGACAATCATCAAAAAGTTTAAATAAAAAAGATAAAGAGAAAACAAGGAAGAGATTCTGGCTGATGATATAGTTCTCTAAGGCGATCAAATACAAAGTTCTGAGTTTGCTAACAGATCAGAGAAATGGTGAGGAATCAGGAAATTGGTTTGCTGCACGTTCCTTGTCCCCTCCTGATGTCCCATTGTATTTTCTTCTCTCAAAGTTTGCTCCAGAGAGTCTCTGCTATCCTAATATCAATGTAAATTAGTGACCCCTTCCAGAGCATCTCCACATAAACTCACTGCAAAACACAAGGGCTTACTTTTCTGGGAGAAGGTCCTTCTGATAGCACTTTGTGGGGTAGACAGGCAGAGAGTTTTGTATTTTTGGTGTTAAGTCTTTGGCTGGGGAAATTTTCAGACAGAACAGTGGTCCTTGACCTTGTTTACCCAGTAGAATCAATGGGGAAGGTTTTAAAAATCCACTTCCAGGCAGCAACTTACACCAATTTCTTCACAATCTTTGAGTGGAGCACCCAGGCATGGATTCTTTGTAAGCACCCTAGGTCCCCACCATGGGTAGCCAAGGTTGACAACCATTGAGCTAAAGGAATACACACATGTGTGCATGAGTGCTAAGCTGCTTCATTTGTGTCTGACACTTGTGACCCTGTGGACCGCAGCCCACCAGGCTTCTCTGTCCATGGAATTCTCCAGGCATGAATACTGAAGTGGGTTGCCATGTCTTCCTCCAGGGGGATATTCCTGACCCAGGGATTGAACCCATTTCTCTTATGTCTCCTGTATTGGTAGGTAGATTCTTTACCACGAGTGATACCTGGGAAGCCCAGGAATATACACACCCCTGTGCAAACCATTTGTATGGCAAGACTTACGAAAAAAACATATAATACAGAAAATAATAATAACTGTGATTTAAAAATTCTTACTATATGTTTGTTACTACATATACTTCTAACCTCTATAGGATTGAGGAAGATATCTTTTTATTCACCTTTTTCACTGAAGAAAAAGAAAATTGTAAATGACACAGTACGTAAATGAGTCAAAAATCAATTAGATCTCTGACTCCCAGGGCAGAGCCTTTTCTAATAATCAGCATCACAGAGAAAGGTGGAATTGATGCTTTGTGTCCTTTCTTTGAGCCTTATTTTCAACAGTGTCTGATTTTTCTACTAGATATCAGTACCTGATGGTCATTGAGTTCTTGGGACCCTGTAGGGTGAGAGTTCTGTGGCTGGTCTTCACTCTAATATTTCCAATTCCCCATGAGCTCTTCGCCCATCCCACCACAGACCAGTCAGCCTGAATACAAGAGCAGACACACAGATCTGGGCTTTGTTGGGCAAACCTGTCTGAAGATAGACTTGTGAATGGCGAGCCAGTTTCTCCAGCTGTAATTAAACAGGGCTTGGCCTGACAGGTCTAGCCAGTCAAGCAGGACTTGTCTGAGCCTGTGGGAAAGACAGGCTTGAATGAAAAGTAGGGGCAAAATCAGGGACCCACAGATCACTTCAGCTCTTCTCATCAGTCACTGGTTAACTCTGACCAGGAAAGACCTCTCTGCTAAAATGGAATACAAACACTATGATATTTTGTTGTTAGCTCATGCATGGGAAGAACCGCCAGGGGGATCCAGTTTTCCTATTAAGACTGTGGCCTTGGAGCCTGTATGTATGTACGTGTGTATGCGTTCGTGTCTTCATTCATTCATTGTTCATTTACTCATTCATTTACCTACACGTTAGTTGGATCACTCAACTGATATTTACCGAGTGCTTTCTGAGTGGCAGGTATGAGCTGATTTCTGGATATTCATTGTTGTTGTTCAGTCGCTCAGTCATGTCAGACTCTTTGTGACCCCATGGACTGTAGCCCGCCAGGCTCCTCTGTCCATGGGATTTCCCAGACAAGAATACTGGAGTGGGTTGCCATTTCCTCCAGGGGATCTTCCTGACTCAGG
The DNA here is from genome assembly GCA_006410615.1 of Neotragus moschatus. Classification (NCBI taxonomy): domain Eukaryota; kingdom Metazoa; phylum Chordata; class Mammalia; order Artiodactyla; family Bovidae; genus Neotragus; species Neotragus moschatus. The sequence goes on from SJYA01000391.1 coordinate 1,373,234, forward strand.
AATTGAATCCTTGTCTTCTGCTTTGGCAGGTGGGTTCTTTATCACTGAGCCACCAGGGAAACCTGGATATTCATTAGTAAACAAGGCAAAATGATCCTGTGGTCATGGAACTAGCAGGATAGGAAAAGTGGGGAGAGCACATCAGTTCAGTTCAGTTCAGTCGCTCAGTCGTGTCCGACTCTTTGCAACCCCTTGTACGGCAGCACGCCAGGCCTCCCTGTCTGTCACCAACTCCCAGAGCCTACCCAAATTCATGTCCACTGAGTTGGTGATGCCATCCAACCATCTCATCATCTGTCATCCCCTTCTCCTCCTGCTCTCAATCTTTCCCAGCATCAGAGTCTTTTCAAATGAGTCAGTTCTTTGCATCGGGTGGCCAAAGTATTGGAGTTTCAGCTTCAACATCAGTCCTTACAGTGAACACCCAGGACTGATCTCCTTTAGGGTGGACTGGTTGAATCTCCTGGCAGTCCAAGGGACTCTCAAGAGTCTTCTCCAACACCATAGTTCAAAAACATCAATTCTTCTGCTCTCAGGTTTCTTTATAGTCAAACTCTCACATCCATACATGACTACTGGAAAAACCATAGCCTTGACTAGATGGATCTTTGTTAGCAAAGTAATGTCTCTGCTTTTTAATATGCTGTCTAGGTTGGTCATAACTTTCCTTCCAAGGAGTAAGTGTCTTTTAATTTCATGGCTGCAATCAGTAAACAAAGAAATTACATATTTTCCTCATATTATTATCCATGGCTGACATCTTAAAAAAATAAAATGAATATTATGAGCAAGGAGATATTAAATTTTTGATGGATAGAGAAGTAGGCAGCTCAGCAGTAAAGAATCTACCTGCAATGCAAGAGATACAGGTATGCAGATTCAATCCCTAGGTTGGGAAGATTCCCCAGAGAAGGAAATGATTACCCACTCCAGTATTCTTGCCTGAAGAATCCCATGGCCAGAGGAGTCTGGTGGGCTACCATCTATGGGGTTGCAAAGAGCTGGGAAGTTGGACCTGACTTAGGGACTAAGCAACGTGTCTGGGAAATTGTCTCCAAGAAAGTTATATTTGAATTAAAATATAATCTTGCAGTTCAAAAAAGTTTTTTTTACTTCATAGTATCATTGAGCCAACTGCATAGACATTTTTCTTAGCCTTCCTATCTATTTTTCATATGTAGATTATGGAGCTTAGAGTAATCTATAGATTGCTATATTCAGAAAAATACTGCCCCAGCATCCCACAGAGGATCAACAAAGATTTAATCTCACAATTTGTCTACGGAAATCACTCTTTCAGCAACATGATTGTTTTATTTTGGGATGCACTTTATTGTTTCAGAGCTCGGTCACATTTATTACCCACTTGGTCTTCATCAACAGACCTGCAGGGTACAAAGAGCATCATCCTTCTATTAAACAGCGAGAAAAAATGATTCTGTAGTCAATGTCTTGTCCAAGGTCATGTGAGTATCGGAGAGACAAGAAAAAACGTAAGGTATTTTTTGTCCAGAGGCTAGGATTATGCATGCATAGTGTGGAATTCCAAAATTCTGTGTTTCTTATTTCCTGCCATTCTCCCAACTGTGTTTCCTTAAAGCGCTCATTTCTTTCTCTGATTCAAAGTATTTGGGAGAAAGATTGATTTTAGAGGACTATTTCCTTTGTGCATTTTCATGGATCCAGGAGAGTCCCTGTGGTCCCAGTTCCAGCTTTCACTCTCCAGTTAATAAGTAGATAAACAAGTAAATAAAGTTCAACCTATATGCTTTGGTTGTGTATTTGTACTAAGTTGCTTCAGTGGTGTCCAACTCTTTGCCCACCTGTATGGTCTGTAACTTGTCAGGCTCCTTTGTCCACGGGATTCCCCAGCCAAGAATTCTGGAATGGGTTGCCATTTCCTCCTCTAGGGGATTGTCCTGACCCAGGGATTGAACCCACATCTCTTACGTGTGGCCTGCATTGGTAAGTGAGTTTTTTTTTTTCCTTTACCACTAGTACAACCTGAGAAGCCTAAGTTTTGGTTGCCTATTGCCTATTAGATGCTGCTCTAGGCTCTGGGGATACATTACTGAGAAAATAGACAAGAATCCCTACCCTCATTGAGTCTACATTCTCCCAGGGGAGGCAATCAATAAGTAAATCAATACGTCAATATAAATATGCATGTTGGATGCTGCCCTACTGAGGAAAGAAAAAAACAGGGAAGAAAATTAGGAGCATTGGAGGGAGGGTGTTGAAATTCAAAATAAGATGGTCAGGAATGGCCTCTCTGGGAATGTGCTATTTGTGTATCCATGACGTCATTTGGGGAAGAACAGTGTAGGCAGAGGGGACAGAGGCTGAGGGGTTGGCCGAAACTCAGGACTCATTCAGTGCACCCCACACTTGAACTTGAACTGTTTTTTTCTAAAGGTGCAATATTAAAAATGCTGGCTAGATACAGTTGAAATCATATTTTTAAGGATTAGGTTCTGTATTCAATTTCATTTGGGGTTCAATACCCTATTGTGGTCTGTCCAGAAAGCCAAACCACCATGAATAATGTTTCCATGGGAAAATGTTTTCTGGGTTTCAACTCTCTGACTTACCAATGAACTTAGAGCTGGTTAGTAAGTTGAGAACGAGCTGTATTAATTAAGGGGCAATTCTCCTGCCATGGCTCCCTCTCTCGGCAAGGATAGAATGCCATTGACCGAGCTTCTGCCTCTCTCACATTCTTTTTTCTGTCCTTATCCTTTCTATAGTCTCTTTGGTTCCAACCTGTATTTTCCATTTTCCCCACAGGGTTTCTATTTATGCCCTTAGATCTTTGAATAATCCTTCATGAAGCCATATTGAAAGCCCTTGATTCCGCTTATTCTCCTCCTTCAGAAGAGCTGCTGTCTATCTCTCCTTAATTGTAGTGTCTCGGAGATTTCCCAGGGCTTTTTCTTCCATGCACATGGATTTATTTGTATTATTCACTGTCTGCTTCTGCCAATTGCAGTGAATTGAATGCCAGTAATGAGCATTGCACCTGGAAAATTCTGAGCACCTCACAAATAGATTAATGAATATACATCATATGTTTTTATGAAATTAATGACTTTCTGCTCTCCATTAAATGGTGAATTCGTGAAGATTCTTTTCTCTATAGGAACACTATACTGTCTGTTTGAATTTGACTGTATGTGTTCATAAAAATAATTGGCTAGGCTGATTTCCTTTTTCTGTTTCAACTCTGCCTTCTGTTCCTTGAAGGGGGGTTGGATAACATTTTCACAGGTACAGAGAGGCACAGTGGGAATTCATAAATCTGTAGCATCAGAATAACAAATGAAAAGGAAGTGGTATTTGCAGTACTTGAATATTGGAAAGACTATTTGGAATTATTCTGTGAATTTTCCTGGGTCTACATGGAATAACCATATATATATGCACTCAAACCATGAACAGTTTTGTCTTTATTCTCATTTTATTTACATAGTTAGGGAGTCAGTTGGGTCAAATACACAATTGTGGGCTAACCAGAAAGCAAAATCTAGAAAATAATAATAGTTAACAACCTGAGAACACTTGGTGTATTCCAGGCACTGAGTTTAATATGGATAAGCTCTTTTACTTCACAATATCCTAGGTGAGCCCCTGAGACACAGGAATTAGGTAACTTGCCAAAATCCACCCAACTAGTCAAGATTCAATCCAAGGCAAGGAATTCTCTGGGGGTCCACTCATTAGGACCCTGTGCTTCCACTGCAGGGGGCACAGGTTCAATCCCTGGGCAAGGAACGAAGATCACACAAGCTGCACGGTGCCCCTCCCCCCCCCCACACACAAATTGACCAAAGGCAGTCTGATTGTAGGAGACAAGGTTTTAACTAATATTCACCACTTCTTTTGAACTGTGGTGTTGGAGAAGACTCTTCAGAGTCCCTTGGACTGCAAGGAGATCCAGTCAATCCATTCTGAAGGAGATCGGCCCTGGGATTTCTTTGGAACGAATGTTGCTGAAGCTGAAGCTCCAGTACTTTGGCCCCCTCATGTGAAGAGTTGACTCATTGGAAAAGACTGTGATGCTGGGAGGGGTTGGGGGCAGGAGGAGAAGGGGACGACCGAGGAGGAGATGGCTGGATGGCATCACTGACTCGATGGGCGTGAGTCTGAGTGAACTCTGGGAGTTGGTGATGGACAGGAAGGCCTGGCGTGCTGCAATTCATGGGGTCACAAAGAGTCAGATACAACTGAGCGACTGCACTGAACTGAAACTGAACTGCCCACAGATGAAGGAAAGTAGATTTGCCATTTTCTCTTTTTTCCCTTTCTTATGATTTGGGACACTTTTATGACCCGGGACACTTTTATGACCCCTAATGAAAAAATCAAACCCCTTTGAAATCAAAGGTCACTTTATTGGATCGCAGATATATGCTGGGTACCGGTTCTTCAACTAGTGTCCATCAGAATGACCTGAATGACTTGTAAAAATGCAGAATGCTGGGCCTACCCCAGAGCTTCAGATTAGATAGGCTGAGACTGGTGCTGCTGAACAGGGGTGCACACTTTGAGAACCACTGGTGAAGTGCTCCCCATAGATCCTACGTGTCAGTAGCGCTAATAATTATGACTGCATTTCACAGCGTTTCCCTGCTTGCAAAGCGCAGAGTCTATAGCATCCCAGTTCCTCACAACAGTGCCAGGCTTCATTCTGGGCAAATGTTACCTCCATTCTATGGCTGAGACAGTACAGGTGATATGACAGCAAGTGATCCATTTTCGTTGTAGAGCAAATGAGGGGTAGAACTAGTACTCTTAGGGGGAGCACACTGACTGAAACCGCCCACCCTGGCCAGGCACGGCAGTAACCATTTGCACGAGTTGTTTTACAACAGGAGGTCCTGGTAAGGAACACAGAACTAATAAGCCACCACCAACAGGAAGAGTTCAGGAAAGGTCAAAAGGAGACACCACACATCTGACCACCTCCCAGAATCCTTCTCTCTGGCATCCATCTTGGCTGAACAAGGCGTGCACCACCACCTGAGTCAGAATGATTGGCTAAAGACAACCCAGAAACTAATCCCATCACCATGAAACCCAAGACTGTGAGCCACGTGGCAGAGCTGTTCTCCTTGGTTCCCTTACCCTACTGCTCCCCACCTGGGTGCCCTTTCCCAGTAAAATCTCTTGCTTTGTCAGCACGTGTGTCTCCTCAGACAATTCATTTCTGAGTGTTAGACAAGAGCCCAGTTTCGGGCCCTGGAAGGGGTCCCCCTTCCTGCAACAGTATTGAGGTATTTCATTTTTCCCTTTGCCCTCTTCATGCTCCAAGAAGAGACCAGTAACCATCCATCCTTAGCACATAGCTCACAAACTGGTTTGTTCACTTCTCTTTTCAGGTCAAGCTTAAAGGAATGAAGGAACTCTGGGGCAAGAGGGTGGGGAAGCGAGGAGGGGAAGTGGAAAATATCTCTTGCTCAAAAGGAGAAACTGTTTTAAAAGGTGAATATCTGGACACAAAGGGGGGTGGACCCCTTGGCCTCCTCAAGCAAGATCTCAACACTTAGATCCAAATTAGAGGTCTCTGAGCTTAACTTGGCCTGGCTAATATTTCTCTTCCCTTCCAGGTTTGCTGAGCTTATAAATATCAATTATAAGGCTGAGTAAATTACAGGGATGTTGAACTCTGAATTGTTGTAGCACTTTAAAGTGTCTATATAGGGATAATAAGGAGATTGTGAAAAATCTGCTGAAGGAAATCTCACACATATTTATAGATAATTAATACAGTGAGCGGAAACTGAAAATCAGCACTGCATTTTTTAAAGCAGTAATTTAAAAATGCATTATGGCAACACATTAAGTTAGCAGTTATTCAACAAGGAAATCTGCAGATTATAAAGCTAATTAAAGGTAATAAAAACAAGTGAAGGTATTCAGCATATAACTCTGAGATGAAAAAGAAAGAAAATCCTTCGTTTATTCCTACTACATCTAGGCAAGATACAAATGGCAATTAATATATGGATAAGTTACTGGATTTTTATGTAATAAGAAAAGAGGGTTGTATAAAAATATATTCCCTGGAGAAGCATCAAAAGAAGCACACGGAGATGTTTCTGTGTAACTCTAGACCCTTTTGCAGGCCCCCGTGAGCCCACGTGCACTTACTTTTTCTTACTAAGCGATGAGTAATTGCCGTTTCAGGAACTTGATCTTGGAAAACTTTCTCCGACATATCCAGTCTCCACTCAACTTTCAGATACTGAGGCCTCTTTTCTGATCTTTGGACTTTCTTCCACTTCAATTTATATGACAGCAATTCAGGTGATGGTCTCTGATGCTTCCCCTTGCTTTGAGACCTTGTTCTCTGCTTTGATATAAAATGGAACTATATACTACATGCGGGAAGCTGACATTGCTGGTGAGAACAGAAATAGACCCCTCGTTCAGAAGGTGCTTCAGTTAAGTGTGTGTAGCTCTGCAGGGATTGCAAGTTTCTTTGGGGAAAGATAGAGAAGGAAGAGGGAAGGAACACATCAATGGTAATCATCAGAGAATTTAAAAAATAACATTCACACACGCAACAGAAAGTATGTTTATGTCCAGACATTTGTGGGTTGGTTTATTTACCAGTGATTCGGGAGGAAAGGGTTGACCACAGGAGGGAATGGCCAGACTCCAAATGAACCATACCTGTGTCTGCCAGCATGATGAAATGGATTATTAAATGCTTCTGGAAGAAGTCTTGGGGGTGTTTATGGCAGCACAGGACTTGGCAATTTCAAATTAAAGCTGGTTCATGATTATTAATTCTGCTAAAGGACCCTTGTAAAATTTACTACTGAGCAAATTGGGGTGTGCAGATTTAAATGGGGGCAAAGGGCAAAGCTTATCACAGAGAGACTTGTTCAACTTATCAGAAAAATGAGGCTCAAGTAGGATAAAAACTATCAAATAACTAATCTATCAATAAAGTTCCAGCTTGTCTTTAATCCTATATATTTATGGGAAAAATAAGTTAGAAGCATTATAGTCAAGTTCTGGATCTTATACCCCAAAAGGAAATGGTTATTCACGTTCATTAGATCCTATAAAACACTTTATGAATTCAATCTTTCCCAAAAATAACTGGGAAAATCATCCTGAAGATGAATTTGATCCAGCACTCAAGGGGATTTAATGTTGCAAGTTATTTGGTTAATGATCATGCAAATTTTAAGTAAGATGTCTATCAACCTTTGTTCTAAGATTCTAAATAGGGGAGAATTCTTTGGAAAGCTAGCACATTTTTATCATCAAGGTCACATTAGGAATTTTAGGACAAGTAAAAAAAATGACTTCCTCAAGCAAAAGGCATCCTTTTAGGTCATCAGGATGGATTGTCTGAAAGCTTCAAAGCAGCCTTGGTTCTCATTACTAGAGTCTGCCTTTACAAGAAACGCCTTTTTCCAATTATTTTCACTTTTCATTAGAAGTCCTAGCAGTTGCAGCTCACCTCATTTAGTTCACTGAGATACGATGCCTTTAATTTCCATGTTATAATTTGTGGCCAATTGTTTGACATTAAACCTGGCTTTTTGATTCTCTGATTTCTGAAGGTTTTCACAGCCCTTCTTGCATGGTAACCAGTTACCTTGATGAAGACAGAACATAGTAACGTCGTCAATATACCTTGTAATTTAACTAGTCTCAATTATTGAGATTTTGCTCTGGTAGGTTGTCCAGGTCAGGGTGCCTTCCGAGCGGGCAAGCATTCACCACCCGATGCCTTTTGGACAACAGGTTCAGCCTGCTTGTAAAAAGCCCCTCCTGATCCAGCCTCCACTTTCATCACTGAACGATCAGTGGGCTAATTGAACACTTTCTCTCAGAAGATTTTCCTAATTCTCAGCCAAAACTTTCCTCTGCTAATTCATCTCTTTTATTTGGTGTGTGCACATTTGAGCTATTTGTAGCTTTTTATCATTTTGCCCCTCAGCTATTGCTTAGTCAGTTTCCTCAATTTGACTCCTTTCATCTTTTCTCCTCAGTCAATCACTCCCAATCCCCTCATTCCTTTAATCATCTCCTTTGAACTCGGCCCAAGCTTCGGGGGTACTCAGGTACCCAAGACACAACTTGGTGGTCCGGGTGTGGCCTCCTAACCATTACGTGGAAATAAGACAGGGAAAGGGTGAAAGAATCTTGAAGGTGTCCTGAACTCGTTCTAATTTCCACTTCAAAATAGTTTCACCCTCTACTCATGGGCCTCTCTTTTTCCTCTTCCCAGGCCTTTCTCATTTGATGTAGAGCATTAGAAGATAACGCTTTCCTGCCCCTACATGCCCCATCGCAGACAGACTGCTCCCACCGTACGGAATTGGTGGCATCCTGGGGCCTCAGGCAAAGTCATGTTTCTGCCAAGTCGCTCTACAAATGTATGTGCCATTAGCAGGTATGGGTGATGAATTTTCAGATAAATTGTGTTTCACTTTCGCTGCCTCCCCATTAGCCCTACAGAGCCTGGACGGATACATATGGCAGACTGATCACCAGCACCCCAGCAAACATCAAATGATGCTGAATGTTGTTGCGAGATCCTGGTGTTTTCCGAGGAGCCTTCATAAGCATCCCAGGCTTCTCTATTGGCTCAGTGGTAACGAACTCATCTGCCAATGCAGGGGACATGGGTTCAATCCCTGGGTTGGGAAGATCCCTTGGAGAAGCAAATGGCAACTCCCTCCAGTATTCTTACCTGGGAAATCCCATGGACAGAGGAGCCTGGTGGGCTACAACTTAGCAACTTAGAGTTGGACACAACTTAGCAACTAAACAACAACACGAAATAAATGTTCCAAATACAGTCTCAGTTTCAGTTGAAGTAAACCCCAGAGCTTTTAGCAGAAGCTGGGCAGTGCACACAGGGGAAGGTGACGCTAAGGGGCATTGCTGTAACTGGGAGAAGGGCGAAATGGGTCGTTCCCATATTGCCTTTAATCCTCACCTCACCAATGGGCCTGAAGTTAGGGAATGTCAAAACTGTTCTTCCAGCAAAAGACAAGTCTTCATGCAATTGTTGCTTAGGGTAGAGCCTGAGAACCTTGCCATTTGTTAGGACTGAAAATTGAACTTGCCCTACATGCAGGAAGAGTGGATTCATCAGCTGTATGTCGTGGAATTTTATTAAATCTGCTGCACTTTTCCAGTGAAGGTATCCTGTAGCTTTACACCTAACATTTGTCGAGGGATGGAGTTTTTCATTTTCGTAGCTCAACTTCTTTTCAGGTGATAAATTGCCCAAACGTGGGGCCTTAAGACTGTCAATTTGCACTTTCTCTTTGGATCTTCTCTCCTGTTGTGTATGTGTAGAACCATGAGAGGAGATTCATACTGAAAAGGAATTCTTCCCGTTACATTTGACCTGCCCACTTCTGCCTTTTATTTATTTTTTTCTCCAAGACTTATTTTCTTTTGGCAAAAACCTCCAGGTTAATGTAACAAAGGATTCCCTCCTGAGTTTACCTGAGTTTTTTGCGCATGGGTGACGTGTTCTACCAGTTGATATTTGTCACTGAGAGATTCTGAATGTTAGACTTGTTTTTTTAAGTTACGAGGGAACAATGTGCCTTCAGGTCAATATCCATCCTAACCACAACAGAATACAAGCCTCATGCTCAGACAGAAAGCAACGCATTTGTTCAAAGATGAAGAAAACATAAAAGGGGCTGAGGCTAAGGCTGGAGACAGTTTCTGGGCGTTCACAGGTAAGCTGATACTTTGAGATTCTTGGAGATTAGTGTTCTATCAAACAACAGAACATCTTTGGCAAGGAGAGACCTACGGGATTAATGGTGAGTTTGGGGTGGGGGAGCTAACCACAAGAGTATGGGGGACAGATGTGTGCAGAGGGTGTAAAAGTCATTCTTCTCGGAGCTGGGAAAAGTTTAGACATTCTGGGGACTGAGCCAGCTAAATTTTATTTTAAGCCTTTCAAATCACAAGATTACAACAAGCATGGACAAGTTTAATTATTGTAGATGGAAGGTTAAAAAGCACACACATTTCCACTGAGTGGGCACTCACACAGAAACATAGCAATTCTGTTTTTTGTTTTGAACTTTTTTCCTGGGGAATTCATGTTACTGCTAATTGCTTATGGGGAAAGATTTGTTGGAGCAATAGCAGAATTCGTGGCACACTCTATAAACAATTTGGAAATAATCAAAAGAGAAGTTAACTTTGACACTAAACTGACACCTTGAAATAGAACAAATGAGAGAATAAAAGCAGCGTTGGAGAGCACATATGGGTCCTGGCTGATTCTAAACACTGTGTGTGTGTGTGTGTGCACGTGTGCGCACACAAGCACATATGTATGTAAGTGTGAATTGAGAAATTCCATCACGAAGTAGAAAAATAAATGAAGTTTCAACAAAATGCATTTGGGGTAAGATAGCAGATTGGTTTTAGGGATAATATAGAGTTAGCCACCAAAATGTGAGCTGCAAAGTTGAAACTGGGTGGTGTTTTGTTCTGTTCTTCATTACAGTGTAACAGACAATGCCACAATTAACTGGTGGATTTTTTGGCATTCCCAACAACTCTCTGTGTTGTCTGAACTCAGCTGGGCAGCTCTGATGTAGCTCATGGCAATAGCCGAGGTCACCCATTGGGGTGCACTTGACTAGCGGCACACCTGGGGTGGGGAAGTCCAAGACAGCCTCCCTGGACTGCCTGCAGCTCTGATAGGGACTGCTGAAAGGCCGTTGCCTTTCCTCCTAGGTGGTGTTTCTGGGAGGATAACTGTGCCCTTTTACACAGTGGCTCAGAATTCATAGAGTAAAGGCAGACACTTGTAGGTCTTTTAAGGGCTAAGCCGGCATTGTGTCACTTCCTCCCTATTCTTTGGGGAAAGCAAGGCAGAAGACCAGCCTAGATTCAAGGTGAGAGGAAATAGAGCCCACTCCTGATGGGAGGAGTGCAAGTTGGTACAGGCATAGCTGGAGTCGGTGGCTGCCATTGTGTGGGCAGTTTCCCTCAGTTTTGTGAGCATATGGTGTCAAAATGGAGGGGTCAGAAGTATAAACTCTGCTCTAGTTTAAAAATAAGCAGCGTCTTCATTGGTGAGACAAAGTTGTAGTTTCAGTTCAACTCATGGGCAATCATAAAATCCCTCGTTTCAAGTTTGAGTTGAGAAGTGTAATTAGTTGCTTTCATGAATTAATGTTTCCATGCAATCTGAAAACTTTCTTCACCCCTAGAGAGTCAATGCTCTAGGGTCATGGAATCGAGGCTGTGTTGTCAGCCAAGCCTTGTGCTTCTCTTTCAACTGACAAGTGGTCGGAGAGATTCAAATAATTCTTTTTTTTTTTTCTTTATTAAAATTTAATCAAATTGCTCATACAGAGGCCTCACAAACATAATTTAGGTAAGGCCTTATTTAAATTATAATTTTTTGCCCTCATGTTTTGCTGTATTTTTGTAGCCTAAATCTCCTATTCTTCATTTTCCTTTTTTTTTCCTCACACGATTCATTGTTATTTTCTTGTGACTTTGTTTCCAGACTGAGAATTCTCTTTTCCATGTAAAAGCTTCTTTTTTCTTTTTTGTTTTTCTAAGTTGGGTTATTTCATTTTTCATTTCAAGCATAACTGTTCATTATTTTTAAGAATCTTCCATGTCATTTTATTTATGATGTGAGTTTTTCTGAGATTCTCAATTTGTCTTTTTTTTTCTGTCAAGCACAGCAGGCAGATTATTTTATGAATGATTATATGTGATAAATACATAGTCTGGACTTCTATTTGTGCTATTTCTAGTCCATGACTCACTTATTCTTTTTGTTTTTCTCATTTTTACTCAATTTGTGACAGTTTTATTAGCCAATTAATTTAGAAAGATCAAACTTTGTAAAGACTACTTTTCCATTCTTCACTTGTTTATTATCCCAATTACATTGAAATAGGAAAATCTGATACTGTGGCTTGGTTTTCTGGTATTTTTATTCCTTATCTTCTTTCTTGTGTATTTACATCTTTAGTTGATTATATAAACTTAATAAGACTACTTGATTGTAAGATGAAGTTATTGTGACTTTGGTTTGGCTGTTACCAGCTCAGGATTAATTTTATAATGCTATTGGGAAACTCATTTTCTATTAAATTCATACATATTTATTGAGTGTCTGCCGTGAGCACTATACTGTATTTTGTTTTTTAAGGGCACAAATGTTCTTATCAAGAACTTGTATCATTTAGATGGGTCTTTTTGATATCAATCCATGCAGAAATCATGATCCTACATAACAACCATCAAAACAGATTGAAAAATAAATATGTTGAAAATGCTTGAACTGGTTGCTAAAAAATGAATCAACCAAAAGATAATACATTCTATAGCAAATACAAATGTTGCCTTTGTGTCTTCTCAGCAGTTAAAAATGAATTTTATCCCATGGGAGGCCATAGATTTTCCTAGAGACTAAAGAAAATACAAAAAAATAATAGATCATCAGGGGATATGTTAAACATAATGAAGAAACATAATGAATTCTATAGAAGCAGCTACTTGTAGAGTTGATCTTTGGTACATTAATGTGAGCTATTTAATAGCAGGTTATTATTGAAAGGTGAAACAATCATAAATTAAAAAAAAAAAAAGACAGCCAACATTATTTTAAACCAAACCAGAGTTTATTTGTTTATTTTTAAAGTGTTGTGGGAAATGAAGGGAAGAATGAGCATATAAGATGGAATAATTTTTTAAAATTTTGCTTATGTTTTAAGGAAAAAAAACAATGTAATTATTAAACAAACTTTTCTATACAGCAGCTTTCCACTACCTATCTATTAGCTTCTGTATAACACAGGGAGCTCAGCTCTGTGCTTTGTAATGGCTTAGAAGGGTGGGATGAGGGGTAGCCATAGGGGTGGGAAGAAGCCTTGAGAAGGAGGGGATATATGTATATATGTGGCTGATTTTCTGGTGGCTCAGTGGTAAAGAATCTGTCTGATAATGCAGGAGACGCAGGTTTGATCTCTGAATTGGGAAAATGCCCTGGAGAAAGAAATGGCAACCCACTCCTGTATTCTTGCCTAGGAAATCTCATGGACATAGGAGACTGGTGGGCTACAGTCCATGGGGTCACATGAAGACAATGTGAAGATATTGGTGACCTCCTTCAAAAGGACTTGTGCATGCTTTGTTGTATTCAGTGCCCTTGACCCTGCGGCAGGCCACTGTCGACCCACACCTCCGCTGTAGACTCCTGGACACTCACAGGCAAGTCTGACTCAGTCTCTTTTGGGGACATTATTACTTTCTCCTGGCTCCTGGTGTGCATGAGGTTTTGTTTGTGCCCCTTAAGAGTCTGTTTTCCCAGTCCTGTGTACCTTCTGTAATCAAATCCCACTGGCTCTCAAAATCAAATTCCCTGGAGGTTCTCAGTCCCTTTGCCAGATTCCCAGGTTGAGAAATCTGTTGTGGGTCCTAGCACTTTCTTAATAGTGTGAGATTACAATGGGAAAGACTAGAGATCTCGTCAAGAAAATTAGAGATACCAAGGGAATATTTCATGCAAAGATAGGCACAATAAAGGACAGAAATAGTATGGCCCTAACAGAAGCAGAAGATATTAAGAAGAGGGGGCAAGAATACACAGAAGAACTCAATTACCCAGATAACCATGATGGTTTGATCACTCACTTAGAGCCAGACATCCTGGAATATGAAGTCAAGTGGGCCTTAGGAAGCATCACTATAAACAAAGTTAGTGGAGATGATGGAATTCCAGTTGAGCTATTTCAAATCCTAAAAGATGATGCTGTGAAAGTGCTGCACTCAATATGCCAGCAAATTTTCAACAGTGGCCACAGAACTGGAAAAAGTCCATTTTCATTCCAATACCAAAGAAAGGCAATGCCAAAAAATGCTCAAACTACCACACAATTGCACTCATCTCATGTGCTAGTAAAGTAATGCTCAAAATTCTACAAGCCAGGCTTCAGCAATACATGAAGTGTGAACTTCTGGATGTTCAAGCTGGATTTAGGAAGAGCCAGAGATCTAATTGCCAGCATCCACTGGATCATAGGAAAACCAAGAGTTCCAGAAAAACATCTACTTCTGCTTTATTGACTATGCCAAAGCCTTTGTGGATCACAACAAACTGCAGATAATTCTTCAGGAGATGAGAATACCAGACTCTTCTGCCTCCTGAGAAATCTATATGCAGGTCAAGAAGCAATAGATAAACCTGGACATGGAACAAGGGACTGGTTCCAAACTGCGAAAGGAGTATGTCAAGGCACTATATTGTCGCCACGCTTATTTAACTTATATGCGGAGTTGGTGATGCCATCCAACCATCTCATCCTATATTTTCCCCTTCTCCTTCCACCTTCAATCTTTCCCAGCATCAGGGTCTTTTCAGGTGAGTCAGTTCTTCACATCAAGTGACCAAATATTGGAGTTTCAACTTCAACATCAGTCCTTCCAATGAATATTCAGGACTGATTTCCTTTAGGATGGACTGGTTAGTAGATCTCCTTGCAGCCCAAGGGACTCTCAAGAGTCTTCTCCATCACCCATTTCATGGCAAATAGATGGGGAAACAGTGAAAACAGTAATAGACTTTATTTTTTTAGGCTCCAAAATCACTGCAGATGGTGACTGCAGCCATTAAATTAAACGACACTTCTTCCTTAGAAGAAAAGCTGTGACCAACCTAGATTGCATATAAAAAGCAGAAACATTACTTTACCGACAAAAGTCCGTCTAGTCAAAGCTGTGGTTTTTCCAGTCATCATGTATGTGAGAGTTATACCATAAAGAAAGCTGAGCACCAAAGTATTTATGTTTTTGAACTGTGGTGTTGGAAAAGATCATCTTGACAGTCCCTTGGACAGCAAGGTGATCAAACCGGTCAATCCTAAAGGAAATTTGCCCTGAAAATTCATTGGAAGGACTGATGCTGAAACTGATCTCCAATACTTTGGCCACCTGATGTGAAGAGGTGACTCATTGGAAAAGACCCTGATGTTGGGAAAGATTGAAGGCAAGAGGAGAAGGGAATGACAGAGGATGAGATGGTTGGGTGGCATCACCGATGCAATGGAAAAGCCTGGCGTGCTGCGGTCTATAGGGTCACAAATAGACATGACTAAGTGACTGAACTGAACTGAGCACACAATACACATAATAACTGATTCACTCTTTTGTACAGCAGAAACTAACATATTGTAAAACAATTATACTAAAAAAAAACTAACAATAAAACAATATTTTCTATAGCCACTTTTAAAAGTTCTAAAATCTTCATACATTTCCAAATAATTTTCCTTAATAAGCAAACATGCCTCAACATTTTAAAAGCTGAATTCTTTCATCTCTATGGGCAGTCAGTAAACTACAGCCCTAGGGTTAAATTCCTCTGGCCACACCTGCTCATTTAGGTAGGGCCAGTGGCTGCTCTCATGAACAGGAACATTCTAGCTTGACAAAATCCCAGTGTTCTAGGCCTGCAGCGCTGAAAACTTTTAGTACTGGGCTTTTTACAGAACAAGGTTTGCCAATCCTAGATGTAAAATATGTGACAATTTAAAAAATTTTGTAGCTTAGTAAAGATAAAGAGGACTTTGTCTTTGAAAGAAGTTCATTATATGAATGATTCTTATACTGCATTTGTTATTGTTGTTGTTCAGCCGCTAAGTCATGTCTGACTCTTTGTGACCCTTTGGACTGTAGCATGCTTGGCTTCCCTGTCCTTTACCATCTCCGAGACTTATGTCTACTGAGTTGGTGATGCTATCCCATCATTTCATCCTCTGTCATCCCCTTCTCCTTCTGCCTTCAATCCTTCCTGGCATCAGGGACTTTTCCAGTGAGTCGACTGTTTACATCAGATGACCAAAATACTGGGGCTTCAGCTTCAACATCAGTCCTTCTAATGATTGATTTCCTTTAGGATTGACTGGTTTTATCTCTTTGCAGCCCAAGGGCCTTTCAAGAGTCTTCTCCAACACCACAATTTGAAAGCATCATTTCTTCAGCACTCAGCCTTTTTATGGTCCAGTTCTCACATCTGTACATGACTACTTGAAAAACCATAACTTAGACTATATGGACCTTTGTCAGGAAATTGATGGCTCTGCTTTTTAATATGCTGTCTAGGTTTGTCATAGTGTTTTTTTCAAGGAGCATGCATCTTTTAATTTCATGGCTGTAGTCATCGTCTGCAGTGATATTGGAGCCCAAGAAAATAAAATCTGTAACTGTTTCCACTTTTTCACCATCTATTTGCTAGGAATTGAGGGGAATGGATGCCATAATCTTTGTGTTTTGAATGTTGAGTTTTTAGCCAGGTCTGTCACTCTTCTCTTTCACCT
This sequence comes from Neotragus moschatus, assembly GCA_006410615.1. Taxonomy (NCBI): domain Eukaryota; kingdom Metazoa; phylum Chordata; class Mammalia; order Artiodactyla; family Bovidae; genus Neotragus; species Neotragus moschatus. Next base: position 1,389,580 of record SJYA01000391.1, read on the forward strand.
TCAACAAGACGCTCTTTAGTTTCTCTTTGCTTTCTGCCATTAAAATGATATCTGCAAATCTGAGGTTGTTGATATTTCTCCTGGCAATCTTGATTCCAGCTTGGATTCATCCAGCCTGGCATTTTGCATGATGTACTCTGCATAGAAGTTAAATAAGCAGGGTGACAGTTTACAGCCTTGACATACTCTTTTCCCAATCTGGAACCAGTCTGTTGTTTCATGTCTGGTTCTAGCTGTTGCTTCTTGACCTGCATACAGATATCTCAGGAGGCAGGTAAGGTAGTCTGATATTCCCACACAGTCAAAAGCTTTTAGCATTGTCAATGAAGTAGAAAGTTGATGTTTTTCTGGAACTCTCTTGCTTTTTCAATGATCTAGAGGATATTGGCAATTTGATCCCTGGTTTCTCTGCCTTTTCTGAACCCAGCTTGTACATGTGGAAGTTCTTGGTTCACGTACTGTTGAAACCTAGCCTGAAGGATTTTGAACATTATCTTGCTAGCATGTGATACTATTCTGTTCTACTAAGTTTTATTCTATTCCACAGCATGAAGCTCTCAGAAAGAATTGTTAGCATTTGAACTCTCCCCACCCCATTTTCAAATAAATCTTTTCTTGGAATCTCTGTGTGTAAAATAATTGTGGAAGTTGAGATGCAATGGAAGTTGTGATGTTTAAGATGGGGATGGAGGCCTTGGGACCCTAGCAGTTACACAGTCCTGTAAGCCCTCCTGTCTCCAAAGAAGCCCATGAAGCTTCCTGTATTAGCTTCTGAACTACAAGATTGCTTCTGCTTCAACTGGATGAATTTAACAAAAATGTCAGAGCTCAAAGGAATTCGTTCAATTGTTTTCTCTTTAAAGAAAAAGGGATAAAAGTCCAGGGAACATAAATGGTTTAGGCCAGGGCCTGTACCTGTTCTTAACAGAACTGAGAGTGAGACCGGAACCAAATGGCTTTGCAATTTACATATGCTATATCTTTCCCGCAGAGAACGATGCAGAGTCTAATCTCATATGGTGGCACGGTGACCCCAAGGCCAGCAATATCTTCTTATTGTCGCATACTCTCACATGGTCCTAAATAGCTTTCTAAGTAGAGAGACAGAGAGAAAAGAAGACTCAAATGAGAAGAGTACCACCTTTTAAAATAGAAGAAATTAAAGATGGGTCCCTGAAAGTGAATTTTAAAGAAAAGATTTAAAATATGCTGATGACTCTGTCAAGTATTTATCTCCTACAAATGATGTTTTGAGAGTTCACAAAGCCAGGGCTACATTAGATTATATGCCATTTTATTTATGATTTTTTAAAATTTCAAATTAAGGAATGGCATAGAAATGGTATAGAGCAGCAATCATTAACTCTTGAGAGAGGAAAAGAGGGAGACAGTGGGAGAGAGAAAAAGCTGATTAAGAAAACGATAAATCTATAAAATTAATTTAGAAGAGGAAGTGGAGAATCATTTACTTACCTTGAATTATAAGGAGATTTAGGTAGAGAGAATTTAATTATGAGAGCAGGAATTTGGCAGGGCATTGAGGTTAAGATCTTGATCCTTATGACAGAGGTTATGGGATCTCAAACGAGCAGAAGTGGCCATGAGCATCCAATTAATATCTTTTTCCATTTATGAAACAGGTCAGAAAATCTATTCTGGCCTCAGATTTCCTCAGCCTTGCAGAATAGAGTTCTGTTTATTACACTTCTAACAATATTATTACTACACCTTGATAAAAGTTAGAAGTAAATGAGACCATTACCCATTATAACCTGTTATATCTTTTGAGAAGATGGTTTTCAAATACCATCAAAGATCTAATAGTAATTACCAAGCACTTGTTTCCTGTTTCCCCTTATTTTAATGACACTATTATTTTTAAAGACGGAAATTTGAATGAAAACTTTAGGAAATTTTACTTGTGATGTGTGTGAGCATGCTCAGTTGTGTCTAACTCTTTGTGAACCTTATGGACAGGCTCCTCTGACCATGGGATTCTCCAGGCAAGAGTACTGGAGTGAGTTGCCACTTTCAGAGTGTCTTCCAGAACCAGGAGATCAAAGCCATGTTTCCTGCAGTGGCAGGTGAATTCTTTACCAGTTGTGCCACCTGGGAACCTCTTTGCTTGGGGGCACCCAGCCAAAACGGAACTACCGTGCTTAGGAGTCAAAAAAAAAAAAAAAAAAAAAAACCCAAAAAAACTCATTGGAATCACATATATCTCTGTTTTATGGCTGTGTTCTTTATTGATCTATCCTTGAAAAAAATCACATTGCTATTAGAGGTAAAATTTAGTCGATATACTTATAATGATTGGTTTCTGCTTCTAGAGAACACATTAAAAAATATTGTAACCAAGTCCAAACATTTGGGAACAGAGATAGTAATAGCCTATAGAAAGGAAAGCATCATAAACCAGAAATCAGGGTACCTAGATATTAATTCTAGCTTCTCCAGTGACCTTTGGTCAACGTGCAGAATCTACCAGAACTGGTTGTACTTGTCTATATAATGAAAGTGAAAGTGTTAGTCTCTTAGTCATGTCCAACTCTTTGCAAGCCCATAGACTGCAGCCCACCAGGCTCCTCTGTCCATGGGATTTCCCAGGCAAGTATATTGGAGTTGGCTGCCATTCCCTTTCCCAAGGGATATTCCTGACCCAGGGATCTAACTCAAGTTTCTTATGTCTCCTGCATTGACAGTTGGATTCTTTACTGCTAGTACCACCTGGAATGTGTGAATGTGAAAGTTGCTCCACCGTGTCTGACTCTTTGCGACCCCACGGACTGTAGCCTGTCAGAATCCTCTGTCCATGGAATTCTCTAGGTGAGAATACTGGAGCGGCTTGCCATTTCCTTCTCCAGGGGATCTTCCCAAGCCAGATATCAAACCCAGGTCTCCCCCATTGTAAGTGGATTCTTTACCATCTGAGCTACCTGGGAAGCTGGTATACCACCTGAGCTACCAGGGAAGCTAGTACCACTAAATAAAGGGAATTAAACAACAAATTAAATAACAATAATAAATTATAATAAATAATAAATAAATAATAAACTATAATAAATTAAATAACAAAAATTCACACAGAGCTGTTTCTTGTAATGTTTATGTGATGGTTTCTACTTTATATGGGTAGCCCCAGAATAACTTTGATTTTGTTTTTTATTGGAAAACTTTCCCATTTCTTTTTCTTTTTTTCTTTTTTTTTTTTTTTGGCTACACCTTAGAAGTTTTTGGATCCTACAGAGTTCAGGTTGCAAAAGACCTGAGATTATCTTGTTCAGTGATTCTTATATGTATGCATATATCAACATGAACAAGATCACCTGTTAAACTAGTGAGGCTTAGAGCACCACTGCCTGTCCTCCCCACTACAAGCTTCTGATTCAGTAGGTCTAGAGGAGACTCATACTGTTCATGGGGTTCTCAAGGCAAGAATACTGAAGTGGTTTGCCATTCCCTTCTCCAGTGGACCACATTCTATCAGACCTCTCCACCATGACACAGCCATCTTGGGTGGCCCCAGACAGCATGACTTAGTTTCATTGAATTAAACAAGGCTGTGGTCCATGTGATCAGATTGGCTAGTTGTCTGTGATTGTAGTTTCAGTCTGTCTTCCCTCTGATCTCCTCTCTCAGTGCCTACCATCTTACTGGGGTTTCTCTTACCTTGCACGTGGGGTCTCTCTTCATGGCTGCTCTATATCAGTAGGTGCTCAATATGCTACTGGAGATCAGTGGAGAAATAACTCCAGAAAGAATGAAGGGATGGAGCCAAAGCAAAAACAACATCCAGTTGTAAACGGGACTGGTGATGGAAGCAGGGTTTGATGCTGTAAAGAGCAATATTGCATAGGAACCTGGAATGTCAGGTCCATGAATCAAGGCAAATTGGAAGTGGTCAAACAGGAGATGGCAAAAGTGAACGTGGACATTCTAGGAATAAGTGAATTAAGATGGACTGAAATGGGTGAATTTAATTCAGGTGACCATTATATCTACTATTGTGGGCAGGAATCTCTTAGAGGAAATGGAGTAGCCATCATAGTCAACAAAGAGTCCGAAATGCAGTACTTGGATGCAACTCAAAAATGACACATTGATCTCTGTTCGTTTCCACGGCAAACCGTTCAATATCACAGTAATCCAAGTCTATGCCCCAAGCAGTAATGCTGAAGAAGCTGAAGTTGAACAATTATATGAAGACCTACAAGACCTTCATCAGCAACAGGCAAATTTGGCCTTGTAGTACATAATGAAGCAGGGCAAAGGCTAATAGAGTTTTGCCAAGAGAATACCCTGGTTATAGCAAACACCCTCTTCCAACAACACAAGAAAAGACTCTACACATGGACATCACCAGATGATTGACACCGAAATCAGATTGATTATATTCTTTGCAGCCAAGATGGAGAAGCTCAATGCAGTCAGCGAAAACAAGACCGGGGGGTGACTGTGGCTCAGATCATAGGCTCCTTATTGCCAAATTCAGATTGAACTTGAAGAAAATGGAGAAAACCACTAGACCATTCAGGTATGACCTAAATCAAATCCCTTATGACTATACAGTGGAAGTGAAAAATAGATTTAAGGGACTAGATCTGATCAACAGAGTGCCTGATGAACTATGGACTGAGGTTCATGACACTGTACAGGAGACAGGAATCAAGACCATCTCCAAGAAGAAGAAATGCAAAAAAGCAAATGGCTGTCTGAGGAGGCCTTACAAATAGCTTTGAAAAGAAAAATGAAAAGCAAAGGAGAAAAGGAAAGAAATACCTANCAACAGAGTGCCTGATGAACTATGGACTGAGGTTCATGACACTGTACAGGAGACAGGAATCAAGACCATCTCCAAGAAGAAGAAATGCAAAAAAGCAAATGGCTGTCTGAGGAGGCCTTACAAATAGCTTTGAAAAGAAAAATGAAAAGCAAAGGAGAAAAGGAAAGAAATACCTATTTCAATGCAGAATTCCAAAGAATAGTAAGGAGGGATAAGAAAGCTTTCCTCAGTGATCAATGCAAAGAAATAGAGGAAAACAGTAGAATGGGAAAGATTAGAGACCTCTTCAAGAAAACTGGAGATACCAAGGGAACATTTCATGCAAAGATGGGCTCAATAAAGGACAGAAATGATATGGAACTAACAGAAACAGAAGATATTAAGAAGAGGTGGCAAGAATACACAAAAAAACTGTACAAAAAAGATCTTCAAGACCCAGACAATCACGATGNGGAGAAGGAAATGGCAACCCACTCCAGTGTTCTTGCCTGGAGAGTCCCAGGGACGGGGAAGCCTCATGGTCTGCTGTTTCTGGGGTTGCAGAGAGTCGGACACGAATGAAGCGACTTAGTAGCAGCAGCACCATTCATTGAAAGGACTGATGTTGAAGCTGAAACTCCAATAGTTTGGCTACCTTATGCAAAGAGCTGACTCACTGAAAAGACCTTGATGCTGGGAAAGATTGAGGGCAGGAGAAAAGGGGACGACATAGGATGAGATGGTTCACCGACTGGAAGACATGGGTTTAGGTGGACTCAGGGAGTTAGTGATGGCTAGGGAGCCTGGTGTGCTGCAGTTCATGGGATTGCAAAGAAGTGGACATGAGTGAGCCACTGAATTGAACTGAACAGAGGAGACTCTCCAGTTTGTATTTCCACTAAGTTATCAGGTGATATGAATGCACTGATCCAGGGACCAGACTTTAAGAACTACTGGTCTCATTCAAACTCTTCATTTATGAATCTGGAAAACAGTCCCTGCAAAGTTAATTGAATTAGCTTACTCATCACATTAGTGGCTGAACCAAGATCAGCCAAACCTTAGACTTCCAGATGCTGAGGTCAGAGCCTCTCCCGGGACACCACAGTTCCCCACTCTGATTTTAGGTTATGTGATACAGACTGAAAAATCCAAATGAATGTATTCCAATCCACATTGCCACTCAGATTAGGATAAGGGAAAGGCAAGAAATCTTACGCTTCTGTGGAGAGGCAGTTTTTCAGTAGGGAACAAAGACTCTGAATACCCAGTCTTTTTTTGTTTGTTTGTTTTTTTAAATTTGTGGTCTATACCTGGTCCATGTTTGCATGACAGAGAATTAAAGCTGAAATGGGACAAAGAAGGCAAGACGCATTGTGAGTGGAAGGCTATGTCACAGCAAAGACAGATGAAAACAACTCAGCTTATTTCTACCAGTACATTTTTAAAACTATTTTCAGGCTTGAGTTTTAGTTTTTATTAATAACAGAAACTGAGCAAGTTTTGGTTTCAGGAACAATTTTTGGTATATTTGGAATCATATTTATTTTAAAAAAAATTCCCTCAACCTTAATTTTCTGAGATAAGATTTTTTTTCTCAAGTCCCTAGAAATAAGCATAAACAAAGTATTTCTGAACCCTTCGAAGANTAATAACAGAAACTGAGCAAGTTTTGGTTTCAGGAACAATTTTTGGTATATTTGGAATCATATTTATTTTAAAAAAAATTCCCTCAACCTTAATTTTCTGAGATAAGATTTTTTTTCTCAAGTCCCTAGAAATAAGCATAAACAAAGTATTTCTGAACCCTTCGAAGACCTTTAAAAGACAAATTGTTTCCCTGAATGCAGTGAACTTTTGGCTCTTACAGCCTGTTCTCTATCCGGTGGAATGGTCCTTTGCCTCTCCTTTCTTCCCAGTTTGTTCAGTTACTCATCCCTCAGGTCTGAGCTTACATGCTCTTTGCTAAATCTCCAAAAGTAAAGAACAAGCCCCCCTCTAAGATAGCTCTTCATTAATCCCACATTCTGATGTTCTTGTCCTTGTGGAGTCTCTCTCCTTGAATATGAGCTGGACCTAATGATCACTGGAATGACGTTTCTAATATAATGTTACGCAAAGACTCTGGCTTCTGTCTGGCTTGTGCTCTTCCTTGCTCACAGTTGTTATGTCATGAGCTGCCTACTCTATGGCAAGAAACTAAGGGGCCTCTGGCCTACATTCAAGAAGTAACTAGGGCCCTCAATCCTACAAACTCATGAGGCACTGAGTCCCCCCAAAAGGAGTGAATACGCTTGAAAGCTGGTCTTCTTTCTGCCAAACCCATGGATGAGACTATAGTCTAGGATTTTTGTTAGCAATCTCAAGGCAGGGGCACAAAAGTAAACTGTTTCCAAATTTATGGTCCATAGAAACAGTGAGATAATAAATATTTGTTGTTTTAACCTGAAAAATTTGGGAGTAATTTGGTAAACTACTACAGGGCCCATCGCATTTATTGAATCTCCCTGTAGGCCAGGGGGTCACATATTTTAGATAGCAAGCTCTGAAAAACAGAGACTCCCCAAACCAGCTTTCAGGTAGTCTGATTCAATAGATCTGAATAAGGCCGAGAAATCTGTGTTTCTATTTTATTTATTATTATTATTTAATCTGTGCTTTTAAACAAGCATTGTAAGGAACTTTTACATATTACAGTCTCTGTATTGCACTTTTAAAAGCATTCTTTAGTTTGGAAGCCATAAGCAGTCTCTTTGCCTTATTCATAGCTATATATCCATCTCTGAGACATGGTTGATTCAAAAGGAATATAATTGAATTAGTGAATACACAGCCTTCACTGGTGGCTTAGTGGTAAAGAATCCTCCAGGAATGCAGGAGAAACAGGAGAAATGGGTTTGATCCCTGAGTAAGGAAGATCCCTTGAAGGAGGGAATGGCATCCCACTCCAGTTTTCTTGCTTGGAGAGTTCCATGGAGAGAGGAACCTGATGGGCTACAGTCTGTGGGGTCTCAAAATCTCAGACATGACTGAGCGTGTGCACTCCACACAGAGAATGCATACAGATATACAATATAGAAAAAATTGGAGGGCCTTCGAAAAATTTAATTATAGGCATGATACAAATAAGTTAATCAACTTCTCTGGTCTCAGGACCCTTTAAGTAGTTAATGTTTCTTAACTGTTTATGCATTTACACATGGCAATTTCCATTTTCCTTAAGAACTTGGACTGTATCTGACTCTTTTTATTCATGATACCACAATACCTAGAAAATGGTCTTGGCATAAATTTAATTTTCAACTGTACTTGTTTACTTATCCTCCTTTATTTGTTTTAAATTAATCCTCTAACAATATACATTTTCTAAAAACAAATAATTCCATCTTAACTGTTCTTAGGGCCATCAACATGATAATATGTCATCATTGAAAGAATATGAATTTTCAAATTATACATACAAGGCTCTTACAGTTTCTGTATCTAATACCTGAGGGTGTTTTGGTAAATTATTTAAAGTCTTGAGTCTTTGTTTTCTTCTTTTTAAGTGGTGGCTGGTGTTCTTGTGACACTTACAGAATTAATATGCAAGAAGCCTTATACCTGGTAAATTCTTGAGCTCACATCACTTTAACCTATTTTAGTATATTCCTTTTTGTTTGTTGTTTTTGCTTATGCTATGGGTTGAGTGATGTTACCCCTAAATTCATATGCTGAGACTCTAACCTATATACCTCAGAATGTGACTATATTTATAAATTAGCCCTTTAAAAAAGTAATTAATTTAAAATGAGGTTGTTAAGGTGGCCTTAATTCAACCTGACTGCCATCCTTACAAGAAGAGAATATTTGTATACGCAAAGAGACACGTGTGCTGAGAGGAAAGACCATGTCAGGACATAGCAAGAAAGTGGCTGTCTGCAGCCAAGGAGGAGAGGCCTCAGAAGACACCAAATCTGCCAACACTTTGATCTTGGGCTTCTAGAATGGAGAGAAAATAAAGCTCTACAGTTCAAACCCCACAAGTCTGTGTTATCTTGTTACGTAAGCCTTAGTGAATGAAAATATTTCATATCATAATACGTTTTCATGCTGCTGTTTATTCATAGTCATCATTTTGAATGACTACACAATATACCTTTGAACTGTCGTAGTTTATACAACAATCCTATTGGATATTAATGTTTCTGTTACTTTGTAAACAGATACAGTTCTGTCTGGTCTGGCCTGTTTTCTAGACTCTCCCTCCCCTCCCTGTTCACAGGAGAGTGACGGCATTCATACCGACAAACTCGTTCCCTTTGATGTGAGCACTAACCCTGATCTGAAGCAAGGGACTATATTTAAGGAACTCTAGCTCCTCCCTTTTTGTTGTTTGTTGCTTAGTTGCTAAGTCGTGTCCAACTCTTGCAACCCCACGGACTGTAGCCTTCCAGGCTCTTCTCTCTGTGGGATTTTGCAGGCAAGAATACTGAAGTGGGTTGCCATTTCCTTTTCCAGGGGTTGTTCCTGACCCAGGGATGGAACCTGGGTCTCCTGCATTGCAGACATATTCTTTACTGCCAAGCCATTGGAGATGCCTCCATCTTAGGTACTGGCTAAAGAAGGTCTACTTCTGCTTTCTGGCCAGCTTGGAGGACTTGTCTCAGTGCTCCCTGGACCTCTGTCTTTGTTACTGGGCTCCTGACTTGGCCTCTGACCTTGGCACTTCACCAGTTCATCCTCACTGAGATAGAAGATCAAAGAGACAGCATTGACAACTACGCAGACAATTTTAGTTCAACTTTTACTAGTCTTTATTTTCATAACCCAGAAATCAATAAAGGTATCATCCATTCATGTTTGGAGTGTGACATCATGCAGGCACGCNTCTTTGTTTTCTGAATGTTGAGCTTTAAGCCAACTTTTTCACTCTCCTCTTTCACTTTCATCAAGAGGCTCTTTAGTTCTTCTTCACTTTCTGCCATAAGGGTGGTATCATCTGAATATCTGAGGTGATTGATATTTCTCCCGGCAATCTTGATTCAGATGTGTATAAGAGACAGCCTAGAAGAAGACTGAGGAAAAAGTGACATGCTTGCTTTTGTGTTGTGTGTGTGTCGGGGGTGGGGGTGGGTGGTGGTGGTGGGGGGCGGTGGTTGGAAGACCAAGGCTGAGCCTTCTAACCCTCTAGTACTTTCTCTGTTTTGGAGGTTAGAGTTCCAGACCATGAAAAATAAGACCAGAAAATATTACATTTCCTCAAAAAACTAGAAAAATCACAGACCTAGCTTAAGTTTCAGCGGCAACCGGAGGGCTTTTTATTACAAATAAGGAAAAGTATTCTAAAAAGAAGGGTGGTGAAGCATCATTATACATTCCTAGAGGGGGTCGCTGAATTACTGTAATGGTTGGTCTTTCAAACGCAGAATGTCTCATCTACTTAGGGTCATCTAAGTATAGTTGATTCAAGTCTGAAGTGGAGACAAAAATGGGAAGACTTATTAAAAGTATATCTACCCCTATAATTTTAGTCTTCATGGATCAGCAGCCATTTCCCAGTGGGTTTACCAGTTTCTAATAGTTGATATTATTTTAGGCTTACCAGTAGCTAATTCTTAAACATGTTTCAGGCATCCAAAGCTGTGCATACCAAGATTTCTGGTAACAGCTGGAAATCCATAATTATAGTTCACGGGGTACAATGCTCATCTGGCAAACTCTGTAAATAAAGCTTAGAAAGCAAATATCTCATTTATATAAACAGTTTCTCAATACTACACGATCGACTGCCAAAGGACTAGAGAACTAGCTTTTTCAATTACTCCTTTTCCTAGATTTGAGGGCAACAATTTATTACTTCCTGTGAGAGTAAATAAATAATTTTCTAAAATATTTAAAAACTTGGATGTAAAGAGTGAAATTTATCTAAAAATGTTTCCCCCCTTTTTTTTAACTCTTCATGTAACATGAAAAAGTGGTAGACTCTTACATAGTTGAAATAATCAGAAAGAAAACTATTGCTTAAAAGCAATTTTGTACTGGAATCTATACCCCACAGGCTTATTTTAAGGAAGTTTCAGGATTAGCTGTCAAAGACTGTGAGGTCTTTCTGTCTTAATGACTTTTAAAAATCATTTGAAGTACTGTGAACCAACATGAATAAAATGGTATGGGACTGAGGAAGAAATAATTTAGTATTCCTAAGTGAAAAACAACCCAGTGTATGAGTTGAATTTGAAAGAGGCACAATATATAATTTAAGGTATAAAACAGTTAAAAGTTTGCTTTTTAAGGCCACACTTGAAAAGTCCCTGACTTTCCATTTTATCCCAAGTATTTATTTGAAAGGGGATTTTAATGGAAAATATTTTAAACTGAATGAACTCTTAAGTAATTAATGATTACAATTCTAGTAGAAGTGACATGGTTTAAACCCACAAACACACCACAAGAAACATTCCAGTGACTGCTTAATATTTGTGGTGGCAGAGGAATGAGCGTGTGGTTCTCACTCATTCCAAAACAAGCAATTACAATGGTCAATCACGCTAAATCCCATGCAGTATACTACCGGCTTAAGAGTAAAGACAAACACATTTTCTCTTTTCCTTTGCGATATTTTTACTTTTGTTTGGCTCTGTGCATGTTTAAACTAATTATTCAAGTACTTAGCACAATTTAAACAAAATAAATGAACCAGAAAAAATGCAATTTGCTTATATTCGTCACACATCAGGTTTACTGGCATCGGTCACTGTCGGAATGTCCCGGGGCACAAGTAGATACAAAATCTGATTTTAAAGTCTCTCAAACTAGATGATGGCAAAGTTTTAACATATATAAGATCCAATTACCGTGCATTACTTCTTTTGCCGAGTAACTACGTCACTATACAAGCAACTCCAAGTCTATGTGCTTTATCTTTAAGCTTTCTTGGGCCTCACCAGGTCTTTGGACTCTCTGAGCTTCTCTGCTTATTACCTCACTTACTTGACTCCACTTTGATAGGTAAAGCTCTATACATGTTAGTTGGAAATGAAAACAAGTAAACAAACCAAAGAATCAGTAAAAGAAGCAACCCTTTTCTTCTCCTCTTTCTCCGCTTCTTCTTCCTCCTCGTCTTCCTTCTTCTTTTTTAAAAATTGAGGTGTAACATATGTACAATAAAATGTGAAACTTCAGCAATCTCAAGTGGCAAATTTTTACATATATACACCTGTGTAATCACCATTACATCAAATATCTATCATGTTCAACAATCCGGAAGGTCCCTTATGCCCTTTCTACATTAATATACTCTCTCTCTCTCTAGGGAGTAGACTCTATTCTGGTTTTATTGCCATCAGTTAATTCCACATGTGATTGAAATTTATATCACTGTAATGTTCCCTTTTGTGTCTAGATTTATATGTTAAAATTATTGATACTTTTAGCACCAATATTATACTAGTTTAGGAGAATGATAAGCAGAGTAATTTCTCCATGTTTCATTTTAGTTATACTGCTATTAAAGAAATCCGATAAGTGGTAAGCATTTAATTTTTAAATAAAGGTTTCTTTCTAAACAAATCACTCTAGGGCTATTAAAGAGCCTCAGAGACTTTAAAAGTTCAAAAACAATCACTTTTAAAATTTATTTTCTAAAATTAAGTTTGGTTTTATCAAAGAGAGGAGATAAGATTAGCCAGATTCATAGCATCCATAAGTATGTGAGTTGTTTTTAGAGGAAAGATTTGGGGTTATTGTTTTATAGGCTCATGGAGGAATAAAGGAGAAATAGACCAAAGTGAAAAAGATATAAGTTTCAGTTCAGTTCAGTCGCTCAGTTGAGTCCGACTCTTTGCAACCCCGTGAATCGCAGCACATCGGGCCTCCCTGTCCATCACCAACTCCCGGAGTTCACTCAGACTCACGCCCATTGAGTCAGTGATGCCATCCAGCCATCTCATCCTCGGTCGTCCCCTTCTTCTCCTGCCCCCAACTCCTCCCAGCATTAGAGTCTTTTCCAGTGAGTCAACTCTTCGCATCAAGTGGTCAAAGTACTGGAGCTTCAGCTTTAGCATCATTCCTTCCAAAGAAATCCCAGGGCTGATCTTCTTCAGAATAGACTGGTTGGATCTCCTTGCAGTCCAAGGGACTCTCAAGAGTCTTCTCCAAAACCACAATTCAAAAGCATCAATTCTTTGGTGGTCAGCCTTCTTCAAAGTTCAACTGTTACATCCATACATGACCAGTGGAAAAACCATAGCCTTGACTAGACGGACCTTAGTAGGCAAAGTAATGTCTCTGCTTTTGAATCTAGGTTGGTCATAACTTTTCTTCCAAGAAGTAAGCATCTTTTAATTTCATGGATGCAGTCACCATCTGCAGTGATCTTGGAGCCCCCCAAAAGTAAAGTCTGACACGGTTTCCACTGTTTCCCCATCTATTTCCCATGAAGTGATGGGACTGGATACCATGATCTTTGTTTTCTGAATGTTGAGCTTTAAGCCAACTTTTTCACTCTCCACTTTCACTTTCATCAAGAGGCTCTTTAGTTCTTCTTCACTTTCTGCCATAAGGGTGGTATCATCTGAATATCTGAGGTGATTGATATTTCTCCCGGCAATCTTGATTCCAGCTTGTGTTTCTTCCAGCCCAGCGTTTCTCATGATGTACTCTGCATATAAATTAAATAAGCAGGGTGGCAATATACAGCCTTGACATACTCCTTTTCCTATTTGGAACCAGTCTGTTGTTCCATGTCCAGCTCTAACTGTTGCTTCCTGATCTGCATACAGATTTCTCAAGAAGCAGGTCAGGTGGTCTGGTATTCCCATCTCTCTCAGAATTTTCCACAGTTTATGGTGATCCACACAGTCAAAGTCTTTGGCATAGTCAAGAAAGCAGAAATAGATGTTTTTCTGGAACTCTCTTGCTTTTTCGATGATCCAGCAGATGTTGGCAATTTGATCTCTGGTTCCTCTGCCTTTTCTAAAACCAGCTTTAACAGCTGGAAGTTCACGGTTCATGCATTGCTGAAGCCTGGCTTGGAGAATTTTGAGCATTACTTTACTAGCATGTGAGATGAGTGCAATTGTGCGGTAGTTGAGCATTTTTTGGGTCACCCCAAATAAGATGATGTCCTGAGAAAGGGTTTGGTTTTAGCTTTATCACCATCTATAGATGGAATAACAAATTACTTCTCTGGATTAATCCAGATTATGAGTTTGTAAACTCAAAAGAAGCAGGACAAAGACTAACTGAATTCTGCCAAGAGAATGCACTGGTCATAGCAAACACCCTTTTTCAACAACACAAAAGACTTTATACATGGACATCACCACAGGGTCAATATCAAAATCAACTTGATTACATTCTTTGTAGTTGAAGAGGGAGAAGCTTTATACAGTCAGCAAAGATAAGACCTAGAGCAAACTGTTGCTCAGATCATTAGCTTCTCCTAGTAAAATTCAGGCTTAAACTAAAGAAAGCAGGGAAACCATTAGGCTAGCCAGGTACAACTTAAGTCAAATCCCCTATGAATATGCAGAGGAGGTGATAAATAGATTCAAGGGGTTAGATCTAGTTAACAGTGTGCCTGAAGAACTATGGGTGAAGGTACATAATATTGTACAGGAAGCAGTGAACAAAACCATCTCCTCAAAAAGAAAAGCAAGAGGACAAAGTGGTTATCTGAGGAGTCTTTAAAATAGCTGAAGAACGAAGAGAAGTGAAGAGAAAGGGAAAGAGGGATAAGTACAGCCAACTAAATGCAGAGTTCCAAAGAATAGCAAGAAGAGACACGAAGGCTTTCTTCAATGAATAGTGCATAAAAATAGAAGAAAACAATATAAGGGGAAAGATTAGAGATCTTTTCAGGAAAATCGGAACTATCAAGGGAACATTTTGCCCAAAGATGGGCACAAGAAAATGGTAGAGACTTAGTTGACACTGAAGAGATCAAGAAAAGATGAAAAGAATACACGGAAGATCTCTACAAGAAAGATCTTAATGAACCAGATGACTACATTGGTGTGTCAATCACCAGAGCCAGACATTCGAGAGTGTGAAGTCAAGTGGGCCTTAGGGAGCACTGCTGTTAATAAAACTAGTGGATGCAATGGATTCCAGCAGAGCTATTCCAAACCCTAAAGGATGATGCTATCAAAGTGTTGCACTCAATATGTCAGCAAATCTGGAAGACCCAGCATTGGCCACAGGACTGGAAATGGTCAATACTCATCCCAATTCACAAGGAGGGTAGTACTAAAGAATACTCAACCTACAGGACACTTGCACTAGTCTCCCATGCTAGTAAGGTTATGATTAAAATCTTGCATACTAGGCTTCAGCATTATGTGAACCAAGAAATTCCAGATGTCCAAGTTGGGTTTGGAAAAGGCAGAGGTACCAGAGATTAAAATGCCCACATTCGCTGGATCATAAAGAAAGCAAGAGAATTCCAGAAGAACATCTACGTCTGTTTCATGTTGCTTCTGCCGCTAAGTTGCTTCAGTCGTGTTTGACTCTGTGCGACCCCATAGATGGCAGCCCACCAGGCTCCCCCGTCCCTGAGATTCTCCAGGCAAGAATACTGGAGTGGGTTGCCATTTCCTTCTCCAGTGCATGAAGGTGAAAAGTGAAAGTGAAGTAGCTCAGTCATGTCCAATTCTTAGCGACCCCATGGACTATAGCCTACCAGGCTCCTCCATCCATGGGATTTTCCAGACAAGAGTGAGTTGCCATTGCCTTCTCCTCCCCTGTTTCATAGACTATGCTAAATCTTTTGACTGTGTGGATCATAACAAATAGTGGAAAGCTCTTAAAGAGATGTGAATATCAGATCATGTTACTGTCTCCTGAGAAACCTGTGTGTGGGTCAAGAAGTAACAGAACTCTATATGGAACAACTGATTGATTCAGGATTGAGAAAGGAGTATGAGAGGGCTGTCTGCTATCACCCTGTTTGTTTAACCTATATCCTGAGCACATCATGAGAAATGTTAGGCTGGATGAGTTACAAGCTGGAATCAAGGTACATGGGTGAAACATCAATAACCTCAGATATGCGGATGATACCACTCTAATGACAGAAAGCAAAGAGGAACTAAAGAGTCTCTTGATGAGGGCAAAGGGGGAGAGTGAAAGAGCCGGCTTAAAACTAAATATATAAAAAATAAACAGCTAATATTTTTGTTTTGAAAATGTGTATTGAAAAGCAGAGACATTACTCTGCTGACAAAGGTCCATAGAGTCACAGCTATGGTCTTCCCAGTTGTGAGAGCTGGACTGTAAAGAAAGCAGAGCACTAAAGAATTGATGACTTTGAACTGTGGCACTGGAGAAGACTCCTGAGAGTCTCTTGGACAGCAACGAGGTCAAACCAGTCAATCTTAAGGAAAATCAACCCTGAACACTCCTTAGAAGGACTGATGCTGAAGCTGAAGGTCTAGTATTTGGGTCAACTGATGCGAACTGTCAACTCATTGGAAAACTCCCTGGTGCTGGGAAAGCTTGATGGCAGGAGAGGAGGGCATCAGAGGATGAGCTGGCTGGATGGTATCATGGATGCAATGGACATGAACTTGGGCAAACTTCGGGGAAGGGTGAGGGACAGGGAGGCCTGGTGGGTTGCAGTCCATGGGATCGCAAAGAGTTGGACATGACTGGATGACTGAACAACAACAAGCTCAAATCCCTATGAGAGGAAAAGTTGGTAATATCAGTGAGTGAAATGGTTTGTAAATGTGTATGACAAATAGGACAGAAACAGTCAGACTGATCATAGGTTGCCCAACGAAAATACAGACAAAATCACCTCATTTTCAAGAATTGCCAAAATCACCCCATTTTCAAGAATATCTAGAAATCTGGAACTGTTCATGTGAAGCCCATTACTTTAACATTTTAATCTATAGAACAAGGCAAGAGTAATTCTCCCAAATAAACAACACCTTGAAGGAGCGTTAAGCCACCAGGTCAGGATCTTTGATTTAGATACTTGTTGTCCAATATGTTGACCACTGGAGTGACTGAGCATTTGAAATGTGACTAGCCCACATTAAGAAATCCTACAAGTGTAAACAATACTTAGTACAAGACAACTAACTATTTTGTTAAAATTTTTTATGTTGATTATATATTGAAATGATAATATTTTTGATATATTTGCCTTAAAAGTTGCAAAGTATAATATTCTATATATCTCTCTTCCTCTTTGACAAGAAAAAGGAAAAAAAAAAAGGATAAAATATACTTAAGTCAAATCATTAATGAATACACTAAATAAAATGACAGTGAGGAACCTTTCACAAATTAGTATACATTCAGTTTCAGGTTCAGTTCAGTCGCTCAGTCTTGTCTGACTCTTTTCGACCCCATGAATTGCAGCACCCCAGGCCTCCCTGTCCATCACCAACTCCCAGAGTTCACTCAAACTGACGCCCATCAAGTCAGTGATGCCATTCAGCCATCTCATCCTCTGTCATCCCCTTTTCCTTCTGCCCCCAGTCCCTCCCAGCATCAGGGTCTTTTCCAGTGAGTCAACTCTTCATGTGAGGTGGTCAAAGTATTGAAGTTTCAGCTTTAGCATCAGTCCTTCCAATGAACACCCAGGACTGATCTTTGATTTTCTAAGAGGAGGGATCTAGAATCCAGTGTCTCCTACAGTTGCTTAGTCACTAAGATGTGTCTGTCTTTTGCATTACCGTAGACTGCAGCCTGCCAGGTTCCTCTGTTCGTTGAGTTTCCCATGCAAGAATGTTGGAGTGCATTGTCATTTTCTTTTCTAGGAGATCTTTCCAACCCAGGGATTCAACCTGCATCTCCTACTTGGTAGGCGATTCTTTACCACTGAGCCACCTGGAAAGCCCCTCTAACACTTAGTTGGCTATAAACAGAATCATTTTCATTTTATAGAGATTCTCACAGCACAGTGTTCTGAGAAACACACCAAAAAGTGAGACCTATAACTTACTTTTGCTACTCAGTCTCAAGAAACTAGATTAATGTCTCTGAATAAACTACAATAGCTCTTGAGGAAAAAAAAAATGAATAGATAATAACCTTTGGGAATCTTATAATGAATCTGGCCACTTTACATTTGAAAACCTTTCATGTTCGTAGAGTTTGTTCTCAGTTTTTCATTTCCCTAACAGACACTTGAGTGAAACCTCCAATGCAAAAAGCAGAGATCAAAATGGACAAAAGGACCACCGAGGTATCAGAATCAATGCAGGGATCAAAAGGAAATGATGAGCAACTCCAGCAATATTTACCATTCTCAGAGAGTTAAGTTACTGCATCAATAAAACCAGTAAAAAAAAATGCTATCATAAGCGAGCAGGGAAGAAAAAAGAAAGCAGACAACTAGAAGACATTGGTAGAGGACTTGGAAAAGAAGCTTAAATAAATCCCAAAGAATGTAGACGATGACACTTTAAGTGAAGGAACAAAATAGAGAAAAGAAAACTAGAGTTTTCATTAGGGGGTCCAATATGCAAATAAAGGTAATTTTAGAGAAAATAAACAGGACTGGTGAGGTAGAAATTATTTAACAAATAATAGAAGATGATCCTCAAGAATTAAAAGTTATGTTTTTGGATTGAAAAGAGAGCCCACTGAAAGCCCAGAAAAATACATGAAAAAGAGTGTAAACAAAGCATATCGTTGTGTGCTTTGAGAACACTGACAATAAGAATCATGAAAGTTCTAGGTAGAGGGGTTGGCAAACTGTATACAAAAGACTGAGGATGAGAGTGGCCTTGACTGTCAGTAATACTAGTGCTAGAAGCTAGAAATAGAAATTGCTTCATGTTCTAAGTGATATTCAACTTATAATTTTATACTCAACCAAAATATTAATATAATGAGTGGGGATAATAAAGATATATATCAGATATTCAATGTTTTGAAAGCAAATACATAAAAAGTATTTTCTAAAATATTTTTAAAAATTTAGAAAGGAACTCAAGAATATATATATATATATATATATATAAAAGCATGCTATTCTGCGCTTCGTTGCTTCACTTCACTTCACTTCAGTTGCCCAGTCATGTCTGATTCTTTGCGACCCCATGAATTGCAGCACCCAAGGCCTCCCTGTCCATCACCAACTCCCAGAGTTCACTCAAACTCATGTCCATCGAGTCGGTGATGCCATCCAGCCATCTCATCCTCTGTCATCCCCTTCTCCTCCTGTCCCCAATCCCTCCCAGCATCAGAGTCTTTTCCAATGAGTCAACTCTTCTCATGAGGTGGCCAAGGTACTGGAGTTTCAGCTTCAGCATCATTCCTTCCAAAGAACACACAGGACTGATCTCCTTTAGAATGGACTGGTTGAATCTCCTTGCAGTCCAAGGGACTCTCAAGAGTCTTCTCCAACACCACAGTTCAAAAGCATCGATTCTTCGGCATTCAGCTTTCTTCACAGTCCAACTCTTACATCCATATATGACCACTGGAAAAACCGTAGCCTTGACTGGATGGACCTTTGTTGGCAAAGTAATGTCTCTGCTTTTGAATATGCTATAGTCATGTCCAACTCTTTGCAACCCTATGGACCATAGCCCACAAGGCTCCTCTGTCCATAGGGATTTCTCCAGGCAACAATACTGTAGTGGATAGTCATTTCCCTCTCCAGGGGATCTTCCTAACCCAGGAATCGAACCAGGGTCTCCTGCATTGCAGGACGATTCTTTACCAGCTGAGCTACTAGGTAAGCCCATATATAACCATGTATATAAGTATATATGTACATATATATATGCTCTTATATGTCTCTATAAGCATATATATATATATATATGTATAGCATATTAAGAAAGAAGAACAGAATGAGATGTGGCAGTGGGACTGAACAGAGAAGAGATGGTACATAAAGTGCCAGAATAGTAGTTTTGTACTAAACCTTGATGGTAATCATTCCAAATTGGAGAAAGACATCAGAGAATTCCAAGAAGGAAAGCTCCAGAAAGCAAAACAAACCAAAATAAAACAAACCAAAAAAACCCCTTAATAATACTGGATGTATTTGACCATGTGATAAATATTAAGAGAGGTTTTAAAATTCAGCTGGAAGTTTAGGAAAAATTAGTGATAGATTCCAAAAATTAAGAGAAGAGCAAATTTTTAAAAGACACAAGTATTAACATGCTTCCTAAAGAACACACTATGCTACCAAAAAGGAACCATAATCCTATTTACTATCTAGCTCAGCAATGATCAGTATTTACATAGTGATAAAAGATTAATATAATTTTGATTTAATAAAAATATGATATGAAATATGAGCAAGATGAAAAGAAGAAATAAAGGTATGGATTGACTTATTGTTATATCTGTATTTTCTAGTAGAGGAAGTCAGTGGATAATATTTAAAATTAACAAATCAGAGAATGGAAGTTAAAGTGCATCAAGAAACATGAAAGCAATACAACAAAGAAAAATATCTAGGAGAGTTGAATTTATTGCCTCTGTTGAAAAAGATTCAAAAGTTGAATTGAAGACTGCTGTTTTTCATTAAACTCCATGTACTAGTTGGCTTTCTAAAATATGTGCTTGCCTTTGTTTGAATAGTAAAAAATATGTTACTAAAAGTGACTTTCAATTACATTTACTTTTTAAAGCAATCACCATATGAATTCTAATACTAACTAAAGAGGTCATTGAGTTAAAGTACTTATTCTACTAATTTAATTAAATACATTCTTTTATTATAAAGTACTTACTAGAAATCTACATACACATAGACATTTACAGTTACTCAGGACAAAATTGCAATGTCATTGCATTTGGCATTGGAACTTAAGTTGGTTCTTGTATTGAAAGGCATAAAATATTCAAAATTAATTCAAACATTCAAGATTATGGTTCATTTATCATTATGAAATTGAACTTTTTAGAAACAAAATAAAGCATTTTCTCTAGAAGCAGTTATTTGAAAAAATGACTCGAATCTGATCTTAAAAAGCTTACAATATCTAAGAAGAGTCCAATGCATTAAAAATAAAATCTTTAATGTACTCTATGTTAATAATGAAAGAAAAGCATGAACGGAACACAGGGAGTGGTAGGGCACAAATAAATTGATGGATTGAACGTGTAACTAGAAGTTGTGAGAAAAAGGTGGACATTTGAGAGTGAGCAGCTCTGTTAATTTCAATCAGGTGAAAACATACAAATGGTGAAAGTGGGGAGATGGAAAGTTAGGATTGGTGGTGAATCATGAGTTTGAGGAGTTAGTGGATACTCAGTTCAATTGCTCAGTCGTGTCCGACTCTCTGCAACCCCATGAACAGCAGCACTCCAGGCCTCCTTGTCCATCACCAACTGACAGAATCTACCCAAATAGTGGATATTAAGCATATATGTGGAGAAGGCAACGGCACCCCACTCCAGTACTCTTGCCTGGAAAATCCCATGGATGGAGGAGCCTGGTAGGCCGTAGTCTATGGGGTCGCTAAGAGTTGGACACAACTGAGCGACTTCACTTTCACTTTTTACTTTCATGCATTGGAGAAGGAAATGGAAACCCACTCCAGTGTTCTTGCCTGGAGAATCCCAGGGATGAGGGAGCCTGGTGGGCTGCCGTCTATGGGGTCGCACAGAGTTGGACACGACTGAAGCGACTTAGCACCAGCAACAGCAAGCATATATGTATATATAAATATAGTAATGTGTATCTGGGACTTTCCTGGTGGCGCAGTGTTAAAGAATCTGCCTGGCAATGCAGGAGATGTGGGTTCAATCCCTGGGTTGGGATGATCCCATGGAGTGGGATATTAGCACACCACGCCAGTATTCTTGCCTGGAGAATCCCAAGAACAGAGCCTGGCAGGATACAGTCCATTCATAGGGTTGCAAGAGTCAGACACAGCTCAGTGACTAAACATGCACACATGTATATATGGTTGGCTTGCATCAACAACGCAGTTCAGTTCAGTTCAGTCACTCAGTCGTGTCTGACTCTTTGCGACTCCATGAATCGCAGCACGCCGGGCCTCCCTGTCCATCATCAACTCCCGGAATTCACTCAGACTCACGTCCATCAAGTCAGTGATGCCATCCAGCCATCTCATCCTCGGTCATCCCCTTCTCCTCCTGACTCCAATCCTTCCCAGCATCACCGTCTTTTCCAGTGAGTCAACACTTTGCATGAGGTGGCCAAAGTACTGGAGTTTCAGCTTTAGCATCATTCCTTCCAAAGAAATCCCAGGGTTGATCTCCTTCAGAATGGACTGGTTGGATCTCCTTGCAGTCCAAGGGACTCTCAAGGGTCTTCTCCAACACCACAGTTCAAAAGCATCAATTCTTTGGCACTCAGCCTTCTTCACAGGCTAACTCTTACATCCATACATGACCACTGGAAAAACCATAGCCTTGACTAGACGGGCCTTAGTCGGCAAAGTAATGTCTCTGCTTTTTAATGTGCTATCTAGGTTGGTCAAAACTTTTCTATGGACATGAATTTGAGCAAACTCTTGGAGACAGTGAAGGACAGAGAAGCCTGGTGTGCTGCAGTCCATAGGGTTGCAAAGAGTCAGATATGACTTGGTGACTGAACAACAGCAATTATAGCATAGCCTAGAGAAAGTAGAAAGAAATAAATATCTCTTTTATACACAACTGTAAATGATGAGAGTTTATTTTATTATATTTGCTGATTATGAAAGACATTATATTTATATTATAGATTATTTAGAAAATGAGAAAAAGGTAAAAAAAAAAAAAGCCCAAATAAAAATCATTTGTAACCCCATTACACAGAAATATCAAGCTAATTAGTACACTGTAGGTACCACGCAGGTATGAACGATGTCTGCCTTATTCATACTATATTTCCAGTATCTGGCAAAGTGTATAGAACAAAACAAGTACTTGACACCTGTTTGTTAATTCATTTGTACCTTTTTTTGGTTCATTTCACCATGTTTTTCTACGCATGTTAGATATGTTAAGTGTGGATAGTTTACGTTTTGTTTTTAATATCAGAATATATCATTAAGTAGTCTTAGAAGACAGGATCAATGGTGGATGTATAATGATACATTGTTGAATATATCATAATTTAGAAAAGTGTGCTTTACATAATATATGCTGTACTCTTTTTAATTTGACTTGAAATTGAAAGCATTTCATTTAATTCCAAGTAATTAAACAAAATGTCCATGAGTCTTGTTTTTGTAGCATAGCTTTAATTTACGAGGTTTCCGTTAGCTTCATTTTTGAGGCAGAATGGTGGTATGGCAAGAATTCGACAGAGGGAATTCAATGTTTTTTTCTAACACTTACTAGCCATGTGGTCTTCTGCAAATTATGAACTTCCAGTAGTCATTTCCTGTTCTGTGATAATGGGGGATTAGTAAACATTTCCCTATAGAGTTGTTGTAATGATTAATAATTTTTAATTATTAGTATGCAATAACAATATGCCACACTAAATGCTACACTTTCCAAACTGTGCTTGGCACATAGCAGGATCACACAATGTTAGCTCTCATTCGTTCTTTGTCTACCTTAGGCAGAATAGTGTTTTCCAATGCAACACCTATCCCTAATAGCGAATTGAACTTTATAGTCTTGAAGCAGGAAGAAGAAGAAAGGACAGAACAAAGGAAACAGGAATATTTTTTATTACCAAGTCTGACAAGAAGAAACCAGGCATCAGGTTCTAAAAGCTTACCACCCATGGTCTGCTTGTAGCTAAGTTCATCAGTTTCAATGAAAGTAGATAAATATACCTTCAGGACTTTATACAACAGAACAGTCTATGAAAACTTTCAAGCGAAAATTACAGAACAGATTTCTCCATATTTAAGTATGATTTTAAGTTCTGAGTACCCACATTTGTAAACAATGTAATGTTTGGAAATGGATGAATCCCTGGAGCTCTTTTAATCCAAGATCTCCATTTTAGAGATGAGAAAATTTGGACTCCAAAAGATCAGCTTACTTGACCATGGTCAAAGAGATTAAGTGACAAAGCTAGCATAAGTCTAAAGCATTGTCATTATTCTATACATCATCTTGTTATACTCAATGATATTGAAATATAAATACTCAGTTTTTGTAAGTATATCTGAAACTTATACATCATTTTTATATATTCTTTATATTTCATATGCATATTCATATTTTCTGCAAGCATTTGCAAGTCTGACCAAGATATTTCTTTTATGTCTTTTGAAGATTTTGATAATTAGGTAATCAGCTCTGGATATGAAAATGGGTGGCCTTGAGCCATCTGGTCTTGACTGTAAATTAATCTTAAACGAGTGAAGATAAATAGGACTCCAGATGAATAGAGATTAGAAGAAGGTCACCATCTTCTGGTGTTAAAAAAATCACTGATACTCATTCAATGGACTGTATAGAAGTTGTATATGCATATTTATATTCTTTGTGTTTCAGTCAGTTCAGTTCAGTTCAGTCGCTCAGTCGTGTCTGACTCGTTGCGACCCCATGAATCGCAGCACGCCAGGCCTCCCTGTCCATCACCAACTCCCAGAGTTCACTCAGACTCATGCCCATCAAGTCAGTGATGCCATCCAGCCATCCCATCCTCAGTCGTCCTCTTCTCCTCCTGCCCCCAATCCCTCCCAGCATCAGAGTCTTTTCCAATGAGTCAACTCTTTGCATGAGGTGGCCAAAGTACTGGAGTTTGAGAATTTTATTTCCTATAAGTATCATAGAATATTAGATATCACAGGACCTAACTGCTTTATTTTTCAGATAACAAAATTGAGACTGATCGAAATTAATGAGTTTCCTAGGATCATTTTACCAGTTAGTGAAAGGAAAAGCAATTACCAAGTGGTACACACTTTAAAGGTCTTCCCTAGTGGCTCAGATGGTAAAGAATCCACCTGCAATGCGAGAGACCTGGGTTCAATCCCTGGGTTGGGAAGATCCCCTGGAGAAGGGATTGGCAATCCATTCCAATATCTTGCCTGGAGAATCCCATGGACAAAGGAGCCTTGCAGTCTACAGTCCCTGGGGTTGCCAAATGTCAGACACGACTGAGCAACTTTCACTTTACTTCAGAGACTTTAAAAAATACTTTGTCAAGTACTTTTATAGATAATTATTTTTCATTATCTATAATATCAGTATTATTTCCCACATTTACTCTTTGAAGAAGCAGATATTTCTAACCACTGGGTCTCAAAAATACACCTGCTGCTTCTAAGATGTATGTATATTATACATTTCAAGTATATATATTAGATATCACAGAATCCAACTGCTTTATACTTATACACAGAACCCAACACCATATATACTTGAGAAGAGGTGGCGCTTAGATTCCAATTCCTATCTTTAATGAACAATTTTCAGACATTATTTCAGATGGGGACATGGTCTCATGTATTTTACTTATCAGATAAACTTCAGTTCAGTTCAGTGAGTTCAGTCGCTCAGTCATGTCCAACTCTTTGCGACCCCATGAATCGCAGCATCCAGCCTCCCTGTCCATCACCAACTCCCGGAGTTCACTCAGACTCATGCCCATCGAGTCAATGATGCCATGCAGCCATCTCATCCTCTGTTGTCCCCTTCTCCTCCTGCCCCCAATCCCCTCCCAGCATCAGAGTCTTTTCCAGTGAGCCAACTCTTCTCATGAGGTGGCCAAAGTACTGGAGTTTCAGCTTCAGCATCATTCCTTCCAAAGAAATCCCAGGGCCGATCTCCTTCAGAATGGACTGGTTGGATCTCCTTGCAGTCCAAGGGACTCTCAAGAGTCTTCTCCAACACCACAGTTCAAAAGCATCAATTCTTCGGCACTCAGCCTTCTTCACAGTACAACTCTCACATCCATACATGACCACAGGAAAAACCACAGCCTTGACTAGATGGGCCTTAGTCGGCAAAGTAATGTCTCTGCTTTTGAATATGGTATGCTACCAGATAAACCTACTGATGTGTTAAATTTCCAAAGAAGTAATACAGCAAACTGAATGTGCATATGTGGCATAATATTCCATCTGTACTGTGAATGCAAGTAAGAAGTGAGCTGGGTCAATGTCTTTAAAAACCTTGGTCAAACAACAGAAAACTTCTACATCAACAGATTATACTTAAAAGTAAAGATCTGAAATCCATTTTTAAACTTAATATTAAATATAATGTTTTTATGAATAATCTTTGTACTGTGGGGCAAAATTGCCATTTGTATTCTGTGTTATATTTACTATATGAACCTTTTCTTTGGAGGACATAATTTATCTTATATATCCAGATCCATGTACTAGACAAGCAGCACAGGCTGCTATACTAGCAATTATTTTAAACTAGGCCACACATCTGTTTTTTTCAAAGTCATCTGCTTTGCCAACTTATGTTCAGTCAACATAAAATGAATTGGACTCCATGACCTTTCAATGAACCATATGATTTTGTTACACATATTAGTTTCAAAAGGATTTACTTTTCCAAAGTCATCATACTCTATGTGTAATACTATATAGGTAGGGGAATTTTAATGGACATTAAACATTTAGAGAAAGGCATTATGCATAATATTTAAAATAAAATATATTGATTATCTATGATATATTTTTCAACCACATGCACAGCAGTTTTATATAGGAGAAAAGGATTTTTATCAACAATCATGACTGGAACATGCCATACAACTCAGTGGGTATGAGCCAAATCTCTCATCTAATTTTATACACACGAGAATATTCCAGATATTTAAAGTCAGTGACAAGAAAAACTGTTTTCCTATGTAATCTGAAAAATCATTGCTATTGCTAAGTCACTTCAGTCGTGTCCAACTCTGTGTGACCCATAGATGGCAGCCCACCAGGCTCCCCTGTCCCTGGGATTCTCTCCAGGCAAGAACACTGGAGTGGGTTGCCATTTCCTTCTCCAGTGCATGAAAGTGAAAAGTGAAAGTGAAGTCGCTCAATCGTGTCCAACTCTTAGCTACCCCATGGACTGCAGCCTACCAGGCTCCTCCGTCCATGGGATTTTCCAGGCAAGAGGACTGGAGTGGGTGCCATTAGTTAAGTCATAAAATTATTTTGTTTTTAGAAAAAATATATATACCCATCTATTACATACTCTCATACATATTTCTCAAGGTTTGCAGTTTAATGAAAATGTTGTATAAGAAGGTCTGTCATAATTTTAGAGAAACATGGCTTATTTGCCGGTTTTTTGTGGGTGATCACAACTCAAAAGAACCTTAATTTTAAGCCCTCAGTTAATAGATGTCACTCATTTAGTCTAAGACATGGATAAATCAGAATATAAACCAAGAATTCAAGCTGTCTCCTATCATAATTAATTTTACAAATATTTCCATATATATCCAGTCAAGGAACAAAAGGGAGTCTAAGATGTCTTCATAGACTGAAGTATAAGAGTTCCCCTCTTAGGTATGGGATACTTGCCAGTGGCAAGTAACTTTTAAAAAGATCAATAAAAGGTAAGGCTGGGTTTGAAGCTTCCTTGTCAAACAGTGAAATGGTTTTTATTCCATGGCTATTATAAATAACCTGAGAAGACAGGCAGTGACAGCCAAGAGGGGGGAAAATTATTATAAAAATAATAAATTATAATTATTATTTATTGGGAACTTACTATGCACTAAGAATTCTGTTTCTAGTATGTCTTCAAGAGCTTAGAAATGACATTTATAGGAAGGGGAGGAAACTTTAGAGTGTGTGGTTTCCGAGTGTTTTAAGTATGAAGTGCCATTTTCTAAAACATTTTTTGACTCTCCAGTGTAATAGGACTCATTTTATTACTGGTGGAATCATAAAACAGTACGGCCAAAAGCTATGTTGAATTTAGTAATCCTTTTAAAATATGTTGTATAATCACAATAGCATCTGTATAATTTTTTTAAAATCATATATATTCCTGTATGATATAAGGAGTTTCATATACCTATATATACACATATGGTGCATATGCTTACATTGATAGTAGTACATTGTTGTTGTTCAGTCACCCAGTTGTATCTGACTTTTTGTGACCCCCATGGACTGCAGCATGTCCAAGCCTCCCTGTCCCTCACCATCTCCCAAAGTTTGCCCAAGTTCTTGTCCATTGCCTTGGTGATGCCATCCAGCCATCTCACCCTCTGATGCCCTCTTCTTCTTCTGCCCCTAAGCTTTTCCAGCATCAGGGACTTATCCATTGAGTCAGCTGTTCACGTCAGATGACCAAAAAACTAGAGCTTCAGCTTCAGTATCAGTCATTCCAATGACTATTTAAGGTTGATTTCCCTTAAGATTGACTGGTGTGATCTCCTTGCTGTCCAAGGGACTCTCAGGAGTCTTCTCCAGCACCATAGCTGAGAGGCATCAGTTCTTTGGCGCTCTGCCTTCTTTACAGTCCAGTTCTCACCACCTGTATGTGACCACTGGGGTGACCATAGCCTTGACTATGTGGACCTTTGTTGGCAGAGTAATGCCTCTGTTTTCAGCACACTGTCTAGGTTTGTCATCGCTTTCATGCCAAGAAGCAATGTTCTTCTGATTTCATGGCTACAGTCATCATCTGCCATGCTTTTAAAGACCAAGAAGAGGAAATTTGTGAGTTTCCACCTTTTCCCCTTCTGTTTTCCATGAAGTAATGGGGCCAGATGCCATGGTCTTAGTTTTTTTTTTAAAATATTTATACTACATATAGATAACTATATAATGATACATATATTTTATGAATAAGTATAACATATTAAAATGCACATAATGCATAACCACATATTTAAATGAAATATTATTATCCAGTCATTCTACAGTCAATCTTAAAAGGCATGTGGATAACTATGGCTTGAAATAAACTTGAGGCCATTCAAGGTGAGCATCACTGTTTTAATTTTTATTTTTCTATGTTGGATGGTTTTCTCTTTATTTATTTTTTATATCCCCATGACTTATTTTTAAAATTTATTTAAAAATTTTTTTACACTTTAAAGGTTATTTTCCATTTATAGTTATTATAAAATACTGGCTGTATTTCCTGTCTTGAGTAATACATCCTTGAGCCTATCTTATACCCAATAGTTTGTACTGTCTATTCTCCCACCTCTATATTGCCCCTCCCCCTCTTCCTACAGGTAATCACTGTGAGAAGTCTCTCATATCTGGGTCTTGTTCTTTTATATAATAATTACTAGTTTGATTTTTTTTTTTAGATTTCACACATGTGATATCATACAGTATTTATCTTTCTCTGACTTACTTCACTTACCATGATGCTCTCCAAGTCCATCCATGCTGCTGTAAATAGCAACATTTTTCCTTTTTTTTAAATAGTTGAGTGGTAGTCCATTTTATATATAAAATCTCACAGCTTCTTTTTCCATTCATCTGTTGATGGACTCTTAGGTTATTTCCATGTCTTGGCAATTGTAAATCGTGCTGCTATGAACATTGGGGTATATGTATCCTTTCAAATTAGTGTTTTTGCTTTTTTTCTGTATATATATATACACACACACATAAGTAAAAGTGTTGGGTCTTAAAGTAGTTCTATTTTTAGTTTTTTGAGAACTCTTCATAGTGTTATCCAAAGTGGCGGCACCAACTAACATTCCCACAAACAATGTACAAGGGTTCCCTTTTCTCCACATCCTTGCCAACTTGTTTGTGAGAATCACTCTTTTCAAGGAGGATTTTTACTATAAAGTGGTGCTTTGGTTCCTCACATCATGGACAAGCCCACCAAGGTTCAAAATTTTTTACTATTTTTCTGATTTCAAAGCCATTTTATAGAAACTCTTTTGCATTTTTCTTTGTTGTTGTTGTTCAACAGTTGCTAAGTCGTGTCTGACTCTTTGTGACCCCATGAACTGCAGCATGCCAGCCTTCCCTGTCCTTTACCTGAGTTTGTTCAAACTCATGTTCATTGATTCAGTTTTATTTTTCTAAGAAAGTGTCATTATCTTTAAAGTCTTGTCAATGTCATTGTCATTAAAGTCTTCCATTCTTGCATGAGATAAGCTTTCCTTTCAATTTCCTCTATATCTTAAGCCCTCCATTTCTATATTTTAAAGAAAGTGAAAGTGAAGTCGCTCAGTCCTGTCCGACCCTTTGCAACCCCATGGACTGTAGCCACTCAGGCTCCTCCGTCGATTTTCCAGGCAAGAGTGCTGGAATGGATTGCCATTTCCTTCTCCGGGGATCTTCCTGACCCAGGAATCAAACCTGGGTCTCCCTCATTGCAGGCAGACACTTTACCATCTGAGCCACCAGGGAAGCCCCCAAATATTTTAAAGGTATTTTTTTAATTGAAAAGACTGGGATTTCTCAGAATATTTCAGTTTTTCTACCTATTTTTTTTTTTTTGCTTCTTTTTTTCCGCTAATTAGGATTTTCTAACTAAATGTGTGTCTAGGTGTGTATAAAAACATTATATTTGTGCAGCAAATATCATTTCCACAAAGATTATCTTTCTTCATCTCCTTATAATTTTCTCTTTGGAGAGTTTAGTTTCCTAAGGCTATTGAAATAGCTTTCTTAAAATTATCTCTCCTATCTATTTTCTTATATTTTCTAAAAAATTATCTTATTTCTATCTATTTATAAGCACTTCTTTTAAAGTTGCAACTCTTACCTAAAGTTAAAAATTGAATGTCAGTATATTCTGACTTTCCCTGAAGAGTAACCCATAGCTCTTTTCCACCTCAGCAAAGAATGTAGACTTTTAAATGAATAGGTAATCAATGTACATAAGTAAACGCTGTTCTATGGAAACCTTTTAAAGCAATAAGGATTCTCATATATCTGAAGAGATTCAATTATTACCTGGTGTGAAAGACAAAGGTCCTGATCGAAGTCACCCAGTATCCCAGAAATAGAAAGAATCTTGGAAGTAAATTTAGTGGGGGAATTCACTTTATCACTTTTGGAGTCACAAAGAACAGATCTATTCTCTCTTTCTTTATTATAGTCTTCTAACAATTTCAGCCCCACAGTCCTGTCTGTTTTCTAGTCTCTTTTTATCGAATCTTATATGACGCGGTTGCTAATTGCTTCCTTCAAACTCACTTAAAGCAAATCTATCAGGAGTGGTTGGAGCATAGCACTATAGATAAGGACCGTCACCTCCCTTGTCTAGAAACTAGACCACCATTAATGCATCCCAATAAAGCATTAAGTTCTGTGCAGATGAATCATATCATCCCCTAATTATGAGCTTGTTAACATCCCCACTTTCACTCTGTATTTGTGTAGTTTCCCATCTGTGCCTCCAAACTCTTGTCCATAAAGCCTTTGAATTTCCTGTACTAAGAAAAGAGGTATGTACATTACTGTCATCTGGGAATTCTTTTGAGACTGAGGAAGGTAATTTTCCAGACCAAAAGAAGAAGGAAGGATTTCCATTCAATTCTTCTGAAGTTGAAACTCAGATGATAGGATAAGAATGAGAACTGCAGATACTTCGTCTGGTCTTCTCTTCATTCCACTACCTATTTGAGTTGATATGTCTTGGATTGTCAAAATTAGAATTCTGTGAAAAATGATGCCATTCAGATTTGGGTTTAGATTTTATTTCATGGATTCATGAGAAATGATGGTTGTATATTATCCTGAGAATATAAGTGGTTTTCCTGGTCAGTCCTGATGATTTAGCACGTTCACCCTGCAAAACTCAAATAAATAAAATTCCTATGCCCAAATGATTTTATTTGACACTATGAGTAAGCAAATGTCTTCATAATTAATTGTACCCTTCCTAGACTTCTCTATTTCTGCAGCACATAGGTACAAACACACATATTTGTTTGTGCAAAAATTTTCTAGTGTAAATGTGTACCTATGTAAATACATCTGTACTATAGAAAACTGTGCTTTAGTTATTTCCTCCTAATTGTGTATTCAGTTTTGTTTTCTTGGCCATTTACAACTGAATATCTTTTATATTCATGAAAATTCTGCAAAGCATATTTGAAAAAGCATTTGCTTTCAAGCACATTGAAATGTATCTCACTATTCTCATATTTGTGTTATCCATAGTACTATGTTTTTATTGCCACCTGGGATTACTTAATAATCCAAAAAAGGAATGGAAGAAACATGATATCTAATTATTCCACTGGTAAGGAATGTTTGGATCAAGAAAGCATAAATGATTCTCATCATGAGAAAATGCATTTAATGTGAAGGTTAATATCTAAATTGCAGTGGTGGGGGGGCGGGTTGAAGAAAAACACAGAGAGAGATACACAGCGGCAGAAACTGAAATTTATTAACACTTGTAAAAACTCCATTAAAATCCTTCAATTTATGGCAGTTAAGCAAGTTTACATGCTGGAATCACTTGAGATTTCACATCTGAGGCAGATCATTTGATGTTTTATGAATTATCAGAAGTTTAAGAGACAGATACTTACAGCACAGTATCACATTTTGTCAGAAACCTGATTTTCATATTCATCTGAGATCTTATTTTACTTACTGCTTTTGACAAGAGTGATTTCAGGGAAATAACTCACTTATTTACAGTGCTATAGGAAAAAAAAAAAAAAAACAGAACAGGAAACTGTAAAAAAAAAAAAAAGAAAAGAAAAAAAATCTTCCAGTCCGCCTTGGCAATAATGTGAAGAAGTAGACATTTATATGATTAAATAATCCAAACAAAAGTATGATATTAATGTTAAATGAAAAGGAAAAGAAAACCTGGCTATAAAGGGTAATTTGTAATAAAGATAGCATCTTTTCTTTCTCTTTATTTCCTTGGGCTCAGCAGCAAATCAGGAGAACGAACATATGCTGATCTATGATTTGCCAGCCTTGCATTAGGCATCTTTGAGTCAAGAGGCAAGGCATTCAGCCAAATTTCCTGGAAAAATTAAAGGAAAACTAACTTGAAGTCTAATGTACCTTTGCTTTAACAAATCTGCCATTTTAAGAAGGATACCTCACAACATCCCAATATTTGGGTGAAAATCATATTGTTTGGGGGGTTTTCCAAAGAGAGATTTTTCAAACTCCTGAGTGTAGCAACTTAAGTTGTTGGGTTGTCATAGAGCTACCTAGCCATTTTGGAGACTGAGAAAGAAAAGTCAGGAATGCTGATCCTTTCTTTATTTAGAATTATTATTTCTTTGTTTAGAATATTTTGTTTACAGTAGATTTTTGGCATTAATCTTGATTGAAAAATCAAGATATTGCATTAAAATGCTATTTATGTTGTTAACTGAGATTTTGGTGCCCTCAAATTCAAATTTTATGCCTAAGACGAATGCTTTACTTGCCTTATCTCAAGGTGTGTGTGTGTGTGTGTGTGTGTGTGTGTATGCACATATACATATGCTGAGTCACTTCAGTCGTGTCCGACTCTGTACGACCCCATAGACGGCAGCCCACCAGGCTCCCCTGTCCCTGGGATTCTCCAGGCAAGAGCACTGGAGTGGGATGCCATTGCCTTCTCCACATATATACATATGCATACTCATATTTTGGAAGATGTTGTTCATATATAACTTGATTTTTTTCATTTTCTACTTGAGGTTTCCACCCCACATTCTTAGTGGGCTTAAAGAACAGATAATTATTATACCTCTTGATGAGCGTTCTTCTCATGCTTGGATGTTAAGTCTTCCTCTAGGCCTCGTTCCATGTTGATTAACTTCAGAATCTTTAGTTGTTTCATACTTTAACTCTTAATTTTTATGGCTCCAAAATACATTTTCTTCACATCTTGCAAACCATTTCATACTAGGGGAAAGATCTACTCTCAGGTCTTTTACTTTTTTGTATCATTGTGTTGTACTTGATTTTTAAAAAATCGTGCCAGGTCTAGTTATTTTCCTTGCTCATTTCCCCTCCCTGTAGTTAGGGGGAGGGGTGCGTCCTCCTGGTCTCCTTGAGGAGCAGGTTATTGGCTGAGGGCTTTGTGTGCTGAGTAAGGTGGTGTGAGTGGGTATGCGTGGGAGTAGATCTCTGCAAATCAACATTGTATGCATATTATACTCAGGCTTATTAGGCTTTTGGAGTGAGACTAATCTTCATTTTTTGAGCTGAGATCCCTTAGTTTTAGATACTTAGGAACAACACACTTTTAAAAAATAAAAAGCCATCATCTGATACTGGTCTTATCACACTTCTGCTTCTTTTCCCTAGAAATTTCAAATATAGAGTTTCACTGGATTCAACAATAAAATCTATGAGGGAAAGATGAAAGAGTTCTTCCCCCAAAGAAGTTTCCATCAACCTCCTTTGGGTGAAAGAAGTTGAAAGTCCTTCCACCAAAGAAGAAGAGTCAGTGACAAATTCTAAATAGTTCTTTTACCATCAGACTTACATACACCCAACTTTTCTTGGTTTTCCTTTGGCAAAATTTATTCTTCAATTCTCCAGAGTTACTTCACCAACCTGATTCTAGTCGTAACTGATTGTTTTGGCAAGTTACTCAGTTGCTTTGGATTTCATTGCCACATTTCCAAGAATCTGGAATTTCCTTTACCCTTCGGAGCTTAATAAGAATCTTCTTTCTGTTGAATTGTTATGTCACTGTGGACATGTTAAACGGCCACAGGTTCAGAGCTGACCCGTGAGGAACTGTGGCACCATTTGTTGTGTGTCCCTAAGTTGACACTGATCCATTGATAACCTCTCCCTGGGTCTGACTTTCCAGCTGGTTTTTCACTCACCTCATAACTAAATGGTTCAGACCTTGTTTCTCCACTTAATTGATGTGTATGTTGTGTGGGGCAGAATCAAAGTCTCTGTTAAAACTTAAGATTGATTGTATCTCTAGCTTCTTTTGGTCAGTCAGAACTCCCACAAGGATATCAGCCTGGTCAGACTAGACATATTCTTGTCAGTGCCATGTTGGTTTTCTTATCAAAGGGTTTGCTATCTCATGGGATAATTTCAGTATTTTTTCCTAAGTATCAAAACCCTGCTGAAATTATAATACAGACTTCAGCTACACTGTAAATTCAAAATGCAGGGGTAGCCTTTTTTTTTTTTTTTCTTTTTAACATACAAAAGAACAATGGCCATTCTTTTAGTGCATTCAGCCAAAGTTCATAGAGTTTAGGGAAGACAATTTCTGGTAAAAAAAAAAAAAAAAAACAACAACAAAGAAATCAGGCCTTTTGAAAGAGTTTTCTGGAATATGTCCACACTATTTCTCTCTTCATTCCTGTCTACTTTTTTCCTGGACTTGGCCTATATTGACAGTCATTCAAGTAAGAAATTACCCCATTTTGAGAGCTATAACTTCATCTTGTTCATTAATGTCTCTGCTTTAGGGTAAAAGGAATGAGTACATGAATGTCTACCTGCAGGTATAATAAAAATATATGTATCACACAGAGCTGTATTGTTTGTCCAGTTTATAGAGAATTCCTTGCCGTGCTCAGGGAATTTAAGTGTTCACTTGAAAAGAGCAGCTGTGTGGCAGTGAGCCTTCTGCTGTTCTTCATTCACTGCAAAGGAGTAATTCAATTAATTTACTACCTTAAAAGATTTTGACACAACAGTGGTGTGCCTGACCTACTCATGTTGGGAACAGAGGAAAATACTGCGTTTTGGCAAAAGGCTTCCATTATTTTAATGGGATGTGATGCTGTTTAGGATATTCTAAGGCATAGGGGTATATTGAAGATTTACACTGAAAGGAAGGGAACATAACAAATTAGCAGAGATGAGATGTATGCTGCTGAGTCACTTCAGTCGTGTCCGATTCTGTGCTACCCCAGACAGCAGCCCACCAGGCTCCCCCGTCCCTGGGATTCTCCAGGCAAAAACACTGGAGTGGGTTGCCATTTCCTTCTCCAATGCATGAAAGTGAAAAGTGAAAGTGAAGGTGCTCAGTTGTGTCCGACTCTTAGCAACTCCACGGACTGCAGCCTACCAGGCTCTTCTGTCCATGGAATTTTCCAGGCAGGAGTACTGGAGTGAGGTGCCATTGCCTTCTCCAGATGAGATGTATAACAATTTCCATATATTTGTCAAGGTTTCTGATTATGAGAAAATGAAACTTACTTTCCCTTTAGAGAGAATATTTTACTTCTTCCTATTTTAAGGCTAAAATTCTAGGTTTTTATACGTTGTATTTTTCAATAAAAGGTCTCACAGAAATATAGCTGAAAACACAGAATGTAATACAGATACAAACTTTCCATGAATATTTTAGATGTGAGGAGGGATGACCATGATGATGAAGCTTCCATACCTGATACGGAAGGATTCTGCCAGAGCCTGAAGAGGACAACTAATGAGGAAGGAGCCTTGCTCCTGCCACTAAGGAGCTTCCAGTTTAGTTCTGGGAATGGATGACACTCCAGATGAGGTCCTCTATCATCAACCACACTGCTGGCCAGGAATTAAAAATAAAACATAGCCTGATGTACCAAGTCATTTCAGCAACCTAAAATTGACTTCCTCTATGTTCAGCCACACTCATCCTTTGTCCTAACCTTCTCTTACTTCTATTGTTAGTGAGTTATTTTTCCCATTAGGTTTCAAATTCCCTCAAAGGACAATGTTTTGATGTGAACTCAAATATCATAAATACAAAAGGAAAGAAGCACATTTAAGAAAGGCATATATGAAGTTCAAAAGCAGCTGGGAACCAGTTAAAGCAAAATCCAAGGTGCAGGGCTGACATGTATGGTTGTGCAGTTTGGTACTGCACAAGGACTCTAGACCAGTGAATTGAGGCCAGCTATGGTTCTCCCCATCAAGCCTTGTGCTCATGATACTGTGCTCATCTGGTTTATTGGCTTCTGTTTGTCTTGCCAGGGTGCCTGCAGTTAGATCTTGTCCTCAGGATCTGACCTTTAAATACTTGATTAGCAGAGTGACAGAGCAGTATCTGAAATTTGCTTTAAAATCTGCAAATTAAGATACCCAAAAAAATCAATCAAGTAGAACTAGGAGTACATCACTTCTTTTAACTATGCCCACTAGGGGCTCTGGTAATTCTGTGGGGAAGAGAAATGAGAAGCAGATATCTGAAGTATATAGCTACTCTCCATTTGTAATTTACCTGATACACATTGATGACTATCATTCCAATAACCACTTAGTAAACTGACTGCAATTCCCATCCATAGTGTGGGTTTTCATTCACAGTGATGGCTCTTACTGCCTTTATTCCCTGGGATGAAAACCTGTAAGAATTGTTTTAGAACATACTTGAACTTGGAGGACACCATATGGTAATTCCAATCACCACTTAGGATGGGTAAACCAGGTAAGCAGAGTCATACAGAATGCCTGACATGGCTTGTCCCAACCAGTTGTGTCTTCTGTTAGGTAAGCTGATACTCC
Source organism: Neotragus moschatus (assembly GCA_006410615.1). Taxonomy (NCBI): domain Eukaryota; kingdom Metazoa; phylum Chordata; class Mammalia; order Artiodactyla; family Bovidae; genus Neotragus; species Neotragus moschatus. The sequence goes on from SJYA01000391.1 coordinate 1,426,555, forward strand.
TGCCAGGTACTATTTGCACAGCCATGGATGGGAGTCTGCCATGGGTGCTGTGCTAGATGGAGGTGGGAGTAATTGGGGAGCTATCTCAGGAAGATAGTGGGTTTAGAATGAAGCGTTATAGGAGGAAGCCAGATCAAGAAGGAAGAGAAAGGCATTCTAGGTGGAAGTTTCAGTCTGGAAGCTTACAGGGTGAATTTGGCAATTGTCTGTGTTTTATCTGGCCTGCAGAAAGTTTATGTAAACAAGGAGATATTATGGCTGATCAAATCACAACTAGCTTAACATATAATATCTTACCTAGCAGCTTTATTGACTTGTGTGTCCTGTCTGGCCTTGAAAAGCAGTTGAGTTTTTGAATCCCATGAGCATCTCTTTTTGGAAGTAGAAATGGAAAAAGAACAATGACATTGAAAGAGAATGGACAGGAACAATCTTGAAGCATAGATTACAATATTTAGTCATGATGCAATGAATAGTCCAGAAGTATTTTCAAAATATTTGAGCTTAGTGCATATCACTATGCACAACGTGATTAAACAGACCCCAAACGAATTCCAAAACTCATGATGTGTGTTTTACAAGTTGAGTACAGAGTAAATATTATAACCTGCGTGTATACCTTGCATGAACAAAACAGATGGAATTGTGTCTTTGGTTATGTCTCAGAAAATTTTCAAACTCTTCTAAGGTAATTAATTTAAAAAAGGAAAATAAACTTTAAATATTCCTAATGCAACAAAGCAAAAAAGTCTATTCTGTAATATTTTTCCAAATGTTGGAGGTTAGTCAGTCTTAACAAACACAGCATCATAAAACTAACCCCAAACTATTGCTATGGTGCATTATTTGTGGTCCATGAGTATGGAGTAAGTGTTATAACCTGCAGGTTACATCTCATGTGAAGCCGAACCCATGATGGTTTGGAACTTTTCCACAAGATCACTTTTTACAGAGGTGGAGGTTTAAGGAATATATGAAAGATATATGAGCGTTAGAAACTTCTGGGCACTACAACTAAATTGATTTAATATGAAATTCAGCTATGCAGTATCTTGGTGACTCCAATGTTACTCCTGCTAGTACTTGGGAGTTAAATGTTTGAAAATGCAACAGAAGATGATGCTCTGAAAGGGGATTAGGGCTCAGAGAACTTCAAGAATCTTCCCATGGTAGGAATACAAGAAAGGCAATTTGTGCTCTGAAGGTGTAGTTCATCTACGGTATCCATAATTAATGAGATTTCCTTCAAGTCCCACAAGGCTCACTGGTAAAGAATCACATCTGTCAATGCAGGTGTGAGAGAGGTGGGTTCAATCCTTGGGTCAGGAAGATCCCCTGGTGCAGGACAATGGCAACCTACTCCAGTATTCTTGCCTGGAAAATTTCATGGATAGGGTAGCCTTGGGGGCTGCAGTCCACGCGGTTGCAAAGAGTTGGACATGACTGAGCAACTAACACACACACACACACATACACATGCACATATTTATGTTTGCTTTTTTGGTATGAGATTTATTCCAAATTTCTTACCATCAAACAAAATGGATATTCTAGGAAGAAACACTGCACTGATCTGGTTGACCTCAGCACCCTACTTGTTCTCTGTGTGTCTGGGGAAAGGTAGGTGAGTGAGTAACCCAGTTTGAGAAACATGGTAAATTGGGCAGATCAAAGTGTTCAGAGGTGGTTTTTGCACTGGCACAGCTAAATATAATAAGGGGAAACAAAAGAGCATGCCCAGAGGAGGGCTCTATTTACAAAGCTGCTCTGTCCCTTGCCTTCATCCCAGCCACAAAAGACCCACACAGGAGGCAGCCACTGGGATATAAGACACTTGTCCAGGAGAAAGGGATCCAACATTTACTCAGTGAATGAGAACAACTTTTGGTAGGTTTCAGGTACCAACAGGTTGCCCTTAAAATGTTTGCTCAGCACAGAACAGATATATAGCAGTGCCATAAGCATTCAGCTTCTGCTTTTAGCTGACTGCTTTTGCAAAGCTGTTTTCACTTTCTGTCTAAATCTTCCTGCAAAGTGCTACAGTTAACTATCCATACATCACAGATGATGTGCTCTGACAGACATGAAGAATTAAAGTGAAATGCATGCAATGTTTAAAATAAAATCATCTATGTCATGAACAAGAAAAACAAAACAGATGGAACTGTGTCGTTGGTCATGCCTCAGAAGAGTTTCAAACTCCTCTAAACCACTTAATTCAATAATAATAATTAAAAACTCTCAATATTGCAAATGTATTAAAGAAAAAAAAAAGCCAACCTGATTCTATGATCACATTGGAATTCGGTACCAATGATTTTACTGTCAAGAATTCACTGATGAAATGACATTTAGGTTTATGAGGTAAATCACTGAGGCAAAATAGCCATTGATTTGATTGTCACAGAACTGATGAAGTGACTTTCCATTAGTGTACCTCATGCTAAAAGAAAGATCTGGTAAGGGAAACTATGGTCACAAAAGGAAAAACGTCATATCAGAGTGGATGGAGCACGTCTGTAGTGTCTTTGACACAAGTGTTTAGTTCCTCAGAAAAACATTCCAAGCAAACAATTCTTCACAGACTATTTCTCTTTCCTAGAATGAAAGAGTGATATGCTTGGCGTAATCACTTGCTCAGCTCAGAGCCACAAGGAAAGTCAAGTCCTGAGGTTGCTTTTTCAGTGGAATGCTTCAACTTGACATCAACAGGAAAGCCCAATCAGTCTTAGACTGGAAATCTTTCCCCCAAAATGATTGGTGGGGGAGGAGGGAGGAGAAGGGAAGGATTTACTCAAGCTCAGGGGAGTCGCATAAACAAGCGCCATGGCAGTTTCCTGCAGGAAAGTGGAAAGATTAACCTGGTTTATATTGAGATGAGGATAGAGCTTAACACAGGTTGTAGCTGATTAAACAAGAGTGAATCATTGCGCTGCCCCATGTAGACAGTCTTTAGCCACGATGTTTCATCATAACAGAGAAATCTCGAGCTCTCAGTAAGCCCCTGATTTTAGTCAGTGCAGAGTGGAGCTCAAGAGACCCGCCGTCTTTGTGGTCCCTTCACCTCCACAGAATTTTCACCCACTTCCGACTTTAAAAAAATAACACAGAAGATAATATTACAAATCTCAGACAAGCTTCTAACTCGCGTGTTAGGAAGCTCAGGATCATTTTCAGGGTCTTGGGAGAAAAGTCTCTCTTGCCAAGTGTCCTTGGGGACCTTTATTACTGGAAGTGGGCATTGTGCCAGATGCTGCAGTGAGGCTTTATAAAAACAGACAAGATAAATGGACTTTTAGTGCAGTATTGTCCCAGACTTTAAATTTTCAGGAAATTATTTTTTTAACCTAGCTGAGAGTCAAGTCAATTTGTGAATTAGTTGAAAGGATGGCTGGATATGGGGGTGGGGGGTTTGGGGGGTGGTGGTGAGGCATCTGACATTTTAAGTCAGAAAAGCCTGCCACACAAAACAGATTTCTCTTGGCAATCAAGATAACTTAACAACCATAAACACATTGTCAGAGGGAAAAATTGCATTTTGCTCTAACACAGATCATGTACAGATGACTGATTTTTCTTTCAAGTTCAAGCAGAGAAAGACTGTTTACATATCTCAACTTCTGACCCAAGCAGGCAGAACAGTCTTAGAGGTCTGAGTAGGGATGGCTGAAGAACTTTTGGCTACTTCTTTGTAAAGGATGTAGCATGGTGATCATGGGGTATACACACAGTCCAGATTGTTGAGAATCAGAGTAAAGTTGCTGCCATAGATGCTTTGTGGTATTTGTCCACTTATTACTCCCCCTCCTGAAAGATAGAACAAAGACTTTAAAAACAAAGACAAAAAGACTGGTTTATTCCATTTTAATTCATTTACTTGGAATATGATGGCAGACTGTTTTTACCTGTTTCTATGGAATGTTTTTTTTTTACCCCAAGGATGTTCTCAACTGATACCTCATGTTTTACAATAATTTCATTCAATTCTCAGATCACTGATCCCTCAGATAGTAGACATAAGCTGAATATTGTAAAAGACAGTTGAAAATTGTCAAGAACTATCTGAGACCCAATGTATTATTAATTATTTACTATTATCATTATAAACACTTTAAAAAAATGTACAGTAGGTTTTTAAAAATTCACCTGAGACCATGGCCCAACTAAGAGGATAGTTTAATCCAGTTGTTTTTATTTTTATTTAGTGAGTGTGGAGGGGAGAGGAGAGTTGCCCAACTCTCCAGCACTTGGCATTATTTACTGCAACAAGTGCATTAATCGAGTGTGGATTTATTGAGCACTTTTTTCTTTCAGCTGCACCATGCAGCAAGTGGGATCTTAGCTTCCCAATCAAGGGATTGAACCCATATCCCTCCTGTAGTAGAAGCACAGATTCTTAACCATCAGACCTGCAAGGAAGTCCATATTGAGCACATTTGATGTCCTCAGCGCTGTTGGATAATTCTGACAAAACACCAACAGTCCCTGGATTCCAAAAGTTTATAGCTGATTGTATGGAAAAGACCCACTTGCACTCACAGATACATAAACACACATGCTCATCATTAAAAAAACACTACAAGATAGTAGTGAAAATAGTGAAAGAGTGGAAGTAAGCAGTGATCTAAGAATATCTATTTGCATTATGAATTTTCAAAAACCACAGAAAGATTTGTGTGTGTGTGTGTGTGTGTGCATGCATGCATGTGCGTGCCTTCTTGGCATCTCTTTTTAAAGTCTAAAGATGTATTCCTAAAGGCCCACCAAACAGGGGAGACATGTGTTTATTGAACTCATGCTATGTGCTAGGCATGTGGGCATTTCTTTCTTTATATAGGCTGAAGTAACATTACTATGAATTCTAATTTATAGACCCAGAATGTGAGCCTCAGCTACTAAGCAAAGTAGCCAAGTTGCCCCAGCTAGCAAATGGTAGAACTGAACTATGAATCTGTACTTTTTTTTTCTTTTTTTAAAAATTGAGATATAATTAGCATATAGAGGTGGCCCAGTGGTAAAGAATTTGCCACACAGACACAGGGCTGTGGGTTCAATCCCTGGATCTGGAAGATGCCCTGGAGAAGAAAATGGCAACCCACTTCAGTATTCTTGCCTGGAAAATCCCATGGACAGAGAAGACTGGCAGGTTATGATCCACAGGGTTGCAAAGAGTTGGGTATTACTGAGTGACTGAGCACACGATTAGCATAAAATATTATGTTATTTTCAGGTGTAAAACATCATGATTCAGTACATATATACTGCAAAATGATCACCACAATAAGTCTGAATATCCACCACTACACAAGATTATTTTTCTTGTGATGAGAACTTTGAAGATATACTGTCTTAGCAACCTTCAGATATATAATATAGCATTATTAACATTAGTTACCACACTGCACATGATGCCCCAGGATTTCTTCGTCCATCTTGCCCACCCTTCCACTTCTTGAATCCATATTTTTCTGATTCAAAACCCTGTTCTCTTGTTTCCTCTGCCAGTGTTTCTCAAAATATTTGGAGATCTGAATTACAGCCTCTGGGGTAAGTGGCAAGGGGAAGGGAATATTTGCTAAAAGCAGATTATTAGGCTCCCAAACTTGCTAAACCATAGTCGCCCACTAGAATTGAGGACTCTGCACTGTATAACAACTGCTTCAGTGATTTAGATATTTTGTGCTTCAAGTAAACACAGTTGTCTGGGATGAAAGGAACAGAAATAAGGAAGTAAACAAATAAATAAGTCTTAATTCTTTGTTCCTCGAGCTAGGGTCACTTGAGCTAAATTCTCTTCAGTTTTCACTACAATTTTCAAGAGTCTACAAATCAACAAGCAAGTACACGTTCTACTTCTTCTCTGAGAAAAAAAGGAAAGGAGTCCCTCATGAACAGCTGGCGGCAGAAGGATACTGTGGTTCTGCAAGATACATTTCCAGGTGGTTAATTGAAACCTAATGTTTGTCTTATCCCCTATCTGGAAGCTTTTCTTCTCATGTCCCTTTTATCCAGGGCTCTAAAACTCAAAATAAGTCTAGCCAGAATTTAGAATGAAAGCAGTTTCTTCATTAGATTTTGAGATGAAATGAAAGTTAATAGTAGCAAAAGGATTTTCATCTATTTTATAGGATTCTAATAGGAGATAACAGGCAATTGGAAAGTCATCAATGGATTCAAAGAATACTATGATTGAATGGAAATGTGATTATGTCTTGAGAAAAGGTATTCATGAAATATTTGTGTTCATTACTCTTTCTCTGAGCAGAAGAATACTTAAGTCAACCTCTGTCTTTTTCCGGGGAAGAGGATTCTAGAACTGAAACATAGGATTTTACTTTATCACTTTTAAAATGTAAATTTGATGAATTAATTTAGCAGTAGTATTATTGTAGTTGTTTAGTTGTGTCCAGTTCTTTGAAACTCCATGACTGTAGCCCACCAGGCTCCTCTGTTCACAAGATTTCCCAGACATGAATACCAGAGCGAGCTGTCATTTCCTTCTCCAGGGGATCTTCCTGACCCAGAGATCGAAACTGCGTTTCCTGCATTGGCAGGCAGATTCTAATCCTGAGACATCAGGGAAGCTCAATAGTAGTATTAGGTACAATTTAGTAGGCAGCTGCCAAAGAGGTTAAACACTGAGCTAATCATTTTATGGCTGTATTTCACTGAGAATCTGATTATTTTATGTTGTCACTCAATCTTGATTTGTAGTACCTGCCTCTTTTATGCAAAAAAGGATAAGATATTTCACTTTGTATCACAACAAAATACTTCCATTTATACCCCACATTATAACATCTTATAAACTTTCACATGCATTCTTATTTTATTATTGACATTAATAATAACACTCACAATTTCAGCCAAATTTAACCTCAATGAAAACCTGGCAAGACGGGTACTATGCACATATTACAGATGATGAAATTGAAGCTTGGGGAAATTAAAAGATAAAGCCCAATGATTCTGTAACCTTAGCTTGCATAATCTAGAAGGCTTGTTAAAACACGTTTCTGGGCTGCACCTCCAGAATTTCTGACTCAGAATATTTTGGATCACTTCAGGAAAACTATTTTTCTGTGTATTTAGAGTTAGACATTACATTACATTTATATATACATGTATGTGTAGATATAGGCTTCCCTGAAGGCTCAGATGGTAAAGAATCTGCCTATATAATCTATATTACATTATATATGTATATAAAAATATATATTACTATATATATATTGTAATAAATAAAACATTGCATTATATATAACATATTACATATTAAT
>SJYA01000391.1:1434113-1444588 GCA_006410615.1 Neotragus moschatus
TTGCCGTGGTAGACCAAGATATATATATAACACTCAAATTACACAGGAGAAAGGAAGCCCATTATTGTGAAAAAAGACCAAATGAAAGATTGGATTATAGAAAATATACCCCTACTGGGCAGGTTCAGGGAGTGGGTGGGTAGCCTATCAGGCATTTGCACACATTTCATGTCTATGTTCCAAAGACTTTTCCTACTTGTCTCTTCTGTGTCAGCAGCCTGGGCTCTTAACAATCATGGAAATTAGGAATAGGATAGAGCCAGGCTGTCATCTATTTCATCACCCTGTCAGTGTAGAGCCACTATCTTCTGTTTGGTCCATTTCCACTGAAATTACTTGGTTGTGAAAAATGAGAGAGACATTTAAAGAAAAAAGGATACTAGGAAGAAAATATTTTTCAACAAAATTGTTGAGAGTTAAGAAAGCTACTGTTTGTTAATTTTTCTGCCACTGAGAACTGGGAGAGTATCAGTTTTCCCTCTGCCAACAACATTCTTGCTTTCACTATACTAATCGACTCACCTTGGAAATGCCTATTCTGGCTACGTAAGCTCCAGGAAGCTGGAAGACACGGGAGCATTTCTGTTCTGGCACCGTCTCTATGCACAAGTGCAGCTGTGTTAACGGCAGATGTGAATTTTCTTTATTCTCCATCAGGGCTCTCTCTCGGATTATCTGTGGTGTTTGTCTACCCGTCCTTTTACTTCTAGTCTTTAAAAATAGCAGCTTGATTTTTTTTTTTTTTTTTTGGGCACAAATGGAGTTGACCCCAACTTGCAACTCCAGGAAAGAGGCAGTTGGCCTGTGTGAGACCAGACTGAACCTGCCAGAGACTCCTTTTCTTGAGTGTCCTCAACTGATAGGAGGTGAGCTGGGTGCTCTTGGGTGACTATCACATGGGGAGGAGCCTACTTGAGAAGGATGGCAAAGAAAACAGATACCAGGGATAAAGAGAAAGATAGATTCCTGATGACATTATTTAATAATCTGAATTCCAGATGTGAACTTATACATCTTGTTTCCTTTTTTCTTTTTTTGGCTGAACTTTTTGAGTGTAGTTGTAATCTCTAGCTTAACTTCTAGAAAGGTAAAGCAGATTGAATTACAAGCACTCTAGCATCAAAATAAGCTTCTTTACTAGTGAAAATACTAGTTTCGGAGACCTGAGTTCTAGTCCTGGTTGTGGCATAGAGAATAGCTCTTTGGAGACATTATCTCTTGGTGTCACAGCCTCTTGAATTCTTTCTCATTAACTTCAGATCCACAAGATGCCTTCCATGACTGATTTTACCTCTGTTACTGAAATTTTCATAAAGGCACTTTGGGGGGAAGCTTACTGAAAATGGCCTGGGAAGAAAAGAGTTAACTGATGTTGGAAGAGATACAAGAAAATGTGACAAGGCAGATGCTGTAGAATCAAGATCATAAGTGAGTAACAGACAATGGGATCATTTCTCCTGATACAGTACAGTAGTAGCTCAGGTAACCTCAAACAATAGCTGCAATGGAGAAGCATGGGCTAAAAAAGCAAAACAGAAAATAAACTCTGGAGACAGAGAGGTGACATCTGACATCTATGCCTAGTAATTTTTAAGATTTAAAAAATTTTTATTTTGGCTCTGCCGCTTGTGGGATTTTAGTTCCCCAACCAGTGATCAAACCCATGCTCCCTGTCATGGAAGTGTGGAGTCTTAACCACCAGACCACTGGGAAGTCCCTAGTAATCTTATTTTTGGTGAGATACTTGTTGTGACTTAAGCCTTGGAAGTAAAAGAGACCAGATACTAGGATGAAAGAGAATCCAAGATAAACCCTCTTGGAAACAAGTGCCTTTCAAAGTCCTGCAAAATTTTAGATATGAAATTCAAAGAATTTTTATAAAGCTAAATTGTCACATTTGGATAATCTTTTCTACTTATTTTTTATTGAATGAAAGATTCTTTAAATTTTATAATGCTTTACAACTTTCAAAAGTTTCACACACATGATTTCATATAATCACATAGTAACACCCTTTGCTCCCCCAACCCATATGCTGCCTCCCCCACTCCTCTCTCCCCAAAGGTGACCATGAGTTTGTTCTCTATATATGTGAATTTGCTTCTTTTTTGTTTTGTTCACTGGTTTGTTGTGTTTTTTTAGATTCCACATAGAAGTGTTATTATACAGTGTCTTTCTCAGTCTGACTTATTTCACTTAGCCCTCCAAGCACATTCGTGTTGCTGCAAATGAAGATTTGATCCTTTTGAAAATTTTTATCAGAGTCCTCCCCTTGGCATGCTGGTGAATATTTAACAACTGGACCTCAAAGAGGGTGGCGTGGGGAAGATGATTTGTGAAATTTGCAGTTTTGGCGGCATAAATACTCCCCCCATGATCGATTACAAGCTGCCAAGCTGATGTCAACTGACTCATAAAAGTTCTGAAAACTTACCAACTGGCTCTGATATGAACCAATTCCAGCCTACACTGAAATTACAGAGTGGAAACTCTAATTATCATTGCTTTTGCGTATGTATTTAAGGAGTAGCTCTGTGGCCCTCCCTGAGGGTTCAGATGTGAATCAGAGATTGTAGCGCTCCAGAAAGAAACGATATTGATTCCTCTGCTGTCTTGTTCCCAAGCAGGGCTATTCTGATACCACTGAATGTTATGCTTCAGAAGAGAACCTTGACTGTGGAGGTCACAGGGCAGGGCCGCAGGGTCATTCTAATACTGTAATCCACCCAGGCAGAATTAGTGTGGTATGCAGCCTGCTCTGATGTTTCAGGTGCTTGGATTCTGAATACAAAGGTAGCCATTGTGGGAAGAGGGGATGGTGCAACCTTTGCAAAGAAGAGAAGCATTCGCCCTGGGGCAAGAGACAATAGCAAGGGGATAAGGAGGTGGAGGCACTCTTACCTGCCCCAGACCAGAAACAAGTTTAAACAGAGCAGGTAGAGAATATCAGATAATAAAGCAGCCCACGAAAGGACACAGGTAAGGAAGCAAAGGGTGGAGAAGTTTTAGAAGTGGCAGCTGTAGGCAGGGAGACAAGGAAGAAAATGAAGGAATGAGAATACGGAGAGAAGAGACCAACAGGAAAATAACAGGAAAGCCTGTCACCTGTCAAACATGTGGGTCAGCGGTCTTACAAGTGGGATTGTGTTAGGGAGGATGATTGCATAAAGGGGATGAGGAATGTTTTCAAGGGAAATTGATTGAGACATTGTAAACTTCCTCTGAGCAGAGATGAATCTGTATGTGTGGGTACACATATATATTTAATATTAGTCATTTCACCCAGGTAAAAGTCAAAACATTTAGAGACAAAAGAGAAATAAGTACCCGAAAAGTGAAGATACAAAAATTCCAATGTTTGAGATTGAAGTTGATGAAATGCAACCTTGATTCTTTCTTTAAAGAGAGAAAAGTAGAAATTTCTGCTACTCTTCAAATCTTTCCTCTTATGATTTGGTTGAAATAATGTTCAAAGGCCCCAAACTAAAGGGACAGTGGATATTCTCAAAGGAAAAGTAGCCCAAGTAAGATGTATCTTTGGCTCCCATTGAAGGTAAGAAGAATGGAGATTGAGCAAGATACTTAGGTAGCTCTTAAAAGAAGAAAGAATAGCTAACTTTAGGGGGCTCGGATCTGTGCAGGAAAATGACTGCTTTAAAAAAAACAAATGCTGTTTGCTCTTCGGGACAGCGATGCTGGCTGGGCTCCTTTTGGACCTGAGGGGAGATGGATGGCAAGCAATTAACTGCCTCCTTCACACAGAGATATGTACTGTTATCTTATGATAAGCTATGATTTATACGCAAAGAATAATCCAACTGGTGTCACCTTCTCTCCAAAAGGGAGAAAATAAAAATCGACGTACTCAGGTATATTCTCAATGAAGATGTTGGGAAACTTGTTTCCCTCTACTCCCAAACTTACATCTGAAGAATATTTATGGACATCAAGGTAGAAAGAAATCAAAGATTTTCAAATGCAAATGTACATTAACTCAGGAAGACAATTTTAAAAGACAAGTAGAAATGCTCCAGTCTTGGCTTCAGTTCAGTTCAGTTCAGTCACTCAGTTGTGTCCGACTCTTTGTGACCCCATGAATCTCAGTCTTGGCTTAGGCAGAATTGAATTTCAGCCCAAACCTGGCCTCAACATTCTTTGCTACTTGGGACAAGTTGCGTGCTTTCCCCAGCCTGTCTTTAATAAAATACAGAAACCGGAGCAGATACATATGGGTTCTGTTCTGTATGAAATTGACAAAGCATTCTACAATCAAGAAAGACTCATTTTCTTTAAATACAAAGTAAATAGTACATTTTAAAATTTAATTAATTCATTTAAAATACATAAATAATGCATGAATAAATGTTCTGCATAACAAACTTAAGTAATATAAAATTATATAGAAAACAAAATCATCATATGCATACCTCTCTCCCCATCTCATTTCTCTCAATAAAGGTAACCATCATTCATGGTTTGCTGTGAAACTTTCTGGTTCTTTTTCTATTCACTTATACATAATATCAATTTTATATTTTTCTACTATTGAAGCAATGTAATCATGTTCGATAGAATTTAGAAACTGGAAGAATAAAGAATATAAGAACACCTGTAAGTGCCACTCAATAAAAATTTAGTATCCAGTTTGATCAATTTCTTAAAATTTTTGCTTATGCATAATTTTCAATAATAGTAATAATATAAAAGGAAGGTATTCAATGCTTGGGTCAAAAATTAGCATGATTGTGCATTTTGCTTTGGGGTTATATTTTAGTATTTTAATAGTGCATCTATTAAAAGTCAGACATTTGTGACATAGAGGAATGGATTTTGTTTTCAAGCAGTGAAAAATATATTCATATTTTGGGGGATACTTTGGGATTTTGGGGGGTACTGAGGCCCTTTTGGGATACTCAAGATGGATGATAAATGTATTAGAAAAACATGAAAGCAATGATTTTTTATTAATGAAAGTCATATATAAAAATATATAATAAATAATTCTTATTTGTTTATAATGTTCAGATCTATAGTAATTATTTATCTATGCTGTAATGTTTAGTGCCAGCTTTTATGCTTTTGTATGTAACCAGATAGGGGTGAGTTTTTACACACAATGTTTAAATATACTATACAGTCCAATGTGTAAAGTAGATAGCTAGTGAGCGCCTGCTGTATAACATAGGAACCCTGCTCAGTGTTCTGTGCTGACCTAGATGGGTGGAAAGGGCATTGGGGTGGGTGGGAGACACAAGAAGAAGGCGATATATGTACCCACAGTTGATTCACTTTGTTGTATGGCAGAAGCTAATACAAACTGTAAAGCAATTATACTCCAATGAAAATATATGTGTATGCTGTCATTTTTCAGGTAGGAGATAACCAGAGTATATACTTAAGCCAATATTATTAGTAGTATTCCTAAAACCTCTTTTTAAGTAACAGATGTTCACATCATTAAAAATAGAAAAAATATATATGCATGTTAATAAAAGAAAATAAGAGTTCCCTAAGTGCCAATATAGAATTATCCTCTTAATATTTTGGTGTCTGTCCTTTAGAATTTCCCCAGACATCTGTGCTTTTTTAAAATAATAAAAGACACATTTCCCTTAATATTTCTCATATTATGTGGTCTTTCTTTCTCTATCTCTATGAAAGCCAAGAGAATAATGAAGTTTTAATGGGCCTGTATATTTAGTTTTATTTATCTTTCAATCAATGCTAAATTTAGATTCTTAATTTAATTTCTTAGGTCCTTAGATTTAATGCATTTCTATCACATTTGATCATAAGTTAAAAATAAATACAGAACACTGCAAAGGACCAAATATAATAAATACCTATCTATTTACTACTCAAAATGCACAAACATTAACCCTTTTCTAAATGCTTCAGATCCTATCCATCACCAGCTCCCGGAGTTCACTCAGACTCACACCCATCGAGTCAGTGATGCCATTCAGCCATCTCATTCTCTGTCGTCCCCTTCTCCTCCTGCCCCCTATCGCTCCCAGCATCAGAGTCTTTTCCAATGAGTCAGCTCTTCGCATGAGGTGGCCAAAGTACTGGAGTNAGGTATTTCTAAATATTAGGGTATTTCTAAGCTGATGCCTGGTGTCTTTTCCCTGGGCTGTCTCCAATGCCACCTCTCTTTCTGATTTCTTGCTTTCTTATCTCCTTGTTTTATTTTTTTCATTTTCTTATCATGCTCTGAAGATATTTGTGTCAGTTGGTTTGGGTCCATGTTTGTGTCTGCATTCCCCAGAAGAAGGTAAGCTCAGAGAGGACAGGAATCCAGCTGACCTCGTATACAGCTGTGGCCCTGATGTCCAGTGCAGGGGAGGCCATGCAGAGAGAGCTTAGTCGACGTTTGGCCATGAGCAGAGGGGTCTCTCCATCACATTGGCTCTGCAGACTCAGAGGGTGAGAAGGGCTCCACGCCTGATTTGCACCCGCCCAGTGTCACTGTCAGCCCCCCTGATGCTCCGCCTTTCAGATCTAACAGCCCCATCATGAGTCCTGCATGGTTTGCCCTTTTGGCCAACTTTACAGGAAGAGGATATCCTGCAGAAATTAAAGAGAGGTGGGATGTTTAACAAAACCCCATAAATAAGCCCCTGGCATGCCTCGATGAGACTTTGCCTGCCACTAGGTCCAAATGTCACATTTCATTTCCACTCGATGGTCAGAAAGGGAAATCACGTGCAAAATATCCAACCCCCGATCTCATTCCCCACCATCACCACCACCACAGGGCATCCTGAAAAAAACTTTGGCAAACTGTTTAGCACTATCTACTGAAGCTGAATATGTGCCCATCCTACAGCCTATTCCTAGGGGTATACGTGACAGAAATGCATATATATGTCCACCCAAAGCCGTGTGCCAGGGGCTTCCCTGGAGGTCCAGTGGTTAAGACTCCACCTTCTAATGTAAGGGGTGTGGGTTCAATCCCTGGTTGGGAGCTAAGATCCCACATGCCTCCCAGCCAAAATATCAATACATAAAACAAAACCAACATTGTAACAAATTCTAAAGACTTTTAAAAAAATGGCCCACATCAAAAAAAAAAAAAAAAGGCATGAACATTCCTAGCAGCACCGTTCATGAAAATGACCCAAACGCCCATCAACAGTAGATAGATAAATTATAAATGAGATCCCACGCAGTATGAGAATAAATAATCTACAACCACAAGCAACAATTTGCCTGAATCTTATAAACATAATATTGAGCAAAACAGGCCAGAGTCTAAAGAATATGTGTTACGTGATTCAGTGTGCATGAGGTATAAAACTGGACAAAACTAATCTCTGCTGTTGGAAGTCAGGCTAGTCCGGCAAGGAGTGGGAATGGAGTGACCAGAAGACCCAGGAGTGCCTGGGGGACCATCATCTTCCATTTTCTGGTGTGGATACTTACATGTTCACATGAGTATTTTCACTTTGTGGAAATAAATGCATTCTTACAGTTAAGATACATGCATTTCAAGTCAGTTACTCTTCAATAAGAAGTTGAAGACATGACTGAAAAACGAAAAATCCTAAATGTTTAGCAAAGTGTGAGTTGTATGTATGAGCAGATCCCAAAGGGTAAGGGTTTTGGGGGGGCGGGCAGTGACCATAGCGCTAAAAGCCTGAGTGTCTCTTGGTTCTAGCTGTGTGGCCTCAGGCAAGTTACTTAACGTCTCTGTGCCCTAGTTTCCTGAATCTTTAAAATGAGGGACACACTAGCTCATACTGTCATTTTGAGGTTTGAGTGAGGTAATTTTTGAAGAGGGCTTAAAACTGCACTTGGACGTAAAGAGCATTATATACATGTGTTTTTAATGGATAGACATATGACGATGGCGACAATAGTATATCCGTACATAATAATATGTGGGGAAGATGTCTTTTCAAATATGCTATCCATGTATACTTATATACCAAAACACTTAACTATGAGTTCTAAGTACTTCATATGTATTAAGTCATTTAACCCTCCTCTGGGCATTTTACAGATGGGAAAAACTGAGGCATAGAGAAGCCAAGTAACTTCCCAGAGGTCCCCGAGAGTGAGACGCAGAGCTAAGATTTGAGCACTGCTCTTATCCAATGGATCTAGCTGAAGATGGAACCTGAGTTATAATCCATACCCACATCTTGATTGCCTGTGGCAGACCATGGGAAAAAAAAATTAAGGTGCCATCAGTGGCACCCGATGAGCCAAGAAAACAATCCTCCCGACCAAGATGTGAATTTAATGAGGGAAAGACACAAGGTACTGGAATCTTTGCTGGCAAGAAGGAGGTGAGTCCACTGATGTGGAAAAGGAGGAAAGACACAGTTGCCCAATTAAGATTTCATTTTCAGGATAAACCCCCTAATGCAGATGGTGCAAGTGGGCACAAACCCTGAAAGAGTCTGGGTTTCGGTTTTCTCTCTTTTTTTTTCCCCTTCCCTTTCTCCTAAAAGCCTAGAGGAGCCAGGAACGGGGAGGGAGTTTAGAACCCACACACCTCCCAGCATGCCAGCCTGCGCCCTGCCGAGCGACTCGACTTGTCTATTGCTTCCAAACAGCTGGAAAAATGTCAAACTGTCATCAGTGATTTAAGTGGGATTTTCCAAAGGTTTCAAAAATATTTCAGAATTCAAGACCTTATTCCTCTTGCAGAAAATAAATCCAAGCAGAATTCCCTGAACAGAGGCATTATGGGACCTGGTTTCCCAGCCGCAGTTCCTCTTGGGGTTGCCATGGTGGAATCAGGCAGGCTTGGCCTTTGCTGTGTTCTCTTTGCAGCTTCAAACAGGTCTTCTGGGCCATTCTCCCCCACCACAGATGCGTGGGTGCACATGTGCAGGCCTGACGCTCCCCCAGGATGTATATAGCTCTGTGATGTGATTACCTTAGGTCCATCCACCCACGCAGCAGGAATGCAAAACTTTCAAGGAACAGAAAGGAGCCTCACCCACTGCTGTGTGCAAGATCCTTACATAATCTTGGGGCTCGGCACAAAATGAAAATGTGAACCCCCTGTTCAAAAAGTACTTCAGAATCTTGAGATGGCAGCAGCAGAGCATTAAACCAAGTCCAGGGTGCTTTTAAGCATGGGGCACTGGGCACAGGTCACATGCCCAGGAAACCAGCCCTTGTGTGGAAAGTTCGTTAATCCTCGGTACACACTGGCTGAATGAACTTCTTGCCATTGTCAAGACCCGCTCTGAGTTTACTCTTCTGTCCCCTAGACTCTTTCTCTGACATTTGCTGAGTATTTACTATATATATATATATATATAGTGAAGCTTCCCTGGTGGCTCAGAAAGTAAAGAATCTGCCTTCAATGGGGGAGACGAGGCTTCAGTTCCTGGGTCAGGAAGATCCCCTGGAGGAGAGCATGGCAACCCACTCCAATATTCTTGCCTGGAGAATCCCATGGACAGAGGAGCCTGGTGGGTTACAGTTCATGAGGCTGCAAAAAGCTGGACATGACTGAGTGACACACACATACCTATTATAATTATATATGTATGTATATATATTGGGCTTCTCTGATGACTCAGCTGGTAAAGAATCCACCTGAATGTGGGAGACCTGGGTTTGATCCTTGGATAGGGAAGATTCCCAGAAGGGAATGTATACATATATGTGTGTGTGTGTGTGTGTGTGTGTGTGTGTGTGATTCTGTGCTTAGTCACTCAGTCGTGGCTGACTCTTTGCATCCCTTTTGGAGTGTAGCCTGCCAAGCTCCTCTGTTCATGGGATTCGCAGGCAAGAATATTGCAGCAGGTTGCCACCTTCCTCCACGGGATCTTCCCAATCCAGGCATCAAACTCATGTATCCTGTGTCTCCTGAATTGCAAGCAGATTCTTTATCTGCTGAGCAACTAGGGAAGTGAGCCATTGGGGAAAATCATATATATATATACATATATATATATAATTATATTCAGTTCAGTTCAGTTCAGTCGATCAGTCGTGTCCGACTCTCTGCGACCCCATGAATCGCAGCACACCAGGCCTCCCTGTCCATCACCAACTCCCGGAGTTCACCCAGACTCACGCCCATTGAGTTGGTGATGCCATCCAGCCATCTCATCCTCTGTCATCCCCTTCTCCTCCTGCCCCCAATCCCTCCCAGCATCAGGGTCTTTTCCAATGAGTCAACTCTTCACATGAGGTGGCCAAAGTACTGGAGCTTCAGCTTTAGCATCATTCCTTCCAAAGAAATCCCAGGGCCAATCTCCTTCAGAATGGACTGGTTTCATCTCTTTGCAGTCCAAGGGACTCTCAAGAGTCTTCTCCAACACCACAGTTCAAAAGCATCGATTCTTCGGTGCTCAGCCTTCTTCACAGTCCAACTCTTGCATCCATACATGACTACTGGAAAAACCATAGCCTTGACTAGACGGACCTTAGTCGGCAAAGTAATGTCTCTGCTTTTGAATATGCTATCTAGGTTGGTCATAACTTTTCTTCCAAGGAGTAAGCGT